>ML786866.1:208225-263171 GCA_009831015.1 Picea engelmannii | reverse complement strand
TGTTTCCTGTGAAGACAAATCAACTCCCAAAACCAAAGCTCTTCTCCTAAATTCCTGAGTAAAACTTTGTACATTCTGTCCTTTTGCTTGTCTAAAATTCTGCCATTCCATGGTTTCCTTTTGTTTATATGCCAATGGATAAATTTGTTTTTTAATTGCTATAATGAAATCATTCCAAGAAAGCAAAATTTTTCCATTCTTTTTCATTTCTTCCTGTGTCTTAGATTCCCACCAAATAAGTGTTGAACCATCTAATCTTAATAAATCTAACTGAATTTTGGTTTCATCATCTTGAATCTTTTGTATTCTAGAATAGACTTCAATTTGACGTATCCAATTATCTAACTTTTCA
Organism: Picea engelmannii; assembly: GCA_009831015.1. Taxonomy (NCBI): domain Eukaryota; kingdom Viridiplantae; phylum Streptophyta; class Pinopsida; order Pinales; family Pinaceae; genus Picea; species Picea engelmannii. The sequence goes on along the minus strand of ML786866.1, from coordinate 262,819 downwards.
GTGTTAACTTCTCCATTATAAAGTGGGAACTCAAATTTTATATCAAGCTTTAATGAAGGAATTTGCGAAGGAGTTTTACCATGCCCATTGGTAAGATGTTTCGAACTGGTAGAAGAATAAGAAGAAGATGATGATGGAGGAGAGGGTGGTGGAGAAGCACCATTCCCTCCATCTCTGTTTGGAGTCTTGTCACCACTGCCTCCCTTATGCATTGAAGGGTTGGAGCCTTCACCCTGCGACATTATGTTCCGTTCCATCATGACCTTCATCATATCTCTCAACTGTATGATAGTCTGTCTGAAATCTTCCTCTTCAGCCGGAACATGTTCATGATCATCTGCATGAGCCATGCTTGGCAAATGTCTCTCTGCAACTTGCGGTGAATGAAACTGCTTCCTCCTTGTCGGATAAGAACTTGGCTCCAGAAGTTGACCTTCTCCTCTTGTGAGTTTCAACCTTGTGAGCATCAGAAACAAAACTTCCAAACAATCAAGTCTTCAAAACCAGTGCTCTGATACCAACTTGATCTAAAAATGAAGAAGACTTGAAAAACTTGAATAATTATTGCAAGTGAAATGTTATGTGTTTAAAACAACAGGATCAGTTTGCAACACATAAATTTTGGATTACTTATGTAAATTACACATAGACAGCAGCATAAACATTGAACATAAACACATATGCACATCAATTGATAAAGGAGTTCACCCCTCTTATGGGCTACATCTCCTGGTCCGGCTTCCAATGGATCATTATTATTAATTTCTAAAAAAGTGCTCAAAAACATGGCTTACAATGCTCAAACTGACAAACAGACTGCTCCAATGGCTTCCCAGCGTCCCAAAACCCCTGTTTGGGCTCTTTTGGCACCTCAATCGGTTGAAACATGAGAAATATAGGCCTCCTGGAAGTCTCCTTCTCCAAGCTTGTTGTCTTTGGTTCTACAATTCGCACCCTCCTTGAATGAACCTGGCTCACACGCTCTTTTAAGCGTAAAAACCTAGCACCGGGCACAACCGCGCCAACGGTGCAAACCATAGGACGGTTAAGGGCGCGCCAGCCCCTAACCGCCTCGACACCTGGGCATATGGCGCATGGAACCTTGGGCTAGGCAAATGAGTGGTTAAACCACCATAACCATTGGAGCTCCCGCGCATGTTAAACCATTGGTTAAATAACAAAACCCACGGGTTAGGTTTCAACCCCGCGCTAATACACAACGGTATATACGATACATATATATGAACATAATACAATGTGTAAACTTTGGTTATATACCCGCACCACTCGTTGGGCTCTATGGCATGGTCACATAGCATTTCAAACAACCACGGGCCGGGGCTAAGCCCCGGCTCGACCCCCACCCATTCATACATTGAAACGACTTTATAAAAAAATGCGTTGGGTTGTATGTTAAGTCACATGTCATGGGCGCATTGGTCGGACGGTTATATAAAGGTTTACATAGTGGGGGGAGGTCCCGGGGTCGAACCCCGTGGACTCCCATTACATTTTATATAGCAATATATACCAACAAATGGGGGACATGTGGCACGCATGGATTGGGCCACGTGTCTTCTTATTATTTGCCACCAACTGGAAACGTGTCAACTTCCTATTCGCCATCCAGCAACCAACAAAAACCTGCCACATCATCATCGTACGTTCATACAGCATGTACGATCCTGCCACGTCATACCGTATGGATTGTACAGACTGGTACAGTCAACATCTAACATTTTTGCCTGTTTGGCTTGGCAAATAGATCGTGATATCTTCTCCATATGGACTCTGTTTGAGAAAGTAAATATACCACCAGAATCAGGAAGACGAGACAGACGTAATGGCACTGTTTTCATCACATTCTGAGCACTTTGAAAATTGAGCAAAATTTGATCCCCTGATCAACTTCAAAGTCAAAGACGCAACCGTGGAGGCAAGGATACGACATCTCAGTAGGACAAAATTTCAAATCAACATTTAACTCAGAAACAAAAGAGTTGTTGATATATTTTGGGAACGCTGTTTTTTAAATATATCTTGTTTGTAAAGTCATATACCACTATAAGGAGTTGCAGATATAGAGTGTCAACTCTTATCTGGTAATAACTGATAGTTATTGTAATAGGACAATGTAGGTAACCGCTAAGAACTGATAGGATAGGTTGCAGACAAGATGAACAAGAGATCAAGGAGGCACTCCTTAGATAGTTTGTTGTTGTATTGTAAAAAAGATAGTGAGAGGAGAGCAGGGTGGTATAGTAGAAGAAAGATGTAGTGAGGAACTGTAATACTATGTAATTTTATTTCATGAAGGAATAGAGCAGGCGGAGTTGTTCAAATTCCTTGGACAATGTTCATTGTGATGTCTCGTTGAATGAATGATGCATTTTGTATGTGTTTTACTGAATTTCATTTCTATGTGATTGTTCGTGGTTGATCGCATGAGTTTGTGACGAAACTGGATAAGTTTCAATTGTTTCTCTTATAAAACTTGTATGCAAGGTGTGCATATTGTATGCAAGGAGTGTGTCGACAGAGTCTTAAATTAACTCATAAGAGTTCAGAAGGAACAAAGACAACTTTGACCAGGTGCAAGGAGTTCACAATGTCACAGAGCGACTAAGTGTCGAAGAACCAGAACAAAGAAGCGTAAGGAGTGATGGAAGAGTTTCTTTTAAAGAAAACCTTTGATATAAGTTTGTCGAAATCGCAGGAACTTAAGGAGTGTGTGGGAGATCAAAATTCTCATTGGGATCAAGCTCATAAGACATAGTAGGGAGAAATCTTTAGAAGGAGTGAAACTTTGAAGGTTTCGTGAATTAACGATCAAGATCTGTCCCAGAGGGAGCAGGATCATTCCAGATCATTGGATCTAGGCAAGGTGCGTGAGCTTTAAGTTTCTTGAAGTGCATAGGAGAGTAGACTACCAAAGTCCCAAAGTACCGAAGTGATTTGGGATTGTCCATCGTCAAGAGGGATAGGTGGTGTAAGATCTACAACTACGGAACGGAAGCACTTCGGAAGTTCGTAGACGAGCAGGAGGTGAAATCACCAAAATAGATCCAGACCATTGGTCTCCAAGAGACACGTGTCGACATATCTGAGACTTTGGGGGAAGAAGAAGATCCAGATAGCTGAAGAAGATCTAGATCGTAGGATCCAAAGGGACGCGTGGTGGAAATCTGAATAACCGAAGAAGATTTGGATCGTAGGATCTAGAGGGACGCGTGGTGGAAATTTGTTGTCTTTGGGTGAAAGTACTCCGGGAGGAATGAGTGCGGAGGATTTTGAAACTCACGAAGCCCAAAGAGCCGAAGTAGTTGGGGGCCATCGATCTACAGGAGGACACACATCATTAAATCGTGGACTCTAGGTAAAACATCCAGGGAGAAACAGAGCGTGGAGAAGTTGAGACTTATGAAGTCCGAAGACCCGAAGGGATCGTAGCCGTCGATCTGCTAAAGACACGTGTCAGTTAATCACAATCTTTGGATAAAAGAAATTGGGGAAAGATGAGAGTTGAGAGTTGATATTTTCAAAGTCTGAAATCCCAAAACGGTTAGAGTCGTCGATTGTGGATGACACGTGGCAGGAGATATGTCATTATCGAGAAAGTAAGGTTTGAGATTTGAAAACTATGATACCTAAATCACGAAGAAAAATTGATCCATTGATTTAAAAGTGGAAGATCTAATCCATTGATCGAGAGGCCTCAACCAAGATAGTGATATCAATGACAACGCTAAATTCCAGGGTCAGAAGATGCTCAAGTTTTAAAAATATGATAGCACACCACAATTGAAACCATGGTATTGCAAAAGGGATGTGTGGAGAATGATGGTGAATTGTGGGGAAAAAAGTGGTGTGGTCTAAAACCACTTTTGTCCACCCCTCAATCACGTGTTTATGTGAGTTCATAACCCAAGGTCACATCTAGGAAGGGGCTAGTGGAAAAGGGGCTAGCGCCTAAAACACGAGAGTTCAACAGTGTGAAGGGAGAGGTTGCGGGTTCCATACGACTTGCACCAAAAGGTCAAAAGAGCCTATGTTCAATTATAGAGTGAGACCATGAAGGTTTGAGAGAGCCAATTTGGCTCACAAAATCAAGGATCCTTGTTCGGGAGGTCGCGTTGCCCGAAGGAGAGTAAGGGGTTGCATCAGGTGGTATCAAAGCCATTGAATTTGTTTGCAAACAATAGACAAAGGAAAAAGGAGATAAATTAATATCATTAGTGGTATCAAGATTTGATTATGTTTATAGACATTAGAAGGTGAGGCAGTGGAATCATGCCACCCAAAAGATGTAGAGTAAATCCAGAAATGGAAGAAGAAATGAGACGACTCAGAATGAGACTAGACGCCATGGAAACAACATAGAGGAGAGAACCATACACTGGAGATATCAGTGAAGATGAAAGCGAAGAGATAAAAGTTGAAGAATATGTATGAGAGGATGTTGCAGAAGACCGCTTATTGAAAGTTGTTTCAAGAATAGGAGCAAGAGAAAAAATAGAGGTACCAATGTATGAAGGCAATTTAGAATTTAAAGAATTGTTTGATTGGGAACGTGTTATGGACAAGTACTTCGATTATGAAGATATCAAAGAAGAGAAGATGGTGAAGCATACAGTGACAATACTAAAGGGTCATGCAACACTATGGTGGGACAAACTGCAAGCCGATCACAGATGCAAGGGAAAGAAAAAAATTAAAAGCTTGGATAGGATGGTAGCCAAGATAAAGGATAAATTTATCCCAAAGGACTATCAAATCAATATGTTGAGAAGATTGCAGAACCTGAGACAAAAAATCTTATCAATGAAGGAGTACACTGAAGAATTTTACAGACTAAACATCGGGGCTGGACAAAAATAAAATGAGGATGAAAAAATAGCCAGGTATATCAATGGACTGAGATATGAAATACAAGAGGAGATCACCATGATGTCTGTTAGTAAATTCGAGGATGCTTATCAAGAAGCCTTCAAAGTTGAAGATAAATTGGCTAGAAAACAAAGCCAACAAAACAGAGGAGGAAATTCAAGTAGAGGTATGGGAACCAACAGAGAGAAGTTCCATAAACCAAAGAATGAAGCTGGAAAACAACATAGTCACCCTGAGAAAGGTGGAAGTTATAAGGAAGGAGAACATGGAGGAAGAATGTAGTGTACCTCAAAAATCACCATAAAAAAAATAAAATTATTTGTACATTTATCCTTGAAAAGTTTCGAGATCTCAAGCAAGTAAGCTTTCTGTTAGAAGACTTGAGTCTGATGGTTTGTTTAGATTCCTTACTGTCATCGACTATCCTTACCATTAAACTTAAGTTTTATAATCGATGATATAATGAGCATTTACTCATCACTTCAATGTTTAATTAAGATCCTGAAATTTATAATTACTCTCTTATCTGCTAGTACCTAAACCCTACATAAAAATATTACCCTATGTATGCAATACAATCGATTGTAATACGGTCTGTTACTCCCATACCTCTATCCGAGATGAAGATTCTCCAACGTTCTTTTACCAGTCCATTCATTACATTAATAGAGTTGTTCCCATAACAATAAGTTTCTTCTAAATTCCTAAATCTTTGTGAAGAAACAGAGGTCAATCGGGTTTTGGTGATCACAAGTGCCGAACAAAACAAAGGACCCTGTTGTTTACTGAAATCCAAAATAAAAAATGACTGTGGGCCAACATTTCAGGGTTTTGAGATTCGGGGTTTCGTGAGTACGAGTGTCAGACATCAACACCCAACATTTCCCGAAATTGTGACAAGATGCCGAGTACTTTGGGGTTTCGGGGTTCAGATTTTTGTGAACACAAAAGTTAATCATCTACACACAACAAATCCCAAAAATATGAAAGTTGATTAGTACTTCGGGAATTCGGGGTTCGTGTTTTTGTGAACACAAAAGTCAATCATCTACACACAATGACTCCCGAAAATAAGAAAGGGTGATTAGTACTTCAGGAATTCTGAGTTCGGGATTTCGCGAGTGCAAGTGCCCAAACAACCACATATACAAACCTCCAAAATGCGAAAAAAGGAAGGTGGATCCCGTACTTCAGGATTTCAGGATTCATAAATTCGCGAGTTCCGACGTCTAAACCTTAACATACACAAATTTCCGAAATGCGAGAAAGGAAAAGATGAGACCTGCATTTCAGGATTTCGGGGTTCAGGGTTTCGCGGTTTTCATAGCCAAACATCCAACATACCACAATTCCTGAGTTGCGAAAAAAAAAGGCACTAACATTTTGGGATTTCGGGATTCGAGGTTTAAAAAATCAAACCATAGCACACAACAATCCCCGAATTTCGAAAGCATAAAGGGTGTGGAATCAACACTTCAGGATTTCGGGTTTCAGGGTTTCAAAAGTCAAACCACAACACACAACAATCCCCGAATTCCGAAAGCATAAAGGCTTAACAATTTTATACGCACAGTAGGATACAAAAAGACAAAGGTTTTCTGTAAGGGAAAAATTCTATAATATCCACTTAGAGGCTCTTTTAATCAATGCATTAAACATCAACAGTACTAGATTTATGCATCTATGTAAATACATGGTTAAAAATATCATTCCATCAGAGATTGGTCATTAATAATGATGTTCCGAGGGATCTTAGTTTGGTTTCCTGGGGGGGTTTATCTATAGAGAGGATGTGCCTCATTGTCCTTAATCTCCTCTTTTCCATAGAAATATAATTACAGATGTTCTTCACATATATTCCCCATAACAAACCAAAAATGGAAAACATTACAGTTCCAATATAATCAATACAATGCATCATAAAAAATCATTCAGACAGAGAGTGGACATCATTCCAGTTCGGATTTAATAAGACATCGAAATAAAAACATAGTCATTCATAATAGAGAGGGGTAGATCAACATATCTGAATCCAATCCGCGGGAAGACAAAGGGAACAACCACGTTCCTCCCAACAGTAGAACAGGGAAGCCAAATTCACTTGCCCGATTCACCCCCTAGCCTGACCATGAATCCATGAGGGAGAACTTGGAAACTCCTCCTCAGCAATGTCCTTCAATTCCAACAATTCTCTACTTGCCTCACACTTACTCAACAGTGTTCATAACAACAAGACAATTCTATTTCAGCAAGCTCCTCTTGCCTCACACTCAATCTGCAGTGTTCATAACAGCAAGACAACTCAGGAATCCTTTCCCAACATACTTGGCAGCGTCCTGCCTCCTCGCATATGCTATTTATCAATTTTGCCCAGGTCTTTTTCCCTCCTTTGGGGGATTTTTCGCAGCTTTCTTAATCCCTGATTTTTAGGGGATGCCAGTGGCCAAATCCATGATTTTCCACTTGTAATCATTAGCCCATAGGCAACTCCAACTTGTTCCCCACTCATGGAGTCATGGTCAACTGATTTTTTAACATGGTTGTTTCATTTGTCCTCCTACATTTAATATAAATATTTTGTTGTGATACAAGTGTCATAGTCAAATAGTTAGTTGAGTCCAAACAAATCTCTGCCCAACAGTCACAATAATTAAATACAATTATTAAATTCGAAATTCGAAATTGCCATAAATGGAAAAAAATTTCCAGATTCGAATTTGCCAAAAACGGAAATAAATTTCTAGCACACAAAAATAAAAATATTTATTTTTGGGGGATGTCACAAAGAATCTCTTTTACTAAAGGAAGAGGAAGAGCCAGAGGAGGTGATGTTAGATGTTATGCCTGTGGAAATACAGGGAACATGTCTTGGGAATGTCCCGAGAATAAGAAAGACACTAGAGGAGGAGAGGCACACATTTCTGAAGCACAGAAGCATGTGGAAGTAGAAGTAGCAGAAGGAGGAAAGAAACTCATTATGAGGAAAGTTTTTCTTAAACCAGAGAAGGAGGTAGAGGAACCAATTCAGCGAACAAGTCTGTTCGGAACTGCTTGCAAGACGAAAGACAAAGTTTTCAAGGTGATCATAGACAGAGGAAGCATTGACAATCTAGTATCCATAGAGATGGTGGAGAAACTAGAGCTAGATACAACTGCACATCCAAACCCATACAAGGTATCATGGTTGCAGAAAGGAAATCAAGTAATGGTAAGTCAACAATGCCAAGTTGAATTTAAAATAAGAGGTTATAGGGATGAAATATTATGTGATGTAATTCCTATGGATGTCTATCATATTTTATTGGGGAGACCATGGTAGTCTGACAGAAAATTTATGCATGATGGGAGGATGAATACTTATACCCTAGAGAAGAATGGTAGGAAACATATGTTGTTACCAATAGAAGACAAAGAGAAAAAGAGGGAAGCTAGTTCAAGTATACTTCTCATTAGTGGGAAGGAACTCTTGAATAAAGTCAAGAAGGAGTAGGAGATGCAGTTTGCTATAGTGAGGAAGCCTAGAGTTATCCTTACAAATACTTCTACAGAGGATTTACCTGAAGAAATCCAGGAACTGTTAGAAAACTTTGTTGACATAGTAGTGGATGAGTTACCTCACTCATTGCCTCCCATTATGACTATAATCCATCTTATTGAATGTATTCCATGAGCTAGTTTACCAAACAAAGAATATTATAGGTTGAAACCTAGAGAGAATGAGGAAGTCAAAAATCAAGTCCAAGAGTTGTTGGATAAAGTTTTAGCCAAGGAAATATTAAGCCCATGTGCAGTACCAATTATGTTGAGTACAAAGAAGGATGGAGGATGGATAATGTGTACAGATTCTAGAGTCATCAATAAGATCACCATTAGGTATAGATTCCCTTTACCTAGGATGGATGATTTGATGGACTGTTTGAGTGGAGCAAGCTATTTTTCCAAGATAGACTTGAAGAGTGGATATCATCAAATAAGGATGAGAGAGGGAGATGAATGGAAGACAACATTCAAGACAAACAAAGGCTTTTTTGAATGGTTGGTCAAGCCATTTGGATTGACAAATACACCAAACACATTTATGATATTAATGAATGAAGTATTGAAACACTTCATAGGAAAATTTGTCATAGTGTATCTGGATGGCATATTAATACTTAGTAAGACAAAGGGAGAACACTTAAACCATTTGACATGAGTAATGAGAAGGTTGCAACAAGAAAAGTTGCTGACAAATCTGAAGAAAAGCTCTTTTATGAAGACAAAACTCATATACTTGGGTTTTTTTATCTCTTCAAATGAATTGAATATGGATCTAGAAGATGTGAAAGAAATCAAAGAATGGTCGTCGCTCGGAAGCTTATTTGAGGTAAGAAGTTTTCATGGATTAGAAAGTTTTTATAGAAAGTTTATCATAAATTCCAATGGTATATGTACACCCATAGTGGACAATGTGAAGAGAAAACAAAAGTCTTTTGATTGGACATAAGAAGCTGGAAAAAATTTCAAAGAGTTGAAGTAGAAGATCAAAGAACAACCAATTCTGGTCTTACCAGATTTTGGGAAAACATTTCAAGTGAGATGTGATGCAAGTGGAGTAGCTATTGGAGTAGTCTTGAGTCAAGATAATATGCCATTTTATTATTTCATTGAGAAGTTGAATGACACCAAGAGGAAGTATTCCACATATGAAAATTAATTTTATGCAGTGATTCAAGCTTTGAAGAAGTGGAGGCGCTATCTAATTCCTAAAGAATTTGTCTTGTACAGTGATAATCAAACTTTGCAGTTTATTACTAGGCAAGAAAAGTTGAATCAAAGACATGCTAAATGGGTAGAATTCATGAAGAATTTTACTTTTGTTATCAAACATATGGTTGGAACTGCTAACAAAGTTGCAGACGCTTTGAGCAGGAGGAGTTTAATTGTACAGTAATTCCAGGTGGATACCTTAGGGTTTGAACACCTCAAGGAAATGTATCAAGAAGATCCATATTTTAAGGAGGCTTATGAGGCACGTAAGAATCATTTATTGGGAGACAAAATCCCATGGAAAAAATATTTTATCCATGATGGATTATTGTTCAAAGGGAGCCAACTATGCATACCAAAATTCTCAATGTGAGATAACTTGTTGAATGAGAAACACAACGAATGTTTAGCTAGACATTTTGGTCATGAAAAGACATTTTCACAGCTGAGTAATTCATACTATTGGTCAAGAATGGGGGTAGAGGTGAAAAGGTTTGTGAACAAATGTCAAATTTTCTAGTATGCAAAAGGAAGACAACAAAACACTGGTTTCGATCAGCCATTACCAATTCAAGAAAGGCCATGGGATGCAATCAGTATGGATTTTATATTGGGATTTCCTAGAACCCAAAAAGGGAGTGATTCTATATTTGTTGTGGTGGACATATTTTCAAATATGACACATTTCATACCATGTTAGAAGACAAACGATGCTACACATATAGCCAATTTTTTTTCCAGAGAAGTGGTGAGACTACATGGATTGCCTAGGAGCATAGTCTCAGACAGGGAAACCAAATTTGTAGGACACTTTTGGAGGACTCTATGGAAGAGGTTTAGGACAATTTTTTCCTTTAGATCAACATATCACCCTCAGGCAGATGGACAAATTGAAGTAGTAAACAAGAGTTTGGGAAAATTGTTAATAAGTTTAGTCACTGAGCAAGGTCGTCAATGGGATCAGATTCTAGCACAAGATGAATTTGCATTTAGCAATTCAGTGAACAGGAGAACATGAAAAATTCCATTTTAAATTGTGTATGGTATACAACCAAGAGGGATTATAGAGTTGAAATATCTGAATCAATATGAATTTAGAAGTGTTGGTGCAGAAGATTTTGCAATATAAGTGCAAACACTCCATGACAGAGTCAGAGAAAACCTATAGGAAAACATCCTGAAATATAAGAACAGAGTTGATCAGAAGAGGAGAGAGGTTCAATTCAAGGTAGGAGATGATTTTTTATCTCATTTGAGAAAAGAAAGGTTTCCAAGGGGAACATATAACAAGTTGAAGATGAAGAATATAGGACCATGCAGGATTCTCAGAAAATTTACAGCCAGTGCTTATGAGATTGGATTGCAAGATAATGTTAGGATATCATCAATATTCAATGTTGCAGACTTGTATCCTTACAGGAGAAATGATGCATGAGAATCAGATGATCACAAAGAAATTCAGTGGGAAGAAAAATTGCCCACAACAAAAAAACCTCATATGGAGAAAATCATAGTACATAGAGTTGGAAAGAAGACCAGGAGGAAGACATATCATGAATACTTAGTGAAGTGGAAAGATCATCCAGTGGAAGATTCAAGTTGGGTGACTAAACCTGATATTTTGAGGCATGGAAAAACATTGTAAGAGCTCATAGACAGGAGTCCATGAATATTTTAGCCAGAAGAGTATGATGCAGGAGCATCTCCTACAAAGTCAAAGACATAAGCATGGAGGTAGGGATACAACATCTCAACAGGACAAAATTTCAAATCAACATTTAACTTAGAAACATAAGATCTTTTGAGATATTTTGGAAACAATGTTTTTTAAATATATCTTGTTTGTAAAGTCTTATATGACTGTAAGGAGTTGCATATATAGAGTGTTAACTTATATCTGGTAATAATTGATAGTTATTGTAATAGGACAAGGTAGGTAACTGCTAAGAACTGATAGGATAGGTTGCATACATGAAGAAGAAGAGCTCGAGGAGCCACTCCTTAGATATATTTGTTGTTGTATTGTAAAAAATATAGTGAGAGGGGAGCATAGTCGTAGAGTAGAAGAAATATGTAGTGAAGAACTGTAATACTACGAAATTTTATTTCATGAAGGAATAGAACAGACAGAGTTGTTCAAATTCATTGGACAACATCCATTGTGATGTGTGATTGAATGAATGATTCATTCTTTATGTGTTTTAGTTCATTTCATTTATGTGTTATTGTTCATGGTTGATCACATGAGTTTGTGATGAAATTGGATAAGTTTCAATTGTTTCCCTATCTGAAAATCGTATGCAAGATGTGCACATAGTACACAATGAGTGCATCGATAGAGTCTTAAATTGAGTTAGAAGAGTTCAGAAGGAACAACAAGAACTTAGACCAGGTGCAAGGACTGCACAAAGTCACAGAGCGACTAAGTGTCGAAGAACCATAACAGAGATGCGCAAGGAGTGTGGGAAGAGTTTCTTTCGAAGAAACCCTTTGATCTGACTTTGTTGAAATCCCAAGAACGCAAGGAGTGCATGGGAGATTAAAATCCTCATTGGGATCAAGCTCAGAATATATAGAGGGGAGAAATATTTATGAGCGAAACTTTGAAGGTTTCGTGAATTAATGATCAAGATTCGTCCAGGAGGGAGCGGGATCTTTTCAGATCGTTGGATCTTGGCAAGGTGTGCAATATTTAAGTTTCTTGAAGTGCATAGGAGAGAGAACTGCCAAATTCCTGAAGTCCTGAAGTGATTTGGGACTTTCCATCGTCAAGAGGGATAGGTGGCACAAGATCTACAACTCTAGAGCGGAAGCATTTCCAAAGTTCGAAGATGAGGAGGAGGTGAAATTGTCAAAATAGATCTAGATCGTTGGTTGAAACGAGATGTGCGTCAATAGATATGAGACTTTGGGGGAAGTAACTTCATAGGATTCAAGTGTGTAGGAGTTTGAAACTCCCGAAGTTCGAATAGCCAAAGAAGATCTGGATCGTAGGATCTAGAGGGGCGCGTGGCGAAAATACATTGTCTTCAGGTGAAAGTACTCTGGGAGGAATGAGTGCATAGGAGTTTGAAACTCCCGAAGTAGCTAGGGGTGGTCGATCTACGAGAGGACATGCATCGTTAGATCATGGAATCCAGGTAAAACGTCCTAGGAGAAACAGAGCTTGGAGAAGTTGAGACTTCCGAAGTCCGAAGGCTCGAAGGGATCACAATAGTAGATCTACGGAAGACACGCATCAGTGGATCGCAAGCTTCAGATAAAAGAAATTAGGGAAATATGAGAGTTGAGAGTTAAGATTTCTGAAGTCTGAAATCCTGAAATGGTTAGAGTCGTCGATTGAGGAGGACACGTGGCAAGAGATTTTTCATTTCGAAGAAAGTAGGTTGTGAGAGTTGAAAAATCTGAAATCCGGATCGCGAAGAAAATTTGATCCGTCAGGTTGAAAGGGGAAGATACGAGTCTTTTATCGAGAGGAATCATATGATATTGTGAGATCAATGGTCACGCTCAATTGCGGGGTCAGAAGATCGTCGAGTTTTAAAAATCTGAGAGCAGGCCATAATTGGAACCATAGTATTGCAAAAGGGATGTGTGCCAATCAATTGTGAATTGCGGGGAGAAAAGCAGTGTGGTCTAAAACCACTTTTGGCCACCCTGCAATCACATGTTTATGTGAAGTCATAGCCCAAGGTCACATCTAAGAAGGGGCTAGCCCTTGAAACACGATAGTTCAATAACACAAAGGAAGAGGTTTTGGGTGCCATAGGACCTGCACCAAAAGGTTGAAAGAGCCTATGTTCAATTATAGAGTGAGACCATCAAGGTTTCATAGAGATGATTTGGCTCACAGAATCGAAGATCCTTCACCGGGAGGTCATGTAGCCTGAATGAGAGTTGGGGGGGTTGTATCAGAATGTTTCCACCAATGATAGAGAAGGATTATGAGCTAAGAGGAAATCCTTTCAGCCACAACCTCACTTGCGGGATCAAATCTTAGCCAAGGAATAAGGATTTAGTAAAGCAGTGTACTTTGAGCTGAGCACATCTCATTCAAAGGCATATCACGAATGGGAACCAGGGAAATCCATTCCCCAATCAGATCAATTTCCACGATACACCATTAACTCAACTAGGGTTGGGGAACACAACCAATTCACGAGGGAGCACGCTCTCATCGACAAGTTTCTCAGTCTATGGCCTTCTGAACAATATCTAATGAGATGGATCAAAGATTGGTGGAACCCGAAGGGAGAATATGAAGTGCAACTCAGCTCCAAGTGGTTTTTCACAATCATCATCTACATTTTGGAAGATAAGGATAGGATTTTTGATAATGGGCCATACTTATACAACTATGTTGGGTTATCCCTCAGATTTTGGACTGACTGCTTCATCCCAGAGAAAGAAGACTTCACAATGGCTTCGGTATGGATACAACTATATTCCCTACCACAAGAGTTATGGATGGAGTAAATCCTATTGGGAATAGGAAATAGTGTGGGAAGATATGTGAAATATTTGGAAGCCACAAAGCAGAGGAAATACACCTCCTACACTCGAATATGTGTCTACATGGATATATCAAAGGCTATACCAAGTTTAATAACCCTAGAATATTAGGATGAGAATTGGAATCAAACGATGGACTATGAGCACATTCCTTTCCATTGCAGAAAGTGCCACGGGCATGGACACCTCTTCCGTGATTGTCCCTTGAATGTATAGAACCTAAAATAAGGAGAGGGGAAGAAAAAGGAAGGTTACACTATAGTCAAAAGAAGGAAAAGACATCCACCCAGAAAACAAACTCAAGAAGGCACTCAGAATATCCCCACCAAAAATTCCTTCAACATTCTTAATCAACTCCCAGAGGAAGAAGAGGTAGGATATTCATACAAAAAAGACAACCAGGACAAGGAAAAAGGTAAATCTAAGCATCAAACAAAATGAGGCAAAGAAAAAAATGAAGAAACAAGACCAACAGGCCAATAGAATATGGACAAGCCTGAGGAGCAGGGGGACACTTTGATTCATCTTGATGAGAAAGATTTGGTAGACATAGATGTAGAAAAACTGGAGGGAGCCTTCAACAGAAAGCAACTGCAAACCATCCCAATGGAACAACTAAGAAATGTGCATAAATTATTTAGTGATCTACTGCAGGTTCCACCTCAATACTAGGGATCTCCTTAGACCCGGCCACTGAGATCAAATGTACCTCCCGGGAAAGAAAACGTTGAGGCCACAAATCTGCACATCAACTCATTAAGGAGGTAGGAAACTATATGCTCAACTTAGGAAAGATATAGAGACTCACAGAGGGATATCTCCATCCACCTCAAAAATCATCATGATTAAGATCATAACATGGAATATAAGATGGATTAATGGAAGATTCAAGAAAAGGACTCTTTGAGACTATATTCATGTTAACAATCCAGACATTCTCCTTTTATAGGAAACAAAATGTGTCGGGGAAGAAGCTGAGGAAATTTTTCGAGGTTGTTGGAGAGCCTGTGACTCCATTCACACTGAATCAAATGGAGTTGTGGGATGCCTGGAAATCCTGTGGAATAAAGCTACAATAATCATAGACCAACCCTTTTCCATAGTTGGCATGCTTACGACTCACTTCAAATTCATAGGGTCTATCAAAGAAGCTATGATTACAAATGCATATGTGCCTTAAAGTGCACAAGATAAATATCTATTTATGGGAAGAATAACCATTATCAAGACCTTGTTCAGTTCATCGTAACCTCATAGATCAACTCGATTTAATAAATATAGAAACTAGAAATGGTATCTTCACCTAGTCTAATCGTATATATGGGCATCAACATGTGGGATGTAGATTGGATCATATCCTCATCTTAGAATCCCTGTTGCTGGAGGATCCAATCATCGATGCCAACATCCTCCCAAAAACTGGGAGGATCACTTGCCAGTCTCACTCTGTCTTGATACCAGGGCCACGCCCAAATTCAAACCCTTGATATTTGAGAAGTTATCACTCACTCACCCATACTTTCAAAATCTTTCAAAATTATGGTGGGAGCAAGCAGGAATATACCATGACACTTGCATGTACAAACTCTAACAAAGGTTAAAAAACTTTAAGGAACATCTAAAGAGCCAGAATAAGAATGTATTTGTGAACATTTTGCAAAGAAAGAAGTGAATTGAGAAATGCCTACAATCATTGGGAAATATCTTTATTACCGGGGTTAGAATGACATCTTTAATGAGGGAGGAGGAGGAAATCAAAGTAGAACCAGAAGAGAGAAAGGAACATGAAGAACTACTCTGCAGGAAGAAATCTAGAGTATAGTGGCTTAAAGAAGGAAAAAGCAACACTAAGTTCTTCCACAGATCCATGGTGCACAAATGATACATAAAAAAAATCACTCAACTAGAAGACAGTCAGGGAAACCCCATCAGGGACCATGAAAGCATAGAAAAGGAATTTACCAACTACTACAAATATCACCTAACAGAACCCATCGAAGACAGAATTCCCGCTATTTGCAATATCACCAGGAACATCCCCTCCCTAGTCACACACAAACAAAATGAAGCCCTGACAAGGCCCATCACCTAGGAGGAAGTGGATCAAGCAGTCAAAGAGATTCCCCTAGGTAAAGCTCCAGGGCCGGATGGTTTCATGACATACTTCTTCCACTACTATTGGATGATGATCAGAGAGGAAGTTTGGAAAGTGGTGGAGGAATCAAAAACTTTGGGGCAAGTTCTCTCAGCTTTCAATGCCACCTTCCTCACTCTCATTCCAAAGGAAGAAATGGTAACACATCCTAAGCAATTTCGACCGATAACACTTTTCAATGTTATCTACAAAATCATCACTAAGGTCATTTCCCTGTGCCTGAAATAGATATTTCCATACATCATCTCCAAAGAGAAAGCTATCTATGTGGAAGGGAGGAAAATCATGGACATTGTTTCTTGTCCCTTGAAGTCATTCACTCACTGAAATAAAAAGGAGACCCAGGTATGCTCATCAAGCTCAACCTCTTCAAATATTTTGATTGAATTAGCTCGCAATACATGCACTCCTTCCTTGAATCCTTTGGCTTTAATGATATCTAGGTGACTTGGATCTTGCGACTCACTTCCTCAGGCTTCTTCCATATCCTGGTCAACGGAGTTCCCTCCCAGCCCTTCTCTCCCTCCAGGGGCATTCGACAAGGGGACCCCCTCTCCCCCTTTCTTTTTTTCATATTGGTGGAAATACCGAGGCACTACATCAAATACTTAGTTGAGGAAGGCTCTCTTAAAGGTATACCTCTCCACAAACTCTAGCCTTCCCCCTCCCACAGTCAATTTTTCGATGATACTCTTTTAATGGACAAACCAATCGCCCAGGAGGCTATTAATCTCAGAACCATCATCATAGACTTTGTTGAAGCTTCAAGAATGACCTTAAACCTCAAAAAAGTCACAATTATACTTCTTCAATACCCCAACGGAAATGCAAAACCACATCTCCTAGCTTATGGGCATCCTCAAGAGATCCCTTTCGTCCAATTATCTAGATGTTCCCCTCACGGGAGTAGCCATACATAAAATATCTTCGGATACTCTACTGCTCTCCATCTCCAACAAGATCAGTAACTGGATCTTTAGATGACTTAACATTGCAACCCACCTGGTTCTTCTAAAATCTATTCTCCAAGCTCTGCCAACTTACCTTTTCACTGCTCTAGCAATCCCCCAATATGTCATCAGATCCATCAAAAACATCCAACGTAGCTTCCTGTGGGATGGACATCACCTGAATAGAAAGTGGGCACGGGTGGGATGGGATAAAATCTACATGCCTAAATCTCTAGGGGGACTAGGGCTCAAAGATCTAGGAGAAATCAACCGAGTAATGGAGGGGAAAGTTTGGTGGTGTTGGCTCAAGCACCCCAGATAACTCTTGGCGAGAATCTGGAAATAAAATATGCACCCACTACTAGAGAAGAGATGCTAATTAGATTCAATGATCGAATTCAAGAATCAAATATCTGGAATACGGATTGGAATAATCAAATGCTCATACATAATCACGTTATCTAGGAGATTAGGAATGGAGAACACTCCATGTTCTAGAAATACTCCTGGTAGAAACAATCGCCCCTAACCTCTATTGAAGACCTTAACCCTCTATTTAAAAAAATGCAATCAAGGTACTCCCTACATTTAAAGGATCTATGGAAAGAAAATGCTCTGCATCGACCCTGGCATAGATGGAAAACTGAACCTCATGAATTACAACTTCAGGCAGAGATGGACCTACAATCCTGGAGAGACTGTGTAAATCAGAAAAAAAATCCATATCCGGGAAGGAACGAACATACTCAGATGAGGGAATTCCCCAAATGGTAACTTCTTAGTCAAAGAGGCTTATCATCTACAAGAAAATTACCAAGAGAAAACAAAGGAGCACATCTAGAGCAAGATCTAGAATCCAAAGTTTTGGCTGAAACTGTCAATATTCCTTTGGATTATTGCCCAAAACTGCATACTTACTTGGGACAATCTTTGAAAACAAGGGTTTATAGGCCCTTCAGTCTTCCCTCTCTATCAACAATAGGAAGAGACAATGGAACACCTATTTAACCACTGCAATAATAGTGAGTCCATATGGCACATGGATCCACAATTAATGCGCCTCTCCAATAGAAATCGAGCTAACATCATAAGAACTGTGGAAAACTAAGACTCGATCTCTTACCAAAATCCAATCCTAGACCGCATCTGGGAGCTATTACCAGGCTTCACAGTTTGGAAAATCTAGAAAGAGAGAAACAAAAATATTTTTCTCTCCACTTCTTCCCTGCCTCACTCAACCCGGGCTAGAATCATAAAACTCATTCGAGAAATGATCAGGGTCGAGCATTGGACCCAGGAGGACCTTAAATGAAATCTTGGAGAATGCCACATTCTACAGGCCTGACAACTCAATCTCACTTATGTATCGAGAAAGAAGGACACTTGAAATACTAAGATCATTCGTAGTCCGAGCACTTGGTCCACCCCTCCCCCAGGTTTTGTTAAATTGAACTTTCATGGTCCTTTGTAAGGGAATCCAGGACTGACAGGCTTTGGAGTGTTCCTAACAAACGGTTAAGTGAAAATTCTACATTACACAGCAGGCTATTTTGGATTCAACACAAACAATACAGCAGAGCTTTGGAGCCTTCCTAGAGGGGTCAAGATAGAAACTGATCATAACATCCACCATCTCATAGTGGAAGGATATTCCCAGATCATCATCCAACTTATCACCAAAATCATTCATGGATCACACCCTTCGGATGTATCACCTATATGGAGACTATTAATACTGTTGGAAGACTTCAAGTCCCTCTTACAACCCCATTTCACTCTCACCCCCTCCCATGTGAAAATAGATCCTAACAAAATAGTTGATTTCCTAGAAAATGAGCGTGTGTATTCTAAGGATGAGTTGATTCAATGAAACGCTCAAACCTCTCCACAAGATAGGCTACTAGACCATTGTCTGAACTTGGCCATAAAATATTATCTAGTCCTGGATGGGGTGAGATGTAGTGGAAGGAGGACACATAGCCCTCCCATGATTCCAACCATAAATATGGCCAGTCGTCGCCCCTCACCTTAGTCTTGAATGGAGGACGACCTTAATTACTTGTAGAGGAAGGGAGGACAAATCCCTCGAGTTTGGTTAATGGAAGTATTGAGGATTAATGGTAGGAGGAATGTGAGTACAATGGTCATGTCCACCCCAAATATATCTCTCCCGCCCAACCCTGGCGCGCATTATTTTTCCTACAAGCTTTGTCACCTTGTTCTCTCTGAGAATCAGATTATTGTGCAGCAGGTTCTCCTAGAAGTAATTTAGTGGATTCTTCGCCCCCCTATCTTAGCCATGCCAAGAGAGAGAGGTAATTCGAGACATGGACCTACCTAGTATAGCTACATTGCCTGACAGAGACACCTGAAATAACTAGAATGTGAGGCCGCGAACTCCACCGATGTCCTACGTCGAGGAGGAATTTCTGGAGGAACCCATCCAATTTCCACTGGAATCCATCCTCTACATGTTCCTATATGATTTCTTTCTCTCCAGCATTAACAAATTCACTATAGGTACGCAGGCAGTCATGGAATGCACCACATGTGTAGTCGAGGAGGAATTCCCCGAGGAACTCTCCCACACGATTTTGGGCGCTTCCGTCTAGGACAAAACCAGTGAAGTTGATGAAGGAGATGAGTCATTCAAGGATGGCACCCCAATAACCATGCAGGAGAACGTCCCCATATTGGTGCCTCCACCACTCCCCCAGTCTCGTCAAGTTGGAGTAGTTGGAGCTCATTTTCGATCTCAGAAACTACATGGAGGAACAACTTCATCAGGACACCCTTATTAGCAAGTATATTGACATGGTCTTCGATGCATTCTCGAATGCACCGAACAAGCAACGTTTCCTGACCTGTGTACAACCCTTCATGCTACAGCCCAGTGACAACACTCTCCCTAAAGATTCGACCAACATATCCCCTGGTTTTAATGATTAGCTTCTTATTATTTTGTATTGGTACTCTGCATAATTTCTGTCTAGTTTTCTATACTGGGACTCTACATAATTCCTATTTAGTTTTCTTTTTTCATTAGTTTTTAATTTGTTCTATCTTTCAAAGACAAATCTATCAGGACAAGCATCCGCCACCTTCTCTGGTTTCCAATTGGTAGGGCAAGTGGCAGATGCCATTTTTGGACGAAACTATAACATGAAGTCACATGTTCCAGTTTCCATTAGTTTGGCAGAACAGGTGGAAGGCCAATGACATGTGTCTTTTTTGTATAGTGACAACACAGTAATAGGATTCACCTATTACAAAAAAAAAAAAAACATTAATAAAGTACATTAATAATACATTACTAAAGTAATAATACATAAATAAATACATGATTAAAGTATTAATACATTAATACATCCATTGAAAATGGTCATGGTTGACTATGATATCATGGTTTCTTATGGTCATGACTATGATCGGCATTAATATGTTAATGTATATTGCAATGTATTAATTTAATTAATTAATACATTAATACATTTTTAATAAATACATTACTAATGTATTAATACATTAAGACATTAATAAAGTAGTAATACACTAATCAAATGATACATTAATAAATTAATAATACCTTACTAAAGAGTTAATACATTAATGTATAAAATAAAGTAGTAATACATTATTAAAATATTAATACATTAATACATTAATTGACAATGACTATGGTTGACTATGGTTTACCATGACCATGATTAACTTTGGTAGACCTTGGTTGACATTGGGAAGGAAAGGTTTAGTATGGTTGATCATGGTTGTCCTTCACCATGTTTGACTATAGTTTACCGTGATCATGGTTGACTATGGTTGATCGAGGTTTATTATGGTCGACCATGCCCATGGATGACCTTCATTGACCATTCATATATGATTATGGTGGGCCATGTTGATTATGTTTAACCATAGGTTACTATGTCACTACTACATTGCAATGTTGATCATGTTTTCTTCCTATCACATTGCGAAAACATGTTTAGTTCATCACATTGTGACATGAGCTTTTGTTCATCACATTGTGACATGAGATTGTGTTCATCAGATGACGTCGTAAGTTTATGGTCATCAAATTACGGTGAAGGGTTTTTTTTCATCAAATTATGGCATTGAATAATCTTGTCACAGTGATCCGAGATCTTTTCATCGATGTCACTTATTAAATAATTGCATTAAATGAGCATAAAATGAAGTGCACCATAAATAAGGAATAACTCAATAATGAAGAGACATATGCATCCTCTCTGAACACAGAAAAATTGATAATGGAGTTCATCCCTGGTGGACTATGTCTCTAGGTCCTTCTTTCAAATGTGTAGGTGTTTTTATTAACTTAGCAAAAGAATTTGAAAAAATACAAAAGTATACCTCATTCTTAGATCAAAAAACAGAAAAAACACTAAATTTGTGGCGTCGAATTACCCAAAAGTGATTGTCTCGACGCCTCGATCTGATTCTGACACTTTCAGGCTCTTGATAAAATTTGTCTCAGTTTCCTTTCCTGCAGCCTATATTAATGACTTTCCTTTGCATTGTTTTTCATGCCCTGGTACAACCTGTCGCACACCCTAGTCTCCCCCTCTGTGCATTGTTGATTTTTTTTTTTAAATTAAAAATGAGGCGGACTTACCAACTTGGATGTTTGGCCCAATGGTTGGTGGAGGTATTATTAGGTGCTTTTATTGGGGGAGGTCTGAGGGTCAAACCTGCGGGCCTCCTTCCTTTGGCTTGTTTTTTTTCATCTGTGGATTGTTCCTTTGCTAACTTTGGTAGCAACGATAGATTTGGAAAAAAATGTGTTTGGCCAGTCCAATATGGTGGGATATGTGATTAAAACGACATATTGGGTGCTGGTGCCAGCCAACCCAACCAAATATTGTTTTTGATTTTTCAGTTGCTTGACCTCATTGGGCATTCTGTTGTTGCCACATGGCAGTCTCCCATTGGGCCACATCACCACATCATCCCCTCTACTCCATTATATTACCACGTCATATGACAGGTGGTTGTATGATCTACCACGTGGCTGTACAGATTGCGATGTGGAACCTTCTCATTGGTCCACTGATTTGATCGAAAAAGTCCAAAAATGAGTGACATGTGGCAGCCTCTGGCGCTACTACGTCAGCATGACATGTGTCTCCCTATACATGTTCCACGTACCCTGTACGGATGATGATGTCAGCAGTATGGATTTTGATTCATCTATGCTGACTAGGCTAGGTTGACCAAAATTTTGACCACAAATATATTTTGATCTGTAACTTCGTTTGACGAGTCATTTATGCCGTTGGAAATCTCGCGATGCTCTCTTAGCAAGGATGCCAATTTCAATAAGTTTTGAGGACTTTAATTTTTTTCCCTTTCTCTTTCTGTTAAGGCCATTTTGAGCTTCCTAAGTTGCTTCTACAAATTCTAAGTTATCCTTAGTATCCTATGGATAGTTTTTGGATCACTCCTTCTCACTGAGAGATTTTTTGACCATCAAAAGCTTTCATCAATCAACAGATAAGTGAGGTAAGAGTTCCCTCACCTTGTCCTTCTCAATCCACTTTGCCTTGTTTGGATGTGTTCCCTTTGATCCCAATTGAATATAATCAACATCACCCCTATGCGAAGTCCCCGTCCTTCTGTCCAAGACGATATCTTCCTTCAATGCGTCCAAGTACTCAGGAGAAAACTCATCAACTGAAGGTATTGAAACTTCCTCACCCTAATCCATGATCATGGGAGGATAAATTTTTTCAAGTTTTCTACATTTACAACTTAGTAGATCTGCATATAAGGTGGAAGATCTAGACAAAAAGCATTGGTACCACTTTTCTCCAAAATAGTTAAGGGTGCATAGAATATGGTCTTAAGTTTCTTGCATTCACCCTTCAATATCTCCTTTTTGCTGTGAAGCCATACCTGGTCTCCAACCTAGAACTGATGATCAACCCTGTGTTTTTCATGCCAAGCTTTATATTGTTCGACTTTTTTCCAAATATTCCCTGATTTCTAGGTGTACCTCTTGGAACCTGTGAATGAACTTGTGGGCCCTGTCTTCATTTCTTTCTTCATTTGAATCAACATCTCTCCCATACATCAAGTCACAAGGGACCTTAGGAAAATACCCAAAACATGTCTCAAAAGGAGAAAAGTGAGTGGAGGAATGTAAGGCTCTATTGTAAGCATGTTTTACATAGTGTATTTGTTCATCCCATAACTTGGGATGCTTGTTGCAGTATCCTCGAAGAAAAAGTACCATTGTGTGGTTAACAACCTATGTTTGTCTATCGGTCTGTGCATGGAAAGAAGTGCTCCTCTTCAACTTTCTTTCCATCATTCTCCACAATCTTTTCCAAAAATCCCTAAGGAATCGAGTATCTCGATCCGAGATAATGGATGTGGGTAACCCAAAGTGAACCCAAACATACTGAAAGAAGAGATTAACAGTCTGCTTAGTGGTGATATGCTTTTTATATGGCATAATTATACACATATTGTTGAACCTATTGACTACAACATACAAGTAGTCATAAACCCTTTTCGACATTGGTAAACCCCATAATAAATCCATGGATATACTTTCCCATGGATGGGATGGAACAAGAAGTGGTGACCATAGCCCCAATTTTCTATTTGTGGGCTTACAAGTAGAACACATCACACACCCCTTTACAAATTTAGTTACAATTTCATTCATATGAGGCCAATAACAAAACCTCTGTAGATGAACCATAGTTTTTCCTACCAAAAAATGGCCAGACACAAGATAAGTGTGAACTTATTGTATTACATGGACTCATTCACTTGTAGGAATACATAAATTTACAAGATGGTAGAGTAGTTTTCCCTGCAGACAATAGTTCTCTACCCATGCACCATGGGTTATCTTCTCAAATACTTCTTTAAAATGTTCATCAACGACATAGTGTTCCACATAACTCTATGAGATAAAGAATCATTCTTCAAAATAATAGAAGGAATAATAGGAGGTCTAGAAAGCATATCAGCTACCTTGTTACTTGTACCCTTTTTGTAGTTGATTACCAAATGAAATTATTGAAGAAAACCCATACACTTGTAATGTCAACATTGTTGTAGCTTGGTTTGTGATTGGAGATACTGTAAGGTTTGATGATCTATATGTATGATTGTTTCCTTCCATAACAAGTACTGCTTCCATTTCTTTACACTTTCAACTAATGCATACAACTCTTTATCATATGTAGGATAGTTAACAACATCTTGGTTAAAATTTTCAATGTGGTAATATATAGACTTAGGATATTTCATCAATACTGCACCCATGGCATAACCGTTGGCATCTATCTCGATCTCGAAAGGCTGTTGAATATTCGAAAGTTCTAATACCTGTGCAATACTGATATTTTCCTTCAAAGTGTGGAAGGCTTTTTGTTTCTTTCCTCCCCACTGAAAAGTGATCTTCACACTAGTTAAGGCATGCAAAGGAGCTGTAATAAAAGAGAAGTTTGAAATGAATATCCTCAAGTATTGGAATGCACCTAAGAATCTTTGTACTTCAGTTACACTTTTGGGATTAGGCTAATTTATAATTACATCAATCTTGGAAGGTTCAATTTTCAATTGTCCTCCTCCTATAATATGACCTAATTACACAAGTGCAATATTACAAATTTCACATTTCGACAATTTTACATACAACATTTCCCTTTGCAAAGTATCCAATACTTTCTTTACATGCCTTGCATTTTCATCCCAATTTCCACTAAATATAAGAATGTCGTCTAAATATACAATAAAAAAATCATCTAGAAATGGACCGAATACATCATTCATCACATGCATGAAGGTTGTCAGAGCATCTCAAATCCAAAACGACATAACTAACCATTCAAACAATCCCTTTTTGGTTTTAAAGGCAATTTTCCATTAATCCTATTCTGAAACCCTCATCTGATGGTATCCACTGCGCAAATCCAACTTAGTGAAATAAACATCATTCATTAACTAATCAAGTAAATCATATATACAAGGAAGAGGGTATCTATTTTTCACTGTGATTTTATTTAAGTCTCGACAATCGACACACATTTTCCATGTGTTATCCTTCTTTGGCACCATCACGATCAGAGAACCACAAGGAGATGATATGGGCCTCATGACCCCTTGATCCAATAAGCCTTGTACCTTGTTTTTGATCCATGTCATCTCTACAACTAACATCATGTACATTCCCACATTAGGAAGAAGAGAATCATGCTGAAGATGTATTTCATGTTGGATTTCCCTATTAGAAGGTAATCCATTTGGTTCCTAGAAAATATCATAATACTTAGAAACAATATCAATTAATTCTTTCTTATGAGAAGGATCACATCCTTGGAAAGCGTCGAATGTTTTGACATCCTTTTCCCTTACGACCATGAGTACATATCTCTTATTAGTGTTTACGTGTCTCTTCATTTTTCCTGCACTAATAAGTGTTTTGTTTACCCTCATGATGTGGGCTCTAACAGTATATTCTAGTACCCCTTTAGTAAGGTGATATTTGTTCTCATGATGAAAGAAGACTTATTTTATATCATAAAAGTAAGGAATCCCTAGCACTATGCCACATATATCAAGTGATAAAACATCCAAATCCACTTCATCAATCAACTTTGAAGCAATAGAAAATATGACCCTACACTACTTAATGACATTAAGTTTTGATTTATCACATACCCAACCAAGAGGATAAGTTTTTGGAAGTGGTTTAGTGTCAAGACCCATCTTTTTGACAAGTGCTTCAAATATAAAGTTTACTTGGGAACCTAGATCAAATAATCTTTCTATCTTAGTGTGCTTAGATACAATGTTTATGTGAAATAATTCATTCCTCTTTATTTCATCATTATGAGATTCATTATTGGAATTTGAACTAGCATGAAGGGAATATTTACCTTGTACTCCAATCTCTATGATATTTCATTTGTCTCCTAAATCGACACCAAGATCTTGTTTCATTATAGAAATGGTCTTTGTCTTCCCCTTTCCATCGAACTGATTTGATCTCTTCTCTGGATGTAGTTTCCAATAGTGTTCATAATCATGACCATTCTTCTTGCAATGAGTGCAAGATGGTTTTCCTTCTTCCCTCTTTACAATGGTGGTATTTTTGTCCTTCCTTTTAAAATTATTAAATTGCTTATGTGGGATATTGGAAGGTTTCTTTATGGGATCTTCTTGAACATGCTTCCCCTGTTCTCAAGGTGAGTATCTTGCACACAAAATTAGTCAAGACTGGTGGGGTTAAATAATAGTAAATTATGACGAATACAATTGTGAAGTGTGCCAATATACTTCATTAAAGTTTCATAAGAATCCAAATGAATGTTTAATGCAAGAGGTTTCTTCCTAAATTATTCTGTGAAACTTTGTACAGTTTGAACTTTATTTTTCCTTAAATTTTTCCATTCCATCATTGCTTTATGTAAAACACCCAATGCATAAAATTGTTTCCTTATCGCTGATTTAAATTCCGACCATGAGGGAAGAAGATTACCACACTTAATTCTCTCCTAAAGTTTCCTATCCCACCATATGAGAGTGGTACCTTCCAACCGAAGAGAGGCAAATTTCACTTTAACTTACTCTTCATCAATTTGTTGAACACAACAATATACTTCAACCTGTCGGAGATATTTATATAGATTTTCAGCATTAGCATCTCCATTAAACATAGGCAAAGCAAATTTTACATCAAGCTTTAATAATGGTTTCTTAAAAGAAGATTTATGGCTAGAAAGATGAGAATTATGAGAATGCTCAAAGGAAGAAGAGATAAAACTTGATGGTGAAGATGGAGGTTCAGGAGGATCTCCTCCAACCCCTTGATTCACTGAAGCATTATCATCTGCTTGTGCTTCATTTTTATTCCCTTTTTTCTTCATCCTCTTCTCGTAGTCTCCATACATTCGCTCGACCATTTATGACATGCGATAAAAGACCATTTATTCCTTCGTCGTGCACAACCAACTTCAGGATTGAAAGTCTTAAGAGTTCCTTCACCCTGCGTATGCTTGGCCCTAGGAAGCATTCACATTCAAAAATTCAAGTCAAAGATGACTTCTTTGATACAAACATGATCAATGATATTTTCATCAATGTGAATTATTAAAGAATTGCATTACATGAGCATAAAATGAAGTGCACCATAAAGAAGGAATAACTAAATAATGAAGAGAAATACACATCACATCTAAAAACAAAAAAATTGATATCAGAGTTCGTCCCTAGTGGACTACGTCTTCGAATTGTGCTCTCAAATAAGTAGGCCTTTTTATTAACGCAACAAAATAATTTGACAAAATACATAAGTATACCTCATTCTGGAGTGAAGATTCAGAAGTTTGCTCAAATTAGGGAACATACAACACCACTTTATTTGTGGCATCGAGTTACCCAAAAATGATTGTCTCCATGTCTCGATCTAAGTCTGGCACTTTCAATACCTTGAAAAAATTTGTCTCAGTTTCCATGCCTGCAGTATGCATTAATGACTATCCTTTGCATCATTTTTCGTTCTTTGGTACGACCTTTCATGTGCCCTGGTCTCCCCCTCAGTGCATTGGTGAAGCCACTTTTTAAATTAAAAATGAGGCAGAATTACTAGCTTGGCCATTTGGCCCAATGTTTGGCGAATGTATTATTAGGCACTTGTATTGGGGGAGGTTCCAGGGTCAAACCTGTGGGCCTCCTCCCTTTGTCTTGTTTGTTTTCAACCGTGGACTCTTCCTTTTCTAAATTTGGTAGTGGCGATATATTTGGAGGAAAGTTGTTTTTCCAGTATGATATGGTGGGATATGTGATTAAAATGGCGTATTGGGGGTTGGCACCAGCCAACCACACCAAATATTTTTTTGATTTTTCGGTTGCTGGCCCTCATTGGTTGTTTTCCTGCTGTTAAGTGGCAGCCCGTGACTTGGCCACATGGCGGCCTCCCATTGGGCCATGACACCACAATTGTACCATCAGTGCCATGTCATCCCCTTTAAAGGTGGTTGTATGGTATGCCATGTGGATGTATGGACTGCCACATGGCATCTTCTCATTGGTCCATAGATTTTACCGACAAAGTCTAAAAATGAGTGACACGTGGCAGCCTCTGGTTTTACCACGTCATCATGCTGACATCAGCATGACATGTGTTTCCCTCAACATGTGCCATGTACCCTATACGGATGATGATGTCATTTGTACTGATGTTGACGTCATTAGTACAAATGTTGACTCATCCCTGCTGACTGGGCTAGGTTGACCAAAAATTTGACTCTGAATATCTTTTGATCCGTTACTCCATTTGACGAGTCGTTTATGTCGTTGGAAAGACTGTGACGTTCTCTTCGCGATGATACCAATTTCACTGAGTTTTTAGGATTTTCATTTTTTCCCTTTCTCTATCCGTCGAGGCCATTATGAGCTTCCTCAATTTCTTATGCGAATTCTGAGTTATCCTTAGTCTCCTATATATCCTTTTTCGATTATAGAGTGCGACAATGGGTTATGTTTCTCACATTGTGATGTCAGGAAATGTTCATCTCATTACAATGTTAGTCTATGTTTGTTAGATTACCACATTGGGTTGTGTACATCACATTGCAACAATGGGTTGTTTTTGTCCCATTGCGATGTTTAGAAATGTTTGTCACAATGCAACGTCAGGATATGTGTGTCAGATTACAATGTGACAGTTGTTTATGTTCATCAAATTGTCATAACAGGGAAATGTTCATCACATTGTGACGTCCTTATACGTTCATCACATTGTGACAATAGGGAAATGCTCGTCACATTGTGATGTCCATATATATTTTTTAGATTGTAATGACAAGAAAATGTTCATCAAATTGCAAAGTCGCAATGCTTGGTAGATTGGAATGTTACTACGTTCGACACATTGCGATGTTTGTAAATGTTTGTCACATTGTGACATCAGGATATGTGCATCACATTGCAATGTGAGGAAATGTTCGTCACATTGTGATGACATAACAATGAGAGACACATTGCAACGTATGTTTTCGTTCATCACAGTGCGACGTTACTATCCACATTGTGATGTCATGGCCATGTTGGTCACATTGTGACATCAATTTATGTTTGTCACATTGTGACGTTACTATGTTAAACAAATTGCAACATTACTATGTTCGTCATATTGCAATGTTATAATGTTTGTCAATATGAGACATATTGTGATGAAAAGGATATGTTTGTCACATGTGACAACAAGGTTATGTTCGTTACATTGGGATGTCTATTTATGTTCGTCAAATTATGATAACAAGGCAATGTTAATGACATTGAAATGTTCATATATGTTCGTCAGATTGTGACAATAGGGAAATGTTCATCACATTGTGACATCCATATATGTTCGTCAGATTGTGATGACAAGAGAAGGTTCATCAAATTCCAACATTGCAATGCTTGGTAGATTTGAACGCTACTGTGTTCGACGCATTGCGATGTTTGGAAATGTTTGTCACATTATGACGTCGAGATATGTGCATCAAATTACAATGTGAGGAAATGTTTGTCACATTGCAACGACACAACAATGAGTGACACATTGCAACGTATGTTTATGTTCGTCATAATGGGACGTTACTTTCCACATTTTGACGACATGTCTATGTTGTTAACATTGTGACATCAGTTTATGTTCATCACATTGTTCCCTTACTATGTTCAATAGATTGCAATGTTATTGTGTTCTTTAGATTGAAATGTTATTATGTTTGTCACTATGCGACGTTACTATGTTCGACACATTTCAACATTACTAAGTTCATCACGTTGTGACATATGGTTTTGTTTTTCATATTGTAATGTTGAGGTATGTTTGTCGCATCACAAGGTTTTTTGTGTTTGACACATAATGGAAAGGAAGTTTTGGTGAAGAATAAAAAAAAAATCTAATTTAGTGTTTCCTTTGGGAAAAAGATAGAAACTTTCAGCTAATGCGATATATTCCATAGAAAGAATCTTAGAATCATACTTGTTCTAAGGTAGTAATAATAACAAATTAATAAAAAAAAAATAAAGTAGTAATGCATTGACCATACGTTATTAAAGTATTAATACATTAATAATACATTATTAAACTATTAATACATTAATTGAGAATGACTATGGTTGACTATGGTTGACCATGATGATGGTTAACTTTGGTAGACCTTGGTTGACATTGGGAAGGAAAGGTTCACTATGGTTGATCATTGTTGTCCTTTACCATGGTTGAATGTAGGTGACCATGAGTGTGGTTGACTATGGTTGACCCGATTTTATTATGGTTGACATTTGTTGACCATGTGAATATGATTATGATGGGCCATGTTGATTAGGATTAACCATATTTTACTATGGCACTAATGCATTACAATGTTTATCACGCCATGGTGTTATATATATATATATATATATATATATATATATATATATATATTATGTTTTATAATGAAATGAAATTTTCATCAAAATTATTATTTTTATATTTATAAAAGATATTTTTATATTTTGACAAATTTAAAATATCTTAATGTGAATCAAAATACAAAATGTTGTCTTTCACTTAATATATTGTTATTAGACATTTGGTTTAAAATATAGAATATTGTCTTTTCTTGATATAATATATTGTTATTAGATAATTGATTTACATTGAGCACTTTTTATTTAAAAAATAATAATATAATTATTTAATATGGTTTTTTTTTAATATAATATTTTATTTATTTGATGTTGTTTTTATTATTATTGTTTGAATTTATTCCATTACTTATATTTTGTGTATTAGTATTTTGGAGATTAACTAATTATATTTCAATTAAAAATTATTTATATTTTTTATGTTAGTATTTTGATTATTGATGATGATGATGATGATGATGATGATGATGATGATGATGATGATGATGATGCTGATGCTGATGATGATGATTAACGTCCACTAAGACCTAATTGGTCTATCAGACCTTAAGAGGGTAAGTGATTACTTGTGATTCTTTAGAAATTTGTTTATGTGCTCGAAAATCATTAAGATAAGCTTTCCAAGATCACCATACTTTTGTTGAGTTAAGAGGTTAGGAAGGTTGGTAGTGTGATCAATATTTTGAAAATGAGATCTAATATGGGCATAGGCTGGACAATCTAAGAGAAAGTGATTTTCATCTTCAACCTTCTTAGTGTCACAAAGGTGACACACTCTTTCATCCCATGGCATTTTAGGAATTGACCAATGCCCAATTTCACTATTGAGCTCGTGAGAATTTGTTCTTATCTTAGCAATGCTTATTTTTTTATTTACACTTGGAAAAATAGATAGACAATTTTGATATTCTAGATTAGGGTTGATTACATCTTTATAATACCTTAATTTTCTTTTTTTCTCTAACTCTTTATCACACCACATTTTTTCCTTAAATTTTGATTTGACATTTTTTTTAATAGTATCTTTATTCTTCAAAATGGTTTCTTCCATGATTCCCCAATAGTTTATCCAAGACCAAGCATCTTTATGCCATCCTCGCTTGAGTTGATGATGGTTATGACTTGATTTTGAAGCAATTTTAGGTAGCCTCTTGTCTTCCATGTTGTTTAAATTGTTCTTATACATTAGGTATCTAGTCATATCCATGCTCTCAATGGGGGAGAGGCTTGTTTCTACTAGGAGGATGGGATAGGGTGTATTTCCTTTAATTTTGAGATTATAGGTTATAAAATTATTTTGTATTTGATCTATCTTTCGTGAGAATTCACAAGAGATACTATAGCCCCAAACCTCACATCCATAAAGAATAACAAGTGTAACAAGAGTCTCAAAGAGGAGTTTCTTCTTATCCCAACTCTAAAGATCAACTAATTTACAATTGTTTTCAAGCCCATAATAAGCTTTCCATCCCCCAATAATCCTTTTCTCAATGCTATAATTCCAATTGAGATTGTGGTGAATATCAATTCCAAGATATTTGTATGAAGTCACTTCCTCCAAGTTGTTGTTGTCATATACAAAGGTATCATAAGGGATCTTATTGGATTTAATAATCATGACCTTAGTCTTATCAATATTAACAGTCATACCCATATTGGAGCAAAACTCCTTGAGGATTCTTAGTTTGTTTTCA
The DNA here is from genome assembly GCA_009831015.1 of Picea engelmannii. Classification (NCBI taxonomy): domain Eukaryota; kingdom Viridiplantae; phylum Streptophyta; class Pinopsida; order Pinales; family Pinaceae; genus Picea; species Picea engelmannii. Next base: position 230,423 of record ML786866.1, on the reverse strand, counting down.
AGATCATGGGGACTCCTTTCCATAAGAACGATATCATCGGCATAAAGAAGAAGATTTATGACTATACTAGTGAGAGTAGGGCCGACACAACCTGCTTTTTCCAAGCATTCTTCTAACTTATCAATGTATATGCCAAAAAGGGTAAGGGACAAGGGATAACCTTGTTTGACTCCGATATTGCAGTTGATCTTTTTTGACCAGCCCTCAGTGTTTTTAAACTTAGCAATAGCGTTCTCATACATCCTTATTGTAGCAACGCTCAACTTGAGAGACACTTTTATCTCTTCCAACCTATTCAAAATTTTTTTCCTAGGAACCATATCAAAAGCTTTTCTAAAGTCAACAAAACAACAAAAAATATTGGTTCAAGTAAACAAACAAAATAATTATTTCTAAGAAATCTCAAAACAAAAATTACATAATTATAATAAAAAATAAATTAAATTCATACAAAAATTTAATAAAATAAAATTTAAGATACACAATTATAAATTAAATTGATACACAAATTTAATAAAATAAAATTTTAAATATATTGATGATAAAAACAATTCTCATATAACTCAAACTAAATATTATATAAAAAAATTATCGTATAACTCAAACTAAATATTATATAAAAAACTTCTCATATAACTCAAACTAAATATTATATAAAAAAACTTCTCATGGAAATGTTTTAAAAATTATAACATAATTTTTTTTTAAATCTATTAATGATAAAAAAAAATATTATACAAAAAACTTCTCATATAACTATAAAAAAATTCTCATGGAAATTATTTAAAAGATATAACATAAAATTTTATTTTAAATCTATTAATAATAAAAAAAACTTGAAATTATATTAAAAAAACTTCTCATATAAAAACCTTTTGGTGTCATGTTAATTTTTTTTATCCAATGATATAGCTACAAATCAAATATTATTTAAAAAAAAATCATATAAAAACGATCCTCTCACATTTTTTTTAACGGAAACGGTTATGGAGCTTTATTTAGAATATGGAAGAGAGGGTTGCCTAACCCTTACATTGCAAAATCAGAGCTACTGCTCTGTAATTCATTTTCCAGCAAGAGAACTTGCATTACATACAACCCATATTTCTGAAATGGTGGTGCCTAAGCAACTGGAATGAAAGACTTCTATAAAACAAAACAAGGTCTTCTGTTGGGGCTCCTCTCTAATGCTGAGGGCGATCGGTCAGTCCATTAACGGGTGTCTCCTTTACTTGAGTTGATGGCTTCTTCTGTTGAAGCCTCAGAAATCTTGCTAAAGGCTTTAGTTATCTCCTCAACCTTCTACTCCAGGCTACAGAGGAACTTCCCCAGATCTCCCATAATATTGGCCGCATCCTTCAGTCCTGAATGAATTTCATCTAAGAGATCGTCCCTTAGATCCTGCATTTCAAAGTTGAGCGTTTCCCATTTCCTCTGATTTGTAGACGCTCAGATACTTTCCAACTCTGCCCTTATCAGTTATATTCGCTCCTTCACTGTGAGAGGGGTCTTGGAACTCGACTCCATGCCTTCTGGTTCTGGATTATCGGTTGCTTCCTTATGCCCCGCAATTCGCGCGACTGACTGCCTTATGAGGTTTGCAGCAAGAGGATTTCTTTTTAAACACGACCTCGCCTGACTCAACTCGTGAACCCCACGGATCGAATAAAACTCTGAATCTCTGCACTGAGATCTCATCCGTCCCGCAGGATCTAGTCTGAGTCTGATGTTCTTCCAGTCTGACGGATTGCCCATGTGAATAGACATGTCGCGCTTAGAATTTCAATTAGGGGATCGAGTGATGAGATGTTTCCCCATTGGTATTCAGGTTTCCTTTGTTTAGGAGAGTACCTTGATTGGCCTCTTTATCCGCCTGATCATTTAGCGATCTTAACACATGATAAATTTTGTAATCGCTGAGTTGTGCCAGCAGAAGGAGGATCTTTTTGTACCGCTGAGCCAATCTCATATCCTTTGGATTTTTTTTGAGATTCAATGCATCCACCACCTGTTTAGAATCACCAACAATTATTACTTTCTCGATTCCCAACCTTACCACCTGAGTGAGCCCTTGCCAGAGAGCTAGGAATTCCGCTTGATTGTTGGAAGCAAAGCCTAACCCCCAAGCATAAGACAAATTGGTTGAGCCAGAGGGTTCCAAAATAATTCCTCCTCCCCCAGCCTGGCCTGGGTTTCCTTTGGAAGGCCCATCAAAGAAGAGACACCACTCTTCTAGTGACGATCTCCATTTCAGAAAATCTTTCTCCTCCAACCGAATCTCCCAATTTATCTTTTGAGGAGGGTTGATTTGATTGGTGCCCGAATGAGTTTCCCTGAAATCCTTGAGACAATTATCTTCTTCATCAGACAAAATGGCCGAGTTCTGAATAGAATACTTCACATTTATGGCTTCTGAAATCATAGACCTGGCTTTGATAGCCACCTGAGCTGGTAATCTTCTTTCCTCTTTAAAAATCCTATTGTTCCTCTCCAACCAGATCTTCCAGCAAAGAAATTTAGGGATCCACATCCAAACGGTTTTGAGGAGATGTTTTTTAGTCAGATCAAACGGGGACAGTGTCAACCATCAACTAAAAAGTTTCATGCCCGAGGATGGAAGATTGGAGGCGACCACGCCCACAAGAAGCCCCCAGACTTCTTTGGAAAATTCACAATTGAATAGAAGGTGAGCAATGGTTTCTTCTGCCTGTAGCACAAAGGGCAGCGAGAAGGCCCTTCCCAGCCTTTCCTTTTAAGGTTATCAAAGGTTAAGATGTTGTTGTGAATGAGAGTCCAAACAGAGAGATCAACTTTAGGAATTGAAGGGAAATTCCAGAGAGCCTTCCATGGTCCTAGGTTAGGAGGAACCCATGGTAAGCCTGAGACAATCTTGTAACCGCCTGCTGCTGTATAAACCCCTGAGTTTGAGCCCCAACCTCGCTTATCTTTAGCTTTGGCACTTATCGGCGACTTCCCTTGGAGGAAATCCAATAGAATTTTTTCTTCCTCTTTGATTTCTTCCGGATAACTCCCTAGATTCCAACCTTCCCAAGGTTGCTTGGCATCATTCTTCCACCTGGAAATATCCCAAAGCGTTCTGCAATTGTTGGTCAAAAGCCAGTCCTTGATATTCCTTGTTTCTCTTTGCTCATTGAGGGGTTGTTCTCCGAGAATGGAGTCCTCCCAAATCCGAATCTTGGACCCATTCCCCGGAATCCAAGTGAGTTATTTCTTGAAATGAGGCATAGCTCTTTGACACAAGTTAAAAATCGGCGAGCCTTTCTGAATTTTTGTAAGACTTTCCAGGCAACGGTCCTTATAACCTGTGAAATATTTTTTTCTAAGGATTTGCTTGCTCCAGGTTTTTTTCCCAGTGATCATTTTCCATAAGAGTTTACCTCCCATGGCAAGATTGTGGGAAGCCACATCTCTTATACTGAGACCACCTTCCATCTTTGGCCTCTTGACCTTGCCCCAATTGACTAAGTGGAGTTTCCTTTCACAATTCTTGCCTCCTTACCACAGAAATCTACGGAGCAACTCATCAATTTTATTTGAAATAGATTTAGGAGCGAGGAGAACGGAACACTGATAAATTGGAAGACTTGTAATGACTAAATTCATCAACACCAATTTACCATCTTTGTTGAGCGAATTTGCTCCCCACGCTTGAATCTTATTTTTAGATTCAATTTTCTAAGAGGATTTAATTATGTAAATTGAAAAGTTTAATGATATAAAAACCATAGATCTAAAGTGTAAAATGAGAACCCTAACCTTAAATTGTAACAGACTAATCTAATTATGTAAATTGATAATCGTAATTATCGAAAAAGCTTAAATCAGAAACTGAAAACCCTAACTATGTAAAGTGAGAACCCTTATTATGAAAGAACCATAAACTGTAAATGGGAAAGTGAGAACCCTAATTATCTAAGAACCATAACTATCTAAGTTGAGAACTGTAAAGTGAGAATATTTAGAACCATAAGTCTTAAACTGAAAATCCTAATTATCTAAGCAATAAACCTTAAAATGTAAAGTGAGAAAAACATAATCTTAAAGGTAATTATTTAAAATGAGAAACATTAAACCTTAAACTGTAAAGTGAGAACAGTGATCCCAAACTTAATTACTTAAAATGAGAATTGTAAACTGAGAGCCTAATTATCTACACCATAAAATGAAAATCTATAACATGCATTTCTATCTCCTCTAAATTTCATGCATTTCTAAGAATATCATTTGTGGTGGTTGAGTAGGTGGGCGGTCCATCCACCCAAATGAAACTGTTGCAGAAACTCAATAAAACTTGATGTTGTCTATTTATTGTCATATGCAGAAATGGACTACACTGACTAATCAAACACCAGAAAACTTGGCATAAAATTTGTTTCAAATAACTATACAAACTATAAAAATACACATGATAAACATTCATAAGATATGCTTGAACCCTAAAAAGGAAAATCATGAAAGTCGTTTAGTCTCACTACATGACACAATACTCCCTATGGTGAATACAAAGATTTCCATGGTGGTGGTAGTGACTATGGTGGTGGGATATCTGATTTTAATTAATAATAAGACATATGGTTACAGTCATCGATTACAACCTTCTCTCTCGGATTCGGCTTGGACATCTCCGCACTACAGTTCCAAATATAATAGTGGAAAACCTCAGGTTAGTACAATATTTTTATTACAAATTTTGTAAAGTCTATAGGGATGAATCTGGATAGATTTAATAATATACTTGATGTGATTATCCATTATACTTATTTCAAATTTCTTCCATGGATTATCAGGTTCCTCGGATCACATAAGATGGATGTTATCTTCGCAATTAAACTTGAAAAGTTAACAAAATGATTTGAGGAAGTTGGTAAGTTTCTCTCTCTCTCAAATTTTCTAGCACGTGGGAAGAGGAAACAAACATGGAAATATGACATCTGTGGTCAACAATTGTATGGTAGATATGGTCAAACATGGAAGAAATGTAAATTTGACACCGTAAAAGATAAAATGTTAGTATCGAAGTAAATGTTTAAGATCAAGTAAGTTTTCTAATTGTATTCAGGAGGATACTTGGTTAGAGTCCAGGGGTGGTTTGAATATGAGCCATCATCAGAACCTTTCTCTTGCTAGTCACGCAAGGAAGGGAAAGTTCAAGAATATTGTTAGTGGAGAGCCGACCTGTCAAGATGGAAAGAAGAAGAAGGACATGGGAAAATTCAAGTTATTTGCATTTCAAAAGTTTAGATGTTATGCAGGGCAATGTCCTCACATGAAGAAGGGGGGAAATAAAATGCAATCAAAGGTAGTTGTGTCGGCAAAGGCTCAAGTGGAATATTTTTGCAAGAATTTTGAACAAACAAAGTTCTTACTAATTTCTCATACTTATGTGGGAATCATATCAATTGATGCATGGTTGATAGATAGTGGAGCTACATGTCATATGACAAGAGAACAAGAGGTGTTTGAGAGATTCACAAAGTCTAACCTAGAGATGCATGTGGAATTTGGAATGTGAACCAAGCATGAAGTGAAGGGATTTGGGATAGTGTCATTCTGAATGGATTTACGAGGAACATTGAGAGTATAGGATGTTCTATGGGTGATAGAATTCAAGAGGAGTGTGATATCAGTCCCAATCATTGATAATAAGGGATTTGACATAGTGTTTCAGGATGGAAATGTGCTTATTATGCTAAGAGGATCTATCTCAAAAAAAAAAGTTTTCTTTGGAATTAGAGAGAGAAACTTGTATAGGATAAAGGACTAGCCTATCAGAGAAATTACCAGCAACCGAGTGACAAAAAATAAGGAGGAGGTAGCTCCAAAGGTTGAGCAACTCAGAGGGAGTCAACCTTAATTTTTAGGTGGGAAGGATAAGCCTTCCAAGTCATTCAAGAAGGAGTCATGGTACGACATGGCCATGCAGGATTCTCAAGAATAGGATAATTCTAGGATCATGTTCAAAGGTAGTGAGTCTTTGAATACAGGTCAAACCATCATGGTAGGGATAGCTTATGTTTCACAGGGAGTAGCCAATTAGGTTTATTGGAGAGTAGGAATGGTAGAAAATATGGCAGCGAAGATAGAGAAAAATACAAGTGGGATAAGTAGCTTCCCCACTAAGAGGGAGTCTTGATGTTTTGGTAGCATCAGACAGATACTTCCACATAGGAATGTATTTTGCATGTGGAAATAGTTGAGAATATTCTAGTCTTGAGTTTACTTTTGTTAGAAATAATTAATTAAAGTAAAATTGTATATATTAGTGAATTACGTTATTTGAGTACATGCTTAGCATGCAACATGTAAACTAAATATTAAGTGGTTGTCATAAGTAATCTCAAGTGTAGATCACTTTGAATATTAGAAATAGATTGTAACTCATGATTATAAAATCAAGGCTAGGGTGTAGGAAGAAGTAACCTTTGATGATAGGTTGAGTTCAAGAGACTTTGGTGAGAGTAAAAGGTAGGGACTTGTGTAAGATACACTTGTGAGAGACTTGGTGAGAGAAAAAGGATCACGATAGAAAAGAAGGATGTTTTCTAGTAAGAAGTTTAGGAGAAAAGAATTATGACTTTTTCTTACACTAGAGTGATGAGATATCACATGTTGGGTGAAGAGATTTGATCCAATATTTAGTTAGAGGGTTGGATAAAAAATTATTGTGATTCAATATATTGATAGGTGGAGAAGGAATTTCATCTATAGGTCATACAGGTCAAGGAAGAGAGAGAGAAGAAGCAGCCATATGTGGGCTTCAAAAGACAAAGACCAAAGGAAACTAGAGGGTTGTACATAAATGCTTGTACGGTATTTCCATACACATCCATGGGTCTCAATGGATACAGTCATGGATATAAACGAGTCAAAGAAAGGCAAGTTGTGAATTTTCGAAGGACATAGAAGGGCAAGTTGCATATTTATTGGGAAACGTGATGGTACAAGGCTGTACATAAGCACATGAGTTTCCAGGTTTGTCTTCAGTGTATAATTATCTCAATGGGCCATCATCCCTATTATGGGAGCCCTAATTTAATCTTAATAAAAGAATCATTGGATTGGTTTTCCATTTGAGGTTTTTCCATGGGTTTACCAGAAAATATTGGTGTTCTTATGTGCTTGATTTGGTTTCCTTGTTTATGCTTCCGCTGCATATTTAGTTGATTAATCAACTATGATTTTAGTAGATAAAGTGATTTAATTTTGACCTAACTATCAGGTGTTGGGTTGAAGTGGTAAAATCGACATTCAGTAGTACATCCCTCAACCTATCATATAGTCGCATAGAAAAGGCATGTAGAGTGCAAAAGAAAATCAATTTTCATGAAATTTTATCTAGGATTTTTAATATGAACCCTATAGACCCTTTTATTTGGAAATAGAACCTTTAGAACTAATTTTTGGAAGGAATTTTTCATTATTATTTCCATAGTATAAAATAGGATAAGGAAAATTTCATTTGCAACTACCTCCTAGAGGTGGTTTTTTTGGGAATTGTTTTTCCATTTTTCTTTAAATTTGTTCTTGGATGGGGCTTGGGATACTTGAGGTGATATATAGTTTATAATTTGACCCTTATATAGTCCTCTTAATTTTTTTTGTGTGTATTAAGTGGATTTGAGGTTTGTTTTCTTGGAGTACAGTTTTTTCACTTTGTTCTTGCTCGAGCTTCTTGCCTGGTGAAGAGTGACCTGGGTAGTGCCTTTGGTAGGTCAAGGTGGGTATAATTGTGTGCTATAGTTCCTTTTTTTTTGTTCATGTGTGCAATTAGAAGTCTTAAATACCACTACTAGGTCTCTTCTTAAGTTTTGGGTGTATTGTTGTATTTTAAGATCTAAGATTGTTCTGGGTTGATGATTCATTAGAATACCACTACTAGGTCTCTTCTGAAGTTTTGGGTGTATTGTTGTCTTTTAAGATCTAAGATTGTTCTGGGTTGATGATTCATTAGAATTGAGTGATCATTCTAAAATTTTTAAAACAAAACCTCTTGTTCCTTCCCTTAGATAGTTTTCATCGAAGAAGAAAGATTGAATTTCATGGAATTTCATTCTTTGTATTTATTTGTATTGGTAAGAGTTAAAACACCACTAAAGTTTCATTCCATTACCCTTCAATAATCAACAACTTAACAAGAAAAACCCTTAATTTAAAATTTATTAGACCTTTTTCTTCATAAAAAACTAACACTAGATTAGGATTTAGGGCCTTGGTGCAGGGTTGGAGAGGAAATTATCCAAGTCTAGAAAACCATACCTAGAAGTCACTAGTGAGTGCATTAACCCATTATCAATACAAGCACTTGCTGGGAATCTCCTCTAACACAAGAGTTAAGCACTAGGTCTCATTGCGGCAAGTGGGCCACCAGGAAAGGCATCCCCCTTCCTTGGAAATCTAGTAGAAACTTCTATTGTAATTTTATCTCGCTAGTCTGTGAAGCAAGACGTTCTAAAAGAATGTACTATGTTAATTTCTGATCTATGTCAGTGCTAGTCAGTTTATATATTTGTAATAAATCCTTCGCTAGTATAGTAATCAAGGATATGTCTAAATAAATGTTTAGTTAGTTTATGTCAATTATTTGTTGTGGGAAACTTCTCTCACCAATCTGAATGCCCAGAGAGTCACAAAAAATCAAAGCAGTGATTTATTTTGTAAGAAGTCTCCGTGCATTATTAAAGGGGACATTTTTCTTTAATACATTTGATGAATTTCTTCTGAATATTCTTGTCTCTTCTCTGTGTTTTTGCGTTTTGTCGAGTGTGAGTGTGTGAAGTTATTGAACACTAAGGGAAATGGTGCATCCTCTCTATTGTTTGTTTGTATACCTGTTGGGCATGCCTTTTTATGCAGTTTGTCTTAGGTTTTCATAGTGCGCCCTCTTCTTGGAGTGAGTTCATTGTTTTAATCAAGTGTTCCCTCTAGGAGTTGAGTGCGCTCTTTCTGTTTTGCAAAATAAAATATCAGATCAATTGGTATCAAGGAAAGTTCCTTAGGGATGTTTCCACATATAGGGAAGATGGAGAAGATGGAGAAAACATCTAGGAAATTCACAAAAAAAATTGTGTTCTTCAACTATTTATCCACGCTCTTTCTTAGAGAGTTCTATTCGCCCTTCTCAGGGTTCTGTGATGCCTCTGCACTGGGGAAACAACTGTTCCCATATTAGGTTTCCTCAAACACCCTCCTCAGGGTCCCCTTTGGAATCTCACGCCTCTTCTTTCAAGAGGATATGATCAGTATTTTGTGGGCTTGTAGACCATGCCACCCCAAAGAGAAGTCTCTAATGAGGAGTCCAGTGCAGCCACATCAACTCCCATTGAATAATTGGCACTGGCTCTCAATGAATTACTTCGAATCCAACAATGCTGGCCTCCATCTAACATGCATTTGGAAACACACTTTCAGTTACCAAAGTTCTTCGGACAAATAAATGGTGAGACAGTCAATTCCTGGATCCATATCCTCTCCACCTACTTCAATACTTCCCCCAAGATGGAAGAATCCACTAAATTATAGAATTCCAACCTACAAATCGAAGGGATAACAGAAGCTTGGTGGGATATTCAATTGGAACATATTAAATTTATTGTGGACCTCGGTACACCACATTCTCTGAAAAATGGAAATATTGAGTCTTGGGATGCATTTTGTCATGCCTTCAGGGAACGTTTCTACCCCCAGACTATCTCCAAAATATTCTCACCAAATGGTTGAAACTCTGCTATCTTTCCACTCAGTCAGTACAAGGATACAATGATGTCTTCTCCAATTTGTGCATCCATATCCATAACAACGATCCCGAAGAGGTATTAACCATCAAATTTATTTCTGGTCTTTTTTTGCCTCTCCATCGTGAAGTTGATCGTTTTGAAAGCTCCTCTCTGGACAAGGAATTCTTACGAGACTTGTCCATAGAACGTAATATTGTATGTCAAATATGATAGCCACCAATTCAAACCTAATATTCCAAACCACGTCCTTCTCAGTCTCAACCTTACCCTTTTTCCTCGTCAATGCCCACAATGACAGTTTGGTGTAATTTTCACAAGATTGAATCACACAACTTTGTCAATTGTCGAGCCATAACAAACAACTTTCTCCATCATACCTTGGTTGTAGAGGTCACACCTGTTGATTTTCTCGAACAACCAGAAGTCATCTCTCTCACCAACCCCACCAAAGATCACCCATCCCTCATTCTCTTGACTATGCCTGAAACAAGTCGTACTAATGTTCCCTTCTTTACTCATAACTTCCAAATTAAATATAAACTCACAAATCTCATTCTGGATAATGGAAGCCAAAAGAATCTAGTCTCCCAAGACCTAGTCTAACATCTACAAATTCCCACCACCCCCCACCCAGATCCCTATCAACTTGGTTGGGTACAAAATGGGGGACCCCAAATCACTATCACCCGGTGTCGCACAATCAATTTTTCCATTGGCCCCTTCCGTGACATTGTTTTTTGTGATGTATCGCCTTTAGAACGTGTTGACCTATTTCTAGGTCTCCCATACCAACAATACTGACAAGCTATGTACCATGCCAAATCCCATCAGTACTATCTTCAACATGAAGGATGCACCTACGTACTTACTCCAATGCATCATACTTCCCCCCGCCGCTTCCTGGAAAAGAAGAAACTAACCATGTCATTAACCATAAAGACATTTCTATATGTTTGGCCGGCCATGTTTAGCCCGAGAACCTCATGAATATGACACCTCTCGTCTTACTCCCTCTCCTCCAGGAATTTTCCAATGTCTCTCAGTCTCCCACAACGCTCCCACCCTCTCTATCCCTTCCTCAATCCATCGATATCATTCATGATGCATAATTACCCAATGCTCCATCATCCTGGATGGTTACCCAAGATACTATAGAACATCCTCTAGTGATCTCTTACCATGCCCTCACCCAAGAAACAATTCAATATCGCTATCCCTTACATTGGATTTCCTCTCAGTTTTCTATTGGAGCAATGCGTAAACAAGGAGGTCACCGAGTGACTTACCACTCCAAGACCTTGTCCCCTGCCAAATTCGAATACCGCCACTATGCCAAAGAATTCTACCTCTTGATGCACGATTTGCAAAGGTGGAACCTTTACAATAGGACCACACACTCTTCAATTAGATTCTCACCTTTCGAGGTTTTTCTTGGATTTCAGTCTCTTGCACCAACAAAGATGCCTCTCATTTTGACTACATTTGGATCAACACATCAACATTGAGAACAATATGCTAACCATAGTGGCATTCATAATTTATCATAGAAACAGACTACAGTCACAACTGTCTTGTAACTAACATCATATCGTTCCAAGAAACATCATGTTTCATACTTGGTTGTTAAAAAATGTCAAAGTCTAGTGACAGGCCAAGTGGATGACAGTCGAGACAGTGCAACGAAAGTTCCATCAGTTTGTGGCGGAAGAAAGAATGCTTAGGGATATAAACAAGGAGGAATCGGGCCACCAGGAAGGGCCTCCCCTTTCCTTGGCCAGCTAGTAGAAACTTCTATTGTAATTTGATCTCGCCAGTCCGGGAAGCAAGGTGTTCTAAAAGAATGTACTATGTTAATTTATGATCTGTGTCAGTGCTATTCAGTTTATATATTTGTAATAAAGCCTTTTCCAATATAGTAAGAAAGGTTATGTCTAAATAAATGGTTGGTCATTTTATGTCAGTTCTTTGTTGCGGGAAACTTCTCTTGCCAGTCTAAATGCGAAGAGAGTCATAGAAAATAAAAGAAACAATTACTTTTGTAAGAAGTCTCATTGCATTATCAAAGGGGACTTTTTTCTCTAATACATTTGATGAAGTTCTTTTGAATCTTCTTATATATTCTCTATGTTTTTGCATTTTTTTGAGTGTGAGTGTGTCAGATTACTGCACACCAAAGGAACTAGTGCGCCCTCTCTATTGTTTGTTTGTATACTTGTTGGGCCTGCATTTTTTTGCAGTGCGTCTTAGGTTTTCATAGTGCTCCCTATTATTGGAGCGAGTTCGTTGTTTTAATCAAGTGATCCCTCTAGGAGATGAGTGTGCTCTTTATTTTTTGAAAAATAAAATGCCAAATCAACAAGTAGAGTGTTATCCCCTCTCCTTGTGTCTTCATTTTTTTTGATTGCTTGGACTACTACATGTACGAGGCTTTCATAGGTGCCATGCCTCCCTGAGAGGTAGCATTTCTAGAAGTCGTGTGCTTAGTTTCCCTTCCCATACATGTGGTCTAACCTATGATTTTTTTCCCAATCACCCATTGTGAGGTGGAAACCTTGGTGTCTTTTCCTATTTATTTACACAGGATACTACATATGGGAAGTGTCTGTGGTACCTGGGGTAGATGTTGAACCTTTGTTTGAGATCCCCCAAAGGGTGGATATCTTCATGAGAGTACATTCACTGGTAAGGTTTTTTACATGTGGGTTATCATAACTATCTCTCACACTTTCATTAGCCACTATTTTGGGGCCTTGACAACCCCCAAAGGGTTGTTTTTTGGAAGGTCCCCTTTATCCACTAGTTTTCATGTTGAAGCCTAGATTTGTTATGGGTGTTCTCTATGGTGAATGTTTTTTTTTAGTTGGCCATAGGTTATTGTTTTTCTCCTTGGATTAAAACACATTTTGATTGTGGTTGAACAACTTCTCCACCAGTGTCATAGTCCCCTTAATCATTTATGTGAATAAACCTTTTTCGTGTTTTGTACTCAATTTTTAGTAATCCTCATATAATGTTAGAAATGAGTAGTTTATCCAATATGGGAGGACCTATTACTTCATCATATAGTGTTGTGAGATGAGTCTCCTTAACTCCTTCCTTACCATCTATTACTAGGAATGTTTCTTCCACTAATACATCTAGTTATTCCATTTATGGTATGATTTGAATTACATCATTTCCTTCCATGGATATAGCCAGCATTAATACACTCACTATATCATCGTAAGTGCTTAAATCTAGATTTGTTTCCAACATGGGGAAATTCCTTGGTTTTACTACTAGAAGTGGAATCTAATGTATCTCTAGTAACCCTATAGGTATCTCAGTGATGCCAAATGCTAGTTTCCCATTTTGTTGGAATTCTAACCTTGGGTTTCATCCTTCCCCTACTGTCCTTACTAGTGTTGGGGGAAGTTATTTCTCTCAGGGCACCAATGTTTCTTGGAGTATTTATATGGGGGGATTATTGATTCAAGAATTATTTTGTGAACACCAACCAAGGGACCCCTTTCCATGGGGACTAGATTATGATTTTGCTTCCTTTTGAAATGTTGGTGTGCCTTTGATGGACATATTGAATATTACTATATTGTCCATGGGTTTGTTGGTTTGATTGATGTCCACTTTCAATATTCCCAATTCTCGTTAATCTTTGTTGTAGGTAAAATATAATCCTCCTCCTCCTTCCTCTTCTAGTTAAAGTATAACTCCTAGTAACCAGAAGTCTAAACATAATAAAAAAAGAATAAAAATAAGAAAAGACAAAGGGAGAAGTCGCCAAGCACTACAAGTCATGTTGGAAACACATCAAGTCACTTCTAGTCATACTAGAGAAAAGAAACCAACCACTTCATGCCATGTTAGGGGCAAGTAACCAACCACTACAAGTCATGTTGGGGGCATTGATATTGCTGAGAAATATGGATGAGAAAGATGTAAGCCTAAGTTCTCTTGTACAGTTTTCGAGGGAGATCACCTTACTCATCTATGTCCTCTTATTCTAGAGACAAAAAGAGTGTGTTTCATGTCTGAAGGATCTTCTGCTATAGAACCACCTTTGGTTTCTCAATAGACTACTCAACCATTGGCTGATGAAGTACTCATGCCAATGCCAACTTCATTTGATCCCACTCTTCCTTTGGAGAGTGATATTTCTACCACACATGTTTTCTTCACCCCCAGTTGAGAACCTTCTGAACAAAGGGGCATTCCACTTAATGGGAACAATTTTTGGCATTCGTTTTGCACCATTTTGGCACTCTCCAACAGACCTGGTACTTATCTTTTTTCTAATACTTTCCACCTATTTGTGCTTAAATTGAACTTTTGGAAGAAGTTATCTATTAGTTTATATTTTGTCACAGTTTCTTATATATTAGGTAGTAAATAGAGTAACTTATGTACTTACCACATTTGGCAACATGTCACATTTTTCTATGTCACGGGAAAGTTGCAGGGATATTGTAGTTGAACTATAAGAGGGCTATGGGAGGCTACAGGTATATTTCAGTTGAAGTAACAATTGACTACAAGAAACCTACAACACATCTACAAATTGATTCTTAAGGAACTACAAAGACCCCACAAGAAATTCATTGCTTCCAAAGCTTGAAACAAGGGAACCATGACTCTAACCATCTCCATATTTTTGTGCTTCTCACACAACGTATGTCTTACAATTTTAAAATTTGCCTCCATTTGCTCATATCTAATTTACTGTGTTTGCAACTTGTGCAATTTTCATTGAATTTGATCGAAATTACCGATATTCACTAAAATGCACATCCATGGTTCATTTCTTGGCCAAATTGAATTATTCAACTTAGATATTAAGTATTTTATCATTTCTCATCCTTCTACAATTCCATAGTTTCAATTTGAGCTGTAAAAGTTTATGTTGTGAAAATATACCAAAATGTTTCCCTCTTTTACATATTTCAGAAAAAGTCTTTGAAGCCTTACAAAAATGCACACCCAACCTTCGAGGTGCATTGTTCAAGAAATGATTCGTTGGTAAGTAAATTGTCATGATGGGCAAAAAGCTGTGTTTATTTTCCTTGATTCAACTCAAAATGCACACGATTTTCACTCAAAACTACACTCAAAAACTATTTTGACATTTTCCATCAAATGTATGTCATCTTCACAAAAATTGATACCAAGGAAATGTTAGAGATCCAAATCTAGTTTTATAAGTTTGTATGAGCTCTTCATTTAATTATCTACAATTCCTTTACATCTTATTCCATGTCTCCAAGTTTGGAAATGAAATTGTCTTTATTTCCACAATTTAGGAAAATGCATGTCAAGAACTTTAAAATGCATGCCTAGGAACAAGGTGTTGAGAGTGGGGAGTGAAGGAACAAGGTGTTGAGAGTGGAGTGGGAAGTGAAGGAACATGGTGTTGAGAGTGAAGGAGGGTGTTGAGAGTGAAGAGTGAAGGATTAGGTTGTTGAGAGGTGTATAGTGAATGCTAGAAAGGAGGTATGTACAATATAAGAACTAAGTTGTCAATGTTAAAATGATGTGACCATATCCACTAATTCGTTTGATCACTCCCTATGAGGAGGAACGTTAATCTATTTTGTATTGATAGAGAAGAGGCATTGAAATTTTAAGCATTCCACACTACTCTTACCATCAATAAATATCCGGGAGATGAATTTGATGACTCGTCGTAGATCTTAGGGTTTTTTCGATTGCCCACATATTGATAGTGTTGGTTAGCTGTTCTATGAAATGGTTTTTTTCAATGGAATTCGGTCATATAAATTTACACGAATTATTATTTTTTGTTCTTCGGAATCCATTTCTGAATGTAGAAATGGATTCAACATGCTCACAAACACCTAGGGTACTCAGATTTTACAAAAATAATCACTTAAATCTACAAATCCAACAATTTCTTACCAGATTTTAGGTAAATATCCCAAAAAAAATCTTCATTTCTTAAAATCTTTAGCGTACAACCATATTAATAATCACTTGTTTGTGGTAATGGCTCTAATTTTTAGAGTTTCAGTTCTCAAAATCTGATCGAATATTACCGATTGCTCGATATGATAGGTCAATTGTTTTCGTGTTTCTTTTTCCATCGAACAAATAAACGAACTCTCTCTTGGATTTATTAATTGAAAGTAACATTATGGATTGATGTATGATGGATATAAATATATTTCACATTGTTCATGTTAATTGTCATCCCTATAGCCCAAAGAAAAACTCCCACTTTTATAAAAGAAAAACTCTAGAATTCTATCTTAGTTTTTAGAGTTTGCATAGTTGGTTTATTTAAAGAGATTTATTATAATAACAGTTGATATGCATATGTGATAAATGGTATGTGCATAAATGGTAAATGAGTATGAAGAATATATTAAATATTATATATGTATAATTTTTTAACTTAATTTTATTATTTTAGATAAATAAAATAAAAATAAAATAAAAAAATTCAAACTAGTACCGTGATATTATTAGATAGTGTATTCTAGTTATACAGTTCAACTAATTAAGATTACATAATATTATTGAATATAACTATTCTAAATAAAAAGTTTAATAAAAATGATGTTTCTTATGAATGGCTATGAATTCATTTTTAGAGATAGGGATGCTCTCCTTGGGTATTTTGGTTAGTATATGAAAGGTTGATTAGATTCATTATGGACGCAAAAAGTATTTTAAATAAAAAGTTTAATAAAAATGATTTTATGAATTTTTATGTTTTTATTTTTTTCAAATGATTAAGGACATATAGATAGGGATGCTCTCCTTGGATCTTTTGGTTAGTACCTGAAAGGCTGATTAGATTCATTATGGATGCAAAAAGAAGATCTTTGCATTTTTCAGGAGTCAAAATTGGAAAAATCATCTCTATAACACATTTATTATTTTTTGATGATGTATTATTATTTTCTACTAGAACTAACACAATGAAGTAAATATGTTATTAGAGATAATTATTACTTATGGCATTGCTACAAGAATGGAAAACACTCAAGAAAAAAATATGAAATATGCTTTATGGTCTCTAAGAAGATGTAGAGGTGAGAGTATAAGGATGTTTCCTTCCGAGATTTTAAATTTCCAAGAGAGAGTTTAAATACTTATTATTTCTCTTAAATCCAAATGGATATGGAAAAAAACATTGGGGATGGATCCTTGAGAAATTGGAGGCATGGATAAACAAGTGATCCAACACATGGCTTTCTATAGGAGAGATGTTTACCTTAGTGAAAAAGAGAATGATAAAATTCCTTTGGTCGAATGGAAGTCTATTTCCTACCCAAAGGAAGAGGGTGGGTGGTCCCTAAAGAACATTCATCTCTTTGGAATTTCTCTAGAAGCAAAATTCCTATAATAAGATTTGACATTTTATGATTTGTAAAGTAAATTTATTGAGAATAAATGCATTAGACTAGGGTCCTTCATCGAATATGTAGGAGCATAAGGATATTTATAAGAAATATGTCTATTTAATGGAGGTCCTTGGTTCAGGCATTCCCAATAATTGGTTTGCACTTGGATTAGAGGGTAGGATCTAGAGAGCAAGGGCAAGTGACTTTAGAATCCATTTTAGCATGTTGTGAATCAGTAAGATTTATAAAAAAATTAGTATGATAATTTTTAAGGGAAAGGTATTTTTACTTTGAATCGGGTCAAATATCACCTTACTACAAATATTTGGAAGCAAGGATGTAAATCAACATTGTTAATTGGGCTTGAAGGTGAAAATGGACATCTATGGAAAGTTTAAATTGATTGTTTGAGAAAGAACTATATGAGACTAAAAGATGAAGCATAGACTCTCACATGGGAAGAAAATAAATATAGAGGGGAGGACACAATGAGGCTTGGTTATGGAGATTTGTTTGTAACTAGTATTAAAAAAATTTCATCATGTTGGAGTCTATTTTGAAGCTCAAAAATCCAATGGAAACCTGAATCTTCATATGGTTCATGCTTATGAACAAGTTTCCAAACTAGGATATCTAGTAGAGGAAAAATAAACAAGGACTTGGGGATCTATATTTTTTTGTAAAATCCACGATGAAGATGCATTTATCATATATTAATCTTTATCCCTTATGCTTAACATGTCTCGAAGGGAGTACAATTTTTTATAGGTATTCCAAACATTTGGGAAAAAATTCAGTGGAAGCATACCATGGATTTAGGGCACTTCCATGTCTCAACATGTGGGAAATATGGATAGCTAAGAGCAACCAAATCTTTGAGGATAATCACATTCCCACTTTTGAAATTTTCTCAGAAGTACAATCTATGATTTAAAGTATCACGGTTCTTATAAAGAAAAGGTTCCTGTATGTTTTTGGAGAAGTTGTCAAATTATAAGATAAACGCATGGATATTTTTCAATGGAGAAAAGAATGGATATCCTAAATTTTGTGGTGTTGGAGGCATTCTTTTTCTTATCAGATGCCCATTATATAATTTTCAAGACTAGTTTAGGGTCTTCCTCTAATAATTTTATGGAGTTTATGGCATTGAAGCTATTATTCACATTCATTAGAGATAGAAATTCCCTTCAAATTATGATATATGGTGATTACACTCTAGTGGAGGAAGGGAAGAAACCAACTTTATGACATAGGTCTTAGGCCTTTGGATGACCAACTTAGTATGATAGTTCGATCTTTTATTTTTATTTCCTACTCTAATATATTGGGGGATTTGAACTTACATGCTTTCAAAGGAGGGTTAGTAGAACACTAATGGTTTTTGGGCTATATAAGATTTCATGGATGGGAATTCTTTTTCATATGTGACTTGTTCCTTTTGTAGTATTTTCATATTTTGGTTTGTGTTATTATTTTATTCACATATTTTGGTTTATGTTATGATTTTATTGATTTCTACTAACTTTGTAGCTTCTTCCTGTTCTAAAAGTTAATGTACAACTATTATATGTTATGTTTTCCAATCAATTTGTAATAATTATTATTTATGAACATATATGAACTATAATTATGTTTGAGAAGAGGTTCTTAAGTTAGGATCAATTTCTATTTTTTAAATCTTGTATTCAAATCTAGTTTCACAATAACTACACGATTTTTTTTATGTAGTGCATCCATATGTGAGAAAATATAAATTAATTGTTCTTGGAAAATTAAAATTAAAAAAATTAGTACAATAATAGTTTCATTATAATTAAATTTAAAAATATCAAATAATATTGTGAAAATAAATGACAACAAACAATATTATTAAAATATTGAAAAGAAAACCGAGGAATGACAGGGATGAGAGGGGTGATCAAATATAGTTGCGGAAACATAATCCAATTGTACGTTGAGAGTTTGGGAAACTCAACCAACAACGAAGTGGAATTTGGAGCCCTGGAGCTCGGGCTCGAAATTCTAAGTCACGAAAGGATGACCAACACTATCGTGGAAGGTGACTCCACCTTGGTCATCAACAAGGTGAAGAGGCTCCAAAATAGCACCAGAGTGGGAAAAGTACAGAGACACTGGCGCTTGGCACACTCCCTACAAAAGAATCAGAAGCACATGCAAACGATTAACATAGTGGAGTTTCGCTGGGTGGCCTGGCGGACAGAATTGCCAATGAGGGGGTTAGCAAGGACGGACCGATACTAGATACTACCTGGCTCACCATCTCAGAAGGACAATTCAGAATGGACTGCCTCCAACTAGAGAAAAAAGAATGTGACATCAACTTGAGCACATAAGGCCACATCAAGGAGGGCAACAAAAGACGTAGAGGTTGGCACGAAGGACCCAGGCAGTAGATGACTACCCAACACGTGACCACCAATCACAATGCATGATCAAATTATACAACAGGCGAGGGTACGGCAACAAGTTCGTGTCAACAGTAACATTTGTGGCGAAAGACCGTGGGAAAGTATCGACAACATTCAGTGGGCAACGAATGACATAAGGCAAGAGGGTTTGACACAAACTAGTATCGACCCACCACGTGAAATATCGGGTACAAGGAGATTCTCATTAGGTTATCAAGTGAGCAAGGGCAAGGGCCCATATAGGGATAAAGGTGGATTCATCATGATCATACGAATCGTGACAGGGAAAAAGGACAGGAAGGTTCACCTCTACGAGCAGACCATGCTTAGAAAGACAAACCCATAGTAGGGAAATCTCAATAAGAGATGAAACAAAAGGAATAGATGTAAACAAAAGAGCGCAAATGCAAGAACCACCATAGACACAAACGTAGGAAATAGGTTGAGAATCCAGCAAAGGAGATTCCATAGGCTAGACACGATGGTACAAATGAAGTGAACGCATGACAAAAGGAACCCCTTAGGGAAGGGAACTCAGAACAATCCTCGACAGGTTTCAAGGATGGAGTAGGCGACCAAAGATGCAGAGAGAACCTTCCACACCCTAGTTGCACCGAAAGGGAAAGTGACCATTAACCGTCTGGAAAAGGAAATCAAAAGAAGTTGCAAGGGCAAAACATGGGATGCTCTGACCCAGGAAACAGACTGGGTAACTAACCTAGGAGCCACACAACCCAGGGAAACCCTCTACCACAAAAAAGTGGAGATGGCATGGCAAGCAAAGATGATGATTAGCAAGATGAGCTCGGAAAGGGATTACGCCAAACGGGAGAAAAACAAGGAACACATGAAACTGTTGAATGAAATCCTGAGACACCTCAATGGTTTGGAAACCATTACCAGACTGCTAACTGAGGTCGAGAAGGTCCAGCAAGCCAAGATTGAGCGGTTGGATGCTCAAATCCACCTCTACCTACGCTACGTCCATCACATGGACATCATGTCGGCCGACGAGAGCGGAGTGTCAGCACACATAAAAAATACTCACACGGTCTCCCGGAAGGAGGAGAACAAGGGCCAGGCTGATGAAGGAAAGAGGCATATCATCATTGTGGACTAGTGCCTCGTTAGTCTATTGGAAATCAGTCGAGTCAGTCCTACGTTTGTTTAAATCTATGTTTCTCTTTTTTATGTCTGTTGTAATTTTTTTGTCAACAACTAGATATGGTAGGACTGGGTTGGTTTCCCACTATGGCAGTCCAGTCATACTCGTTGCTCTTTTCAAAAAACGCAACTCGGGAACCTCTAGCCTAGTTTCCTTTTTGGCAGACGAGGGAGTTCCCCTTTTTTGTACTATAATTCCCTTTTAGTAATACAAACTCCTAAACTCACTTAGACAAAAAAAATATTAAAAATAATAAACAATTATTAATAAAATATCATGTAATTAAATTTAAAAACATTAAATAATATTATGAAAATAAAATAAATAACACCAAATAATATTATTAAAATACTAAAAACAACAAATATTTATTAATAAATTGACATTTTAATTTTTTAAATTACCAAATATTATTTATTTATCTTATTTTTATCCAACAATTAACAAATTTAAAATACACACTATAACGAGTGTTTAATCCATAATTACCACATTTACAAGATTAGTAACATAGTTTGGAATTTAAAAATTTAGAAAATAAAAATTAAATATTATTACTAATTGAAAATAATATAGAAAATTTGATTAATTATTTTAGAGAGATAAATGATAATATGTTTTAAAATTTTATTTATCTTATTTTTAAGAAACAAGATTTTACAAACCATTAACAAACTTAAAGTACACACAATACACATAAACAATTCTAATTAAAGTACACACTATACACATATAAAAAATTCCAATTTT
Source organism: Picea engelmannii (assembly GCA_009831015.1). Lineage (NCBI taxonomy): Eukaryota > Viridiplantae > Streptophyta > Pinopsida > Pinales > Pinaceae > Picea > Picea engelmannii. The sequence continues at coordinate 208,960 of ML786866.1, read as the reverse complement.
AACAAGTTTTTGTTCCGTAGTTACCACATTTGCAAGATTAGTAACATAGTTTAATATGTTTTAGAATTGTATTTATCTTATTTTTAAGAAACAAGACTTTACAAACCATTAATATTTTTAAAGTACACGCAATACATAAACAATTCCAATTAAAGTACACACCATACACATATAAACAATTCCAATTTTAACAAGTGTTTGATCCATAGTTACCACATTTGCAAGATTAATAACATAGTTTGCAATTTAAAAATTTAGAAAATAAAGATTAAATATTATTGCTAATTGAAAAAAGTTTACAATTTAAAAATTTTAAAAATAAAGATTAAATATTATTACTAATTAAAAATAATATAGAAAAATTTGATTAATCTTATAATGTTTATAAATGATAATATATTTTAGAATTTTAGTTTTTATTTAGTTTCAACATTTTATTTAACTTTATTTTATTTTATTTTTATTTTTTTTTGTAAGTAAGAAAATTGTATTACGTAAGGTGCCTGCAATGGCTAAAACAAGGTTCCAAAGTTACAAAAATAATCCCCTGGAATTGCTGGACTGCCCCAACAGAGGGGAAACCAGTCGAGGGAATCCCCCAGTCACCAGTCTGAGTCTGCAACAGTGTAAAAAACTAGCAAAAGCATAATAAAACTATCTATCCTAGGAAAGTGGCAAATTGCTAGACACCTGTCCGAGCCACACGGCACCAAGGTCCTCTGCCCAGGCCTCTGT
>ML786866.1:172183-189436 GCA_009831015.1 Picea engelmannii | reverse complement strand
AAAGGAAAAATACTTCTGAAATGGATTTGTTCCCATGCAATAACTATAAATTCTTGTCGGTATCGAGCTGGAGTAATTTGTTCCTCTTGAATCCCTTGATTTAATGCCAAAGAATTTCCTGTAGCTATCCGATAGTATTCATCTTCATCTTTTCTCGGTAATAGATAAACCATATGTTCTTCTCTCGATCTCTCAGAGATCTTATAGAATCGACTTTGTAAAGAACCACACTGACCAATCTTTGCATGAATAGATAATGATGCAACAAGTCCATCATTCATTCCTTCGGACGTATCGATTGGACAAATACACCCATAATAACTGGGATGAATATCCCATGTCCAAAAACTAGTAGTTCGCCCTGTTAAGACCGCAGGGCCTAAATAGCTCAATTTTCGCCCATGAGCTATTTCCGTCAATGGATTAGTTTGATCTAAAAATTGGGATAAGGGGTGTGAACCAAAAAAATCTTGAAATTTTTTTTTTAATAGAGTTGAAGTTACAAAGTTTTGAGGAGTTGATCTATGCTTGGTTGCTCTGTGTATAGTTCTTTGAACTGCATCTTCTAAACGACCTAGAGCTAATCTGAATTGATTCTGTAATAAATCTGCTATAGAACGAATACGTCGATTTCTAAGGTGATCTATATCATCGAGTGTACCCATTCCAAATTTCACTCCGATAAGGTAATCCACAGCAGCCAATACATCTTGTGGCAATGAAAAAATCTCGTTCTCGGGTATATCAAGATTCAGTTTTTGGTTCGGATTTCATCGACCAATCTTTCCCAATTCACATCTTTGTCGGAAAAAAAATTCCTGCAATTCTTTACATAGAGACTCGAAAAATACCAAATCGCCACTTACACAGTAGAGTTTTTTATAAAACTCCAGAATAGCTTTTTCCTTCGACTAGATATATTCCTCCCGCTCCCACCTCCCCTTCTTCTTTTTTAGTAAAAAGAAAATTTTTTTGGGACAACGAGTATTGTCCAGAATCTCTTCGAGATTTAAACCTATAGATGATAATAGAACTGGAATAGATATTTTTCATTTTTTGCTTAGACGAGCCCATATCCTTTCTCCCACATCGATCTCTAATTTCGATCTTCTTCCCCAATCTGAAATTAGAGTGCCAGTATATATATAGTTTATTCTATTATGGTCTAATTCTGAACGGTAATAAATACCGGGACTTATTAATATCTGATTCACCACGATTCTGTAAATTCGATTTACTACAAATGTTCCATGGGAATTCATTAAAGGAATATTTCCGATACAATAATACTGTAATAATTATACAATTTTTTTTTGTCTTTACTCCAACAACAACAATTCAGTGGACGATTCGTCCAGACTTCAAAGAATAAGACTGTACATATATGCATGAATATAATTATTACAGTGATATATATATATATAACTGTGCATATATAAATAAATATGGTTCCTACCGTGATACGGCTACGCGCATAAAATTATATATAGATCTCAATTTCTCTTTCGAAGCCTCCTTTAGCATATTCACGGGAGAAATATTGTATAGGCAATTAATATTCTGATTCATAAACAATACATAACTGGTAGGGATTCTCAACACAGGTTGAATAATATTATTTTAATACAGATGTATTTCCTAAAATTCCCATAAATAGATTCCATACTTAACCAGGATATAAAGATAGTTTTGATCGACAACTACAGTTAATCTGTAAGGGTCTATCCTACAGTCTAGCCCATTTCAACAGATTTTTAATAAGATGAACAATTCTAATTCGAATTTGCCAAAAACGGAATAATTTTTTTAAGAAATTTTCAATTTAAAAATAATTTATTTTTGGGGATGTCACATCCTTTCCCCCTTCAATAAAACATTGTTCTCAGTGTTCGTTCCTTTCCTGGAACATGATTGTATGAGATTTCTGCTAATCTCCCTCCAACTCCCAAGTGACCTCCTCAGGACTAAAGTGCTTCCATTGCACCTTTACTTGAGCGACGACACTGTTCCAAAGTGCTATTTCTCTCTGATCCAAAATGTGCAGGGATTCTGCTTGGAACTCGCCTTCTGGTTCCACCTGCACTGTAATATACCTCAAAAATGCCAAAAAAAAACAAAAAAAATTGCGAGGTCACTTAAGTTTTTCTCTTTATGCGATAACCTATTTCAACCTAGGCTCTAGAATAGGATCTAGAATTTATCTAAGGTTTCAACCTGTTTATCTCTAATCATAAAAAGTATCTGAATAGTTTTAGGCTTATAACCTACAATCCTATTCTTTCCCTAGACATGAGGTTTATGTGTTCATGCACACATGACTGAAATTTATAATCTTTAACATAATGTATTTACCTGGCATAAAAATCAAGGGGTGCGAACTATACACCACTAGCGTAGTATTATCGTATAGCTAGGTGAAATGATAGGGTTCTTTTAACAACTAAGAGTGATAAATAAGGGGTAACCTCATCCCTTTTATACTGACGTTTGGGTAACGAGATCCCAACTATATTCTTACTGAAATAAGAGATTAAAAATGCAAGTCTGTAGTTAAGAGAATGCAACCTAACTAGTCATGTCACAAAGGAGTTAGGTGAACCGCACAATTTATGTGTCACATGGGAGGGAACATAAACATGTCAGTGAGAGTTAAAGCTTTGTGTTTAGTCATTAAAGGAGGTCTTGTGGTACAAGTTTCGATAGTCCCTTCTCGATCCCTCCAAGTTCCACTCGGCCCCTCCATCACGTGGTCCGACCATCCCCTGTACATTCAGCAATAACTTATCCTAGTAAGGCTCCTTTAGGGTTATCCAAACTCTCCTTTTTCATTGTGAGGCCCTCCATTTGGTTCTGCGTATCACTATCTTCAACAAGTGGGGCTGGCATCTTGGGTCGTTTCCTGGTGGTAGGCAGAGTATTCTGTCTTTCCTTGTGAGGATTTTAACTTGAGACAGTGGTTGTTTTTAGAGAAAGCGAGGTTCTTTATCTTTTGTTATGCATCTTTGAGTTAAGGTTTTCCTTTAACATTATTTCTGTCGATTCTTGGCTTCCTCCTCCTAAGGATGTGGTGACATTCAGTCATAATATTTCTCTGTCCATTTGAAGGTCTTGGTGCTCCACCGTAATCCTATGTGGCTCTAGGCCTAGGGTTCTGTAACTTCTCAATACCATGGTTTTCCCTCCCGACCCTTTAGTGGTGCACTCGAAGCCTGGTAATAACTTTCGAGCGACTATGTGAGACTTTACTTGGGAGGAAAACTCTTCTTGTGTATACATCATGAAATAATGTGGATTTTGGTTTTCTCGACTTTTAGAAGATGAGTCTATGAGGTTTCATGTATATAAATTGTCCGCTAAGGCCATTACATCCCACCCGGTACCCTTATGTAAAGAACCCTATGGTTTCCAAAACTTTCTTTAACAGAAAATAATTTGGCATAACGCTTGGGCTTGAAAGGGGATTCTTTCCATTATCGGGGTTCTACAGTTACTGTGAGTCCTTTAGGTTCACTGTTAGGTTACCTCTATAGTTATGGTTGGTTGAAGGTACCTCGGCTAGTTAATCCTGGATGTATTAAACACTTAGTTACAGTCTAAACATGTTTCACCGTGTCTTCGGTCTACCTGCATAACCTGTGTGTACAGTTTATATGTTGAATAAATAGTACTGTTAAATATTCTTTCTATGAGAAGAAGGTTTATGGTTTTGATATCACGCTAATGATGGGATCCCGTTGGTGTGAGGTACCCATCAGGAGTACCTGGGCCATCTTCCCTTGGCTCGAGATGATTAATCAACCATAAACGTGAATAAAGCAAGGCTCCAGATTCCAACCATGAGTTAATTATGAATTTGAAAATTGTGTTGCCTTGTTTCCGGTTCTGTTGTAGTTTTCTTGTTAATTTTAATCTCAGGTGTTTTTACTAATGATGAATATTTCTTTGCAAAGGGTTCAATTCCATGAGATTTTGGAGGTTGGTCCCTATTGTCTGTGCGAAAGGTATTTTGGTTCCATGCACAGTACCCTCTGCTTACACTTTTTCGAGTTTTACTAGTACCGAGGGTCAAGGCTATGTCCCGTCCTTAGTACTCTGAAGAATTTTCGTCCTAATTATGTATTGGTTGGTTAAGGTTATGGCCTAGTTTATGTTAATATGTTGTTTCTTAGAAAAGAACACAAGGCTTGTGCCTGGTTGGATTTGTGATAAATTTTCAAAAGAATTTATTTCCCGACCAATCCTTCTCCTGTTTCCATGTGAAGTCGAAATCCACGTATGTTATGTCATGGCTTTATTTTTGTAATACTTAAACAACCGTTCCTTTTAAGTATTACAATCATCATATATTGGGCTTATTCAGTTGTGGGTATTTACGAAAATAACGAGTTTCAAACTGTCATTTTTTGTGTTTATCATTTTCTTGTATATTTCCGAAAACTGGTCTGTATTATAGAATTTGAATTCATTTCCTGAGTTATTCTAGTTAATTTCTAGAGTCCTTTTTATTACTGGCTACAATAATATTTCATGGAAATCCTATTTTTGTAGGATTCCATCCGATTTGGGGTTCTTGCTGTACCATTTGGTAATAATAAAGAAAATACATTTGTCTGCGTATGAATAGATCGAAGACTTCCAGAATTCATATTTTTTTCTATGTGACTACTTTGTTCCTTTATGCTAGATCATAATACACAGTGGCTTCGCTATGCAAATTACTATTTACATTATGTTCCTACTATAGTTATTACTCACGCGTTTTATCAATCTAAACATCAAAATAAATAACATTGTTCCCAAACAGAAGCTTGTTGTTATACCGTAAGTGTAATACTTAATCAATAGGACCATTACTAATTTACTACTAATACCTTACTGATATATATATATATATACTCCAATTTTCTTGGATCTTGAAAATTTGCAAAATTATTTTTCATACGTATATGTTTGTATATATATAGTTCCTTGACTTTGTTGTAGCTAGTTCACTTCAGCTTTATCGCACCGCTTATACAGGACTCCCATTATATAATGTATATATGTTCGTAATATACCTGTACAGGTTCTATATTCATATCAAAAATAATATCAATGATACATGGTGTATTTACTTTGAATCTGAACTTGCATGTTCATTAATGGAGACTCATTTTATACTATAATTACCTACAGGAAATATAATTCGTCATAGATATTGGTTCACTTGACCTCAATCACCTCATGCAAACAATTTAATTTCTACTCAACATAATTAATTAATAGTGAGATGTAGCCTATAGTTTATACTAGTATGATAGTAGTAATCTATACAGAACTCATCTTACTAGCTAATACATTCACGAATTTAGTGTTTACTCAGTACCACGTCCCAATAAAACAAGTTCCATTTCTAGCTAATGAATAGGAAGTATTTGGTAGGTATTCCCTCACCGCAACATTCGACCAGAAGTTCATTCATAGAAGTAAACAAATTTGCAGAACATAACATTTAACTAGAGAAGGTAGAGTAACATATCTGAATCGATTTGTGGGGAGACAAATGGAACAACCACGTTCCTCCCAACCGTAGAACAGGGAAGCCAATCTATTTGCTCAATTCACCCCCTAGCCTGACCATGAGTCCATGAGGGCGAACTTGAAATCTCCTCTTCAGCAATGTCCTTCAATTATAGCAGATTCCTCCTTCCTTACACGCACTCAGTATTGTTCATAACAACAAGGAAAAATCAATAGTCTCCTTTCCCCGACATACTTGGCAGTGTCCTGCCTCCTCACATATGCTACTTATCTATAGAGTCTTGTTTGCCTAGGTCTTTTCCCTCCCTTGAGAATTTTTGCATCTTTTTAAATCCCTGATTTTTAGGGGTTGCCAATGGCCAAATCTCTGATTTTCCACTTGTAACAATCAGCCCAGAGGTAGTTCCAATATGTTCCCCACTTATGGAGTCATGGTCAGCTGATTTTAACATGGTTGTTCCATTTGTCCTCTTGTAATCAATATAAAATATTATGTTTCCATACAAGTGTCATGGTCAAATAGTTAGTTGGGTCAAATCAGATCTCTACCCAACAGTGATAATAATTAATTACAATTATTAAATTTGAAATTCAGAATTGCCATATATGGAAAAAAAATTCCAAATTTGAATTTACTAAAAACGGAATAATTTTCCAACAAATTTAAATTTCAAAAATACTTTATTTTTGGGGATGTCACATCCTATCCCCCTTCAATAAAACACTGTCCTCAATGTTCGTTCCTTTCCTAGAACAGGATTGGATGAGATTTTCGCAAATCTCCCTCCAACTCCCAAGTGGCCTCCTTAGGACTAAAATCCTTCTATTGCACCTTTACCTGAGTGATGACTCTGTTCCAAAGTGTTATTTATCTTCAGTCCAAAATATGAAGGGGTTCCACCTATACCAAGTTCTAATCAATCATATGAGTAGGGTCATGAATATATTTTTTCAACAAGGAAACATGAAATACATTATGAATTCTTAGATTAGCTAGAAGTGCAAGTTGGCATGCTACGGGTCCAATTCGAGTTAGTATCTCCAAGGGTTCACAAAACTTGGGTGCCAGTTTGACACTGTTCCCTAACTTCAATGAGCTTTTTCGGGCTTTGACCTTCAAATAAACATGGTCTCCCACTTGAAATTCCAAGTGTCTTCTTTTCTGATCTACATAGCTCTTCTGTTTGTCCTGTGCTTCTTTCAAGTTATGTTGTACCTTTCTTACTATGTTTTCCATTTTTTGGAGCATCTCTGGTCCAACCATGAGCCTATGAGCCGAGTTATCCTAGTTAATTGGAGTCGTACACTTTCTTCCGTACAATATTTCGAAAGGGCTCAACTTAGCCGAAGTTTGGTGTACATTGTTATATGCAAATTCTACTAAGTGTAGATAGTCCTCCCATTTGTTCGGTTTTGTTCTTACATACATGCAGAGCATATCCTCTACGATTTGGTTTGTCCTTTCGATTTTTCCATCTGTTTGTGGATGATAACTCGTACTGAAATTCAAATTAGTATTTAGCCCTGCAAACAATTCCTTCCAAAAAATGGATGTGAATTTTACGTCTCTATCTGAAATCACCATTTTAGGAATACCATGCAGTCTAAAAATTTCTTTCATGAATATTTTAGCAATGTTTGTAGCTTCAAAAGTTGACTTTACAAGAATAAAATGTGCAATCTTTCTGATTTTATCGATTAAAACCATGATAGAATCATTATGTTTCCGAGTTTTAGTCAAACTTGTTATAAAGGCTAGCGATATGGCCTCCCATTTCCATTCTGGTACTAGTAATGGCTGTAATAGGTCGGCTGGGTGCTGGTGCTCGGCCTTAACCTGCTGAAAATCTTGGCACCTAGCCAAGTACTTTGTTGTTTCACCCTTCATGTTAGGCCAGTAAAATAGTTTTCTAAGTGTTGTTATTGTTTTCTGGTAACCTGGGTGGCCAAAAAATGGTTTCTTGTGCACTTCGTCCAAAACTGTTAATTTTAACTCTGTTGAATTTGGTATGTAAAGTTTTTTTTTAAATCATAATAGTCCCTTCTTGTCGATACTTAGATCTGGTTTATCTGATTTTGCGATACTATTTTGTAATTCTGTCATCATCTTAGTGTAATTCCCATCGTTGATACCCATTGTCTTTATTCTTTGTTCCATATTACTTTCTTCCCTGCTGATATTTATTTCAAATGACCCATGGACTCTTCTACTTAAAGCATCTGCTACTTTATTTTTCTTTCCCTTGATATGTCTAACCTTGAAGTTGAATTTTCTCAAGAAGGCTAGCCATCTTGCTTGTCTTTCATTAAGATCTGGTTGGCTAAACATATATTTCACCCCGATATTATCCGTCAATAGTAAAAAAAAATCTGCCCATTATGTAGTGTGGCTACATTTTTAAGGCGTGTATTACTGCTGCCAATTCTAAGTCATGAGTGACATAATTTTGCTCGTGTTCCTTTAATTTTTGGGACTCATAACAAATGAGGTGTCCTTCCTGATTTAGGACACCACCTAGTCCTTCTTTACTTGCATCAACACATACGGTGAAGTCTTTATCTGGGTCTGCTACTTTCAATATGGGTGCGGTTGTCAATAATTCCTTCAGTTTGTTAAAACTGTCTTGACACTTCTCTGATCAGTTATACTTGGTCTCTTTCTTTTGTAATGATGTGATAGAGTATGCTATCTTGGAAAATCCTTCTATAAATCCGTTGTAATATCTGGTGATTCCCATGAATGACCGGATATTTGCTACATCCTTAGGTATCGACCATTCCATAATGACTTTTATCTTCTTCGAGTCTACAAAAATGCCTTCTGCTGAAATTACATGTCCTAGATATTGTATTTTTTTTTTATAAAAGTCACACTTGTCAAATTTGGCATACAGTTTGTGTTTCCTCAACATTTACAGAACTATACTTAAGTGTTCATCATGTCCTTCTTTCATTTTTGAATAGACCAAAATATCTTCGATAAATACTACCATGAACTTGTCTAAGTACTGACTGAAAATATTGTTCATCAAAAACATAAACATGGCTGGTGCGTTAGTGAGTCCGAAAGGTATGACTACGTACTCGTAGTGTCTGTATCTTGTCTAAAAGTTGTTTTTCTTATGTCCTCATCTTTTATCCTAACTTGATGATAACCAGATCGTAAATCCAACTTTGAAAAGATCTTGGTCCCACCTATTTGATCGAACAGATCATTTATCCTTGGTAAGGGGTATTTGTTCTTAATAGTCATTTGGTTCAGTTGTCTATAATTGATACATAGTCTTAGAGTACCATCTTTCTTTTCCACAAAGAGGACTGGTGCCCCCCATGGTGAAACACTCGGTCTGATATACTCTTTGTCCAACAATTCCTGTAATTGTATTTTTAATTCTCTCAGTTCTAGTAGACTCATTCGGTAAGGTTCTTTTGAGATAGGGGTTGAACCTGGTAGCAGGTCTATGGAGAATTATATTTCCCTTCTAGGAGGTAATTTTAGTATATCATCCAAAAACATGTCTCTGAATTCACGTAGGACAACAAAGTCCTAACTTTGGCTTATCTTATTTTTCTAACAGATTCATTACTTGGATGACATAAACTTGACATCCCTTTCTCATACATTTCTTGAGTTGCATCGCTGAAACTTGTCTGACTGATACAGGTTTTGGTATACCTTGGGTTGTTCTAACAGTGCCAAAATTTTCTTTATAGCTAAGTATCTTTGTATAACAATCTAGTACCGCTTTGTGTTGTTCCAACTAATCCATCCCGATAATCATATCGTAAGATCCTAGTGGTAGGACGTTCATATTGGTCCTTATATTTTGACCATCTAAGATGAACTCAAAATCTAAAATAAAGTCAACTACTTTCTTTTTAGTACCTGTTGCTAGTTGTACAAGCCATGACTTTGTGTGCTTCCATTTCTTAAGCTTATTTGACTCTACTACATTAGGAGTAATATAACTTAACGTAGCTCCAGGGTCAATTAAAACAGATATTTGAGTGTTATTGATTTTACTTTCAATTTATACCACCGAGGACTGGTGGTCAACGTGTCGACCATCTATGGCTGCATTTATCCGATGCAGGATTTTGCTCACGTCTCCCACCGTCGAGGCTTCTTGCAAATTATGAACAATAGTTTTGTTTGCTGAAATTAAACGTGGACCGTTCCTCCTTAGATGAGGCTCTCCATATTTCCCACACTTTAATGGATCACGGGCGCTGTCCCCAAACTTCTTCGTTCCTAGGTTTACCGGTTTACCACTACCTTGTGTATTCGGATGATTGGAGTTAAAATCATTTCTCAGAAAACTTGTTGCTGAATTCCGATAAGGAGGTGGCTGGTATCTCTTCTTCTGTTGGGTCATTCGTTCTTGTTTCTTATCCTTCCAGGCTTTGGGAAACTCTACCCACTATTTATACTGGTCGTAGTACATCTGTGCTTTCCTGAATACTTCACTCAAGGATTTGGGGTTGTCAAACTCAATTCTGTCCCTGTAAAACTATGGTAAACAACTTAAGAATCGCTGGATTTTTACCTTATCCTCCCGGATGTATGACACGGACCTTAGTAGTTTTAGAAATTTATTTACAAGTTCCCCCATCGTTATCTGTCCAAGTCGTAGTTCATAAAAAAAATTCATCTTCCTTTCATAATAGCTTTCAGAAATGTATTGTTTCTTGAAATACTTCTTAAAGTCAGACCATTCCAACTGTTTCTTCTTTAGGCCCTTTTCCAATTTCAGGTCTTGCCACCAAATACTGGCCTTACCTTTCAGATTGTAGATAGCCATTTTGACCTTCATGTTGTTGAAATAGTTGTAGATTTGGAATTATTTTTTGATGTCCAACAACCATGTCTCTGCTTCTTCTCGTGTCCTAGATTCTCCATCAAAGGTAGCTGGTTTAATCTTTTTAAATTCTCCTTCAAGGTGGTCTACTTGTTTTCTTTTTCTGTTTGATTTAGTTTTGTCTTCAGCTGAATGTGTTCCTTCAGACTAACTATCTCCTTTTTCTGTTTCCGGTCCAGAGTTCTTGGAGGCCTTTTTCCTGACCTCTTCGTTATGGTTATCGTCCTTTGGGATTTTCTTGGTCACTATATTGCACAGTAGGACTTCATTTATCTCTTGTTGTTCCTATTGTGTTTTCTTCAATTTTTCATTGTCGTCTTTGAAAATTTGCAGTTCTACAATAAGATTCCTCATTGTTTCCAACATCTCCATGGGTGAGCTTCCGTCATTGTTATGTCTTGGATCTCTAGGAGATCCTTGCTGCGGATTTTCTTCCATCTTGATTTCTGCTTCATCCTGAGCTGCAATAATTAACACAAAACAGAAAGGGCTTTTTGTTTGTAACCATAAGGTTTATTAGTTTTATATAAATCGAGATATATATGCTAAACAAATAAGGTGGCCTTGTTCAGGCCTAGTGTTGTAACTTTTTCTCTGATACCATATGTAATATACCTCAAAAATGTGAAAAAAAAAAAAAAAATTGTGAGGTGTCTTAAGTTCTTCTCTTTATGCGATAACCCTTTGATATCAGTTTCGTAGTTCAAGATAGGCTTTAGAATTTATCTAAGATTTCAACCTGTTTATCTCTAATCATACAAAGTATTTGAATAGTTTTAGGCTTAGAACCTACAATCCTATCCTTTCCCTAGACATGAGGTTTATGTGTTCATGCACACATGACTGAACTTTATAATCTTTAACATAATGTATTTACCTGGCATAAAAATCAAGGGGTGCGAAGTATACACCACTAGCGTTTAGTATTATCGTATAGCTAGGTGAAATGATAGGGTTCTTTTAACAACTAAGAGTGATCAATAAAGGGGCAACCTCATCCCTTTTATATCAACATTCGGATAACGAGATCCCAACTATATTCTTACTGAAATAAGAGATTAAAACTACAATTCAGTAGTTAAGAGAACATAGCCTAACTAGTCATGTCACAAAGGAGTTAGGTGAACCGCAAAATTTATGTGTCACATGGGAGGGAAGGTAAAAATGTCAGGGAGAGTTAAAGCTCTACTTTTAGTCATTAAAGGGGGTCTTGTGGTACAAGTTTCGATGGTTCCTTCTCGATCCCTCCTCGTGCCACTTGGCCCCTCCATCATGTGGCCCGACCATCCCCTGTACCTTCAATAATAACTTATCCTAGTGAGGCTCCTTTAGGGTTATCCAAACTCTCCTTTTTCATTGTGAGGCCCTCCATCTGGTATTGCGTATCACTATCTTCAGCAAGCAGGGATAGCATCTTGGGTCGCTTCCTGGTGGCAGGCAGCATAGTCTGTCTTTCCTGGTAAGGATTTTAACTTGAGACAGTGGTCATTTTTAGAGAAAGCGAGGTTCTTTATCTCCTATTATGCATCTTTGAGTTAAGTTTTTCTTTTAACATTATTTATGGCGATTTTTAGCTTCCTTCTCCCGAGGAAGTGGTGACATTCATTCATAATCTTTCTCAGTCCATTTGAAGGTCTCGGTGCTCCATCGTAATCATGTGTGGCTCTAGGCCTAGGGTTATGTAACATATCAATACCATGGGTTTCCATCCTGACCCTTTAGTGGTGCACTCGAAGCCTGGTAATAACTTTCGAGCGACTATGTGAGACTTTACTTGGGAGGAAAAATCTTCCTGTGTATACATCATGAAATAATGTGGATTTTGGTTTTCTTGACTTTTAGAAGACGATTCTATGAGGTTTCATGTGTATAATTGTCCACGAAGGCCATTACATCCCACCTGGTACCCTTATGTAAAGAAACCTATGGTTTTCAAAACTTTCTTTAACAGAAAATAATTCGGCACAACGCTTGGGCTGGAAAGGGCATTCTTGCCATTATCAGGGTTCTATAGTTAGTGTGAGTTCTTTAGCTTCACTGTTAGGTTACCTCTATAGTTACTACTGGTTGAAGGTACCTTGGCTAGTTAATCCTGGATGTATTAAACACTTAGTTATAGTCTAAACACATTTCACTGTGTCTTCGGTCTACCTGCATAACCTGTGTGTACAGTTTATATGTTGAATAAATAGTACTGTTGAATATTATTTCTATGAGAAAAAGGTTAATGGTTTTGATATCACACTAATGATGGGACCCCGTTGGTACGAGGTACCCATCAGGAGTACCTGGTCCATATTCCCTTGGCTCGGGACGATTACTCAACCAGAAATGTGAACAAAGTAGGGCTCTAGATTCCAACCATGAGTTATGTATGAATTTGAAAATTTTGTTGTCTTGTTTCCGATTCTGTTGTAGTTTTCTTGTTAATTTTAATCTCATGTGTTTTTATAAATGATGAATATGTATTTGCAGAGGGTTCAACTCCATGAGATTTTGGAAGCCGGTCCCTATCGTCTGCGTGAAAGGTATTCTGGTTCCATGGATAGTACCCTCCGCTTACATGTTTCCGAGTTTTACTAGTATCAAGGGTCAAGGCTATGTCCCGTCCTTAGTACTCTGAAGACTTTTCGTCCTAATTCTGTATTGGTTGGTTAAGGGTACACCCTAATTTATGTTAATATGTTGGTGCTTAGAAAAGAACACAAGGCTTGCGCTTGGTTGGATTTGTGATAAATTTTCAAAAGAATTTATTTCCCGACCAATCCTTCTCCTATTTCCATGTGAAGTTGAAATCCACCTATGTTATGTCATGGCTTTATTTTTGTAATACCTAAAAATCCGTTCCTTTTAAGTATTACAATCATCATATATTGGGGTTATTCAGTTGTGGGTATTTATGAAAATAACGAGTTCCGAAGTGTCGATTTCTGTGTTTATCATTTTCCTTTATATTTCTGAAATTTGGTCTGTATTACAGAAATTGAATTTGTTTCCTGAGTTATTCTAGTTAATTTCTAAAATCCTTCTTATTAATGGCTACAAGAATATTTCATGGAAATCCTATTTTTGTAGAATTCCATCCGATTTGGGGTTCTTGGTGTACCGTTTGGTAATAATAAAGAAAATACATTTGTTCGCGTATGAATAGATCGAAGACTTCTAGAATTCATATTTATTTTCTATGTGATTACTTTGTTCCTTTATACTAGATCATAATACATAGTGGCTTCGCTATGCAATTTACTATTTACATTATGTTCCTACTACAGTTATTACTCACGCGTTTTATCAGTCTAAACATCAAAATAAATAGCATTGTTCCCAAACAGAAGCTTCTTGTTATACCGTAAGTCTAATCTTTAATTAACAGGACCATTATTAATTTACTACTAATACCTTACTAATATATATATATATATATATATATATATATATATATACTCCAATTTCTCTGTAATTGGGTCTTGGAAATTTGTAGAATTATTTTTCATACGTATATGTTGTTGGCAAATGTTTAACAGGAAGTGTATGCTTGTCATTGATGGAAAGTACAGTAGTGAAGATGGCATGGGTACAGAAAGAATGTAACAGATGGGCATCAAAAGTATTTTAAGAAAACACTGGATAGCAAGCTCGATAAGTTAAGAAGAGATAGTGCAGAGGATTGTTGGCAGGTTTTACAGGCAAAGTGAGCTTGTCATTGATGGCAGGATCAGAGTGTGCATCGATGGAAAAATAGGAACAAAGTAAGCTCAGGAGGTATTAGCGCAGAGTTGCACGTAGTGCGTAGGTGTGCACCAGGGACAAGGTTAATTCATTGCCAAAGCTCAAGAGAGATAGCGTACTCATGATCTCAGGCGGATCAAAGGTCAAGGCCTTTGACTCTTAGAAATTATTCGAAGTAAGGAGGATGCGTAAGCTCAAGTGGAGAAGCGAAGTGATAATGGAAGAGGAGTAGCACGCAGTAGACGAGAATATCCATCTAAGGATCAGGGAGATGAGAGATCACGAAAAGATCAGGACCGTCAGATCACCAAGAACGAGGATCGTTGATTTGAGCTCCATCTCGGAGTCTCGTCTATCGCGACTTGGAGTGACGAGAATCTCCATCTAATGATCAGTGAGATGCAAGATCATGAAAAGATAAGGACCATCAGATCACCAAGAACGAGGACCGATGATCTGAGCTCCATATCGAAGCTTCTCCTATCGCGACTTCGAGTGACGAGAACCTCCATCTTAGGAACAATGATATACGAAATCACGAGCTAACCGCAGTGGTCGGATCAAGGTGTGATTTGTTAACAAATATTGAACAAGCAACGAATGTGTGTTGATAGTTGTTGTCATTGATGGAAAATTTGCAGACAATGAATGGTTTTTGTCATTGATGGGTTTGTATCAGTTAGATTGCAACAAAGATCACAGTTCAAACGTAACTGTTGAATCCAAAATGAAATTGGACTGTAGTTTACAGCTCTTTTCGGAGAGAGGATCTGAGCTGTTAGATCGAAATCTGACACCTGTCAGCCGTCAGATTTGCAGAAGCTGCGAGGGAGATAAGTGTGGTAGCGATCGAGCACCACTGGGAGAAGTTTGACAGGAGGCTTCTTTGGAGAATTGGGGATCGGGACTTTGAAATGTCCAATTCACTTGACAACGAAAACCCTGAAATCGCGATATGCGATTTCACGATTTAATCGCACCCATTAAAGCAAGAATGAGATCTGGACCATTGATTTTCTTCATCGGAGAATCATGGATCAGAGGATCAGGAATTCCGTAGGCATGTGCTTGGTGACATAGAAAATGCCAAAACCCCGATGAAAGGTTTGACCGAGGTCATGTGTTGACGGTCATATGGGTCAAGGCCTATAGCCAGCAGGGATAGCACCAGGAAAGGGGCGCATCGACATCAGGGATCAGAACTTTGAAGTGGTAAAATCACTTGACCTCAGGAGTGCCGATTTCACGATATGCGAAATCGCGATGCAATCTGAGCTGTCAGATTAGGCTATGATCTAGACCATTGATTCTAGACTGTGTCGGAATTTCGGGGATCGCAACATGGATTGGTAAGTGAACAAATGCAATGAGACTTCCGAAATCACGATACACGATATTGCGATTCAGTCGCGACCGTTGAGACAAGATCTGACCTGGACCGTTGATCTAATCTTTATTACGAATTCATGATATGCGAAATCATGAAAGCCCCTTTCACATAAAACTGTGGTCATAGCTCTTGGTCACAGGAACAAAAGGATTCAGCCAAGATAAGCTCCATATCGGAGTTTCGCGAATCACGATATCAAGGAGACAAGAACACACTGCAACAATGCCGAGATCGCGATATGCGATATCGCGACACAATCGTAGTCGTTGAGTCAATATTGCACCTGGATCGTTGATTTGACCGATATATGGAATTTTGTGTATCGGGATTTATAAGTGAAAAGAACAGTGAACATGAAGAATGCTGAAACCTGATTTAAAATGAAAGAATAATGAATATTATCCAATGGTGCGGATAAGGTTTTAATGTGATCGGAGGGTTACTGTTCTTCCACGCACACTTAACACTTACAGTTACAAATCTGTTAGTAAAAATCATGATTGCAAATTAGTTTTCGATTGTTTGGCATTTCGGTTGGCTGGACAGTTGTCGTCAGTTTTCCCAAGGAGTTGGGAAGTTGAAATGTTATGCCCGCGTGTATAAAAGTAGACAAAATAGACGGTGTCGGGTTGGCTGTTCTGGATGGAAAAAGAACGAAACAATAAGAAAGGAGAGATAAGAAGATGTGTAGTATGAAATTTTAATTGATGTACAGAATGAGATGAGAGGAAAAGTAGAAAGAGAGCAGAATGAAAAACAAAGGAGAAGAAGAGTAGAATGACAGAGGAATGTGGCGCAGAGCAGACCTGTTGTACAGATAGAGGAAGAGGAGAATGGTAGTACAATTTGTTGAAGATCAGATTTATAGAACAGAGAAAGGAAGGTAAGAATTGATTTATCTGGTAAATCATCCTGTATACATTATTTGATGTTTTAGGGAGGTAGGGAGGTGCTCGGGAGGACTTTCGTACTCAGAAGTTCAAGTGGGTGCTTCAACACAGGAAGTTGTAACTTCCATCTGGTTGTTGTTAGAGAAACAAGGGTGGCAGGGTGGTGCTAGGGAGAACAGGTGTTCTCTGTTATTCAGGTTCGAGCCTTTGTAAGTGGAAGTTGGTACTTCCATCCAGTTGGTGCTGGAACATTCAGGATTTTGGTGCTTCCATCCAGTTGGTGTTGGATTACTCAGGGAGTTGGTGCTTTCTTCTAGTGGGTGCTAGAGAAACCAGATAATTGGAGCTTTCGAACAAGTTGCAGCTTGTAAAACAGAGGTAGCAGCCTCACATTGAGTTGGTGCTCAATTATAAATGATGTACAGAACTGCAAAAGACTGCCTATCATTTGGAAGAAGAAGAGGTTTTCTCCCTTTATGGGTTTCCTCGTGAAAATTTGTCTCTTTGTGTACTTTATGTGTGACTGATGGTTTTTAATTTTACTATACATATGCTGCATGTTGTTGATGATTACTTGAAGGAAGATTAATAATGTTTTAAAAGGTATAAAAATTTTTAAGCTTATAAACCACTGATTCACCCCCCCCCCTCTCAGTTGTTTTAGTATTTTCCAACAATTGGTATCAGAGCGGGTTCCTTTTATTTAAAGGTAGATCTGTAATCTTAAACATGACAAGTCATGAAGGGACTTCAGCCTCTAAGCCTCCTCTGTTTGATGGAACAAATTTTTCCTTCTGGAAGATTAGAATGAGAACATATTTAATGGCCTTGGGTGCTGATGTTTGGGATGTAGTAGAGACTGGAT
>ML786866.1:138831-159378 GCA_009831015.1 Picea engelmannii | reverse complement strand
TGGTTTGGAAGACCTGCTTCAATCAAACATTTTAAAGTTTTTGGGAGCACATGTTATATCAAGAACAATGATGAAAATATTGGCAAATATGATGACAGGGCTGATGAAGGTATTTTCTTGGGTTATGCTACAAACAGTAAAGGATACATATGCTACAATAAAAGACTGCATAAACTAGTTGACTGTATAGATGTAAAAGTTGATGAAGAAATTCCAGTCAGAAATATAAACAGTGATGAACCAAGAACATAAGATATAGTTGAATATGAAGATGAAAAGGTCCAAGGATCAGAAAGAGAAGAGGTTGGATCAGATGAAGATGTGAACATTGTAACTAATTCAAGTCAACATAAAGAAGCAAAATCTCCTCTCAGAATTATCAGAAAGAATCATCATGAAAACCAGATAATTGGGGATATAAATGACGGAGTTCAGACTAGAAGGAAATTGATTAAGGACACAGAACAATCTCATGTAGCCTTTTTATCTATGATTGAACCTACAAATTTTGTGGAAGCTAGTCAGGAAGAAGATTGGATTAGAGCAATGAATGAAGAGCTGGATCAGATTGAGAAGAACAATATTTGGGAGCTTGTCCCTAGACCTGAAAATAAGAATGTAATAGGTTCCAAATGGGTATTCAAGAATAAAATGAATGAAAAAGGACAAGTTGTTAGAAATAAAACCAGATTGGTCTGTAAGGGATATGCACAAGTGTAAGGTCAGGACTTTGATGAAACTTTTTCACCAGTGGCAAGATTAGAAGCTATCAGAATGTTCCTTGCTTATTCTTGTCATAAGAACTTCAAATTTTATCAGATGGATGTTAAGTCAGCATTTCTTAATGGAGATCTAGAGGAAGAAGTGTATATGGAGAAATCTGAAGGATTCTTATTAACAGACAACCCTAATTATGTTTGTAAGATGAAGAAGGCCTTATCTGGACTAAAACAAGCACCACGAGCTTGGTATTACAGACTGGACAAATTTCTACAAGAAAAAGGGTTCAAGAAAAGTATTGTTGACAATAACCTTTACATTAATACTGAAGGTGATGATTACTAGTTGTTTTGGTTTATGTAGATGATATTATTTTTCGTTGTACTAATCAATCATCTGTCCAGTGGTTTGCTAATTCTATGCAAATAGAATTTGAAATGTCTATGATAGGAGAACTATCATATTTTATTGGCTTACAAGTAAAACAAAGCTCTGCAAGAATTTTTATTTCTCAAGAAAACTATTTGAAAGAGATATTGAAGAAATTTCAGATGGAAGATTCCTCTACAGTCAGCACACCTATGGTGTTCGGTTGCAAGCTGAGCAAAGATGATGTCTCACCTGATGTTGATCAAAGGACATATCGTTCAATGATAGGCAGTCTCTTGTACATCACAGCATCCCGACCTGATATAATGAAAGCTGTTGGAATGGTAGGTTGTTTTCAGTCTTCTCCTAAACAAATTCATTTGGCAGTTGTCAAGAGAATATTTAAATACTTGAAGGGAACGATGACCTATGGACTGTGGTATCCTAGAAATCAGAATTTCTAGTTAACTGCTTATTCAGATGCAGACTGGGAAAACTGTGTTGATGAGAGAAAAAACACCAGTGGAGGAGCATTCTTTCTGGGTGACTCATTAGTTGCATGGATGAGTAAAAAGCAGGTATTCCTTTCATTATCCACTACAGAGGCAGAATACATTGTTGCTGCTACTTGCTGCACACAAATCTTATGGATGATACAAGCTCTTGCAGATCTGAAGGTAACTTACTCTGATCCTATTCCAATTCATTGTTATAACACAAGTGCCATTAGTGTCTCCAAGAATCCTGTTCTTCATTCCAAGACTAAGCACATTCCAATCAAGTATCATTTTCTCTAAGAACAGGTTACAAACAGAAATGTTCAGCTGAATTATATACCTTCTACAAAACAGATTGTTGACATCTTTACTAAACCATTAACATCAACCCCTTTTGGATATCTTCGTCAGAAGATGGGGGTTATGATTTCTTGTCTCTAATATGTTCATCTGGTCAGGGGGAGTGCTTATTGAATATCTGATGTATTCCTAAGATGCTTATAGACGACAGGGGAAGTCTATTTTGCAACAAGATCAGAAGAAGAATGTTTCTTCTTTGACATTGATGTCAAAGGGGGAGAAAGGATATTCTTCGAGAGGAGATTCGAATGAGTAGAGGAGTAGAGTCGAATAGTAGATTCGGTGCAGAGTCGGAAGCAGGGAGCAGAGTTGAATCTGAATGCATTTGGGTGTTTGTGTTTCCATCAATGCCAAAGGGGGAGATTGTTGACAAATATTGAACAAGCAGCGAATGCGTGTTGATAGTTGTTGTCATTGATGGCAAATTTGTAGACAATGAATGGTTGTTGTCATTGATGGGTTTGTATCAGTTAGATTGCAACAAAGATCACGGTTCAAACGTAACTATTGAATCCAAAATGAAATTGGACCGTAGTTTACAGCTCTTCTGGGAGAGAGGATCTGAGCCGTCAGATCAGAAGCAGACACCCGTCAGCCGTCAGATCTGTAGAAGCTGCGAGGGAGATAAGTGTGGCAGTGATCAGGCGCCCCCAGGAGAAGCTTGACAGGAGGCTTCATCGGAGAATCGGGGATCGGGACTTTGAAATGTCCAATTCACTTGACAACGAAAACCCTGAAATCGCGATATGCGATTTCCTGATTTAATCGCACCCGTTAAAGCAAGAATGAGATCTGGACCGTTGATTTTCTTCATGAGAGAATCGGGGATTGGAGGATTGGTAATTTCGTAGGCATGTTCTTGGTGACATAGAAAATGTCGAAACCCCGATGAAAGGTTTGACCGAGGTCATGTGTTGACGGTCATATGCGTCAAGGCCTATAGCCAGCAGGGCTAGCACAGGGAAAGGGGCGCATCGACATCGGGGATCGGAACTTTGAAGTGGAAAAATCACTTGACCTCAGGAGTGCCTATTTCACGATATGCAAAATCGCGATGCAATCTGAGCCATCAGATCAGGCTATGATCTAGACCATTGATTCTAGACCGTGTCGGAATTTTGGGGATCGCAACATGGAGTGGCAAGTGAACAAATGCAACAAGACTTCCGAAATCACGATACTTGATATTGCGATTCAATCGCGACCGTTGAGACAAGATTTGACCTGGACCGTTGATATAATCTTTATTACGAATTCGCGATATGTGAAATCATGAAAGCCCCTTTCACATAAAAATGTGGTCACATCTCTTGGTCACGGGAAGAGAAGGAATCAGCCCAGATAAGATCCATATCGGAGTTTCGCGAATCGCGATATCAAGGAGACAAGAACACACTGCAACAATGCCGAGATCGCGATATGCGATATCGCGACACAATCGTAGCCATTGAGTCAATATTACACCTGGATCGTTGATTTGACCGATATATGAAATTTTGTGTATCGGGATTTATAAGTGAAAAGAACAATGAACATGAAGAATGTTGAAACCCGATTTAAAAGGAAAGAATAATGAAGATTATCCAACGGTGCGGATAAGGTTTTAATGTGATCGGAGGGTTATTGTTCTTCCACGCACACTTAACACTTACAGTTACAAATATGTTAGTAAAACTCATGATTGCAAATTAGTTGTCGATCATTTTGGCGTTTCGGTTGGTTGGACAGTTGTCGTCATTTTTCCCAAGGAGTTGGGAAGTTGAAATGTTATGCCCGCGTGTATAAAAGTGGACGACATAGACGGTGTCGGGTTGGCTTTTCTGGATGGAAAAAGAACGAAACAGTAAGAAAGGAGAGATAAGAAGATGTGTAGTATGAAATTTTAATTGATGTACATAATGAGATGAGAGGAAAAGAAGAAAGAGAGTTGAATGAAAAACAGAGGAGAAGAAGAGTAGAATGATAGAGGAATGTGGTGCAAAGCAGACTTGTTGTACGGACAGAGGAAGAGGAGAATGGCAGTACAATTTGTTGAAGATCAGATTTACAGAACAGAGAAAGGAAGGTAAGAATTGATTTATCTGGTAAATCGTCCTGTATACATTATTTGATGTTTTAGGGAGGTAGGGAGGTGCTCGGGAGGACTGTCATTCTTAGAAGTTCAAGTGGGTGCTTGAACACAGGAATTTGTAACTTCCATTTGGTTGTTTCTAGAGAAACAAGGGTGGCAGGGTGGTGCTAGGGAGAACAGGTGTTCTCTGTTATTCAGTTTGGAGCCTGTGTAAGTGGAAGTTGGTACTTCCATCTAGTTGGTGCTGGAACATTCAGGCAGTTGGTGCTTCCATCCAGTTGGTGTTGGAATACTCAGAGAGTTGGTGCTTCCTTATAGTGGGTGCTAGAGAAACCAGAGAGTTGGAGCTCTCAACAAGTTGCAGCTTGTAAAACAGAGGTAACAGCCTCACATTGATTTGGTGCTCAATTATAAATGATGTACAGAATTGCAAACGATTGCCTATCATTTCGAAGAAGAAGAGGTTTTCTCCCTTTATGGGTTTCCTCGTGAAAATTTGTCTCTGTGTGTACTTTATGTGTGACTGATGGTTTTTACTTTTACTATACATATGCTGCATGTTGTTGATGATTGCTTGAAGGAATATTAATAATGTTTTAAAAGGTATAAAATTGTTTAAGGTTATAAACAACTGATTCACCCCCCCTCTCAGTTGTTTTAATATTTTCCAACATGATCTAGACCGTTGATCTGACTCCATTTCAGAGCCTCACCTATCATGACTTGGAGTGACAAGAACCCACGTCTAAGGAACCGAGAGATGCGAGATCATGAAAATATTAGGACCGTCAGATCACCTAGAACGTGGACCATTGATCTGAGTTCCATCTCAGAGTTTCGCCCATCGTGACTTGGAGTGATGAGAGCCTCCATCTAAGGAACAGTGAGACACGAGATCGCGAAAATATCTGGACCGTTGATTCATCGAGATCGTGGACCATCGATCAGGGTCGATGAATATCATGAGTTCGCGACGCCTTTTAGCACAGATAGTGGTCACCGCCTGTGGTCACATGGAGGAAGGACCTAGTGCAGATAAGCTCCGCCTCAAAATTTCGGGGATCGTGTCTGGTACAAATGATGAAATACCGAAAAGGTGAAATGTCGCTGTAACCAGTGGTCACCGCCTATGGTCACGTAGAGGAGGGAGCTAGAGCAGCCAAGCTCCTTTTCAGAGATCGTGACATGAAGAGTCAAGATGCCTCATCATAGAATCTCCAAATTGTGAAGGTGAAAAATGCATAAATCACGACAATATCCTTCAGAGCTAATCCAACGGTGCAGATGAAATTGAAGGAGATCATAGGGCTAATATTACACATCATAGTGTAACTGCTAGAAACCACTGATGGTTTCTGCCAGAGGACTCAAAGACACTTCAAGGTGATTGACAGAGGACATGAAGAGTCTCTGGGAATCTTCAAGAGGGATGAAGATGCTCATGGAGGCGATTGACAACTGGATGAGCATTGAATCCTGTAACTGGAACAGAGAAGGTGAGCTCGAATGTCACAAAGAAAATGAAGAGTCTCAACTGCCAGAGAGGCTGAGGAATCTCAGCATAACATACAGTGATGTTGAACGAGTGGAAAAACGATTAGAGAAGCTAAAGAGTCACGATGATGATCAGATAGAGCACTTGAGTTGTGGAGGATATCAACGAAGTGTGAGTGTGCAAAGGTATTGCGCACATTGCATGCACAAGGTGCACAAAAGCTATAAATACATAGTACAGAGAAAAGATGTTGTTGCTGTGGTGGTTGTTGTTGAAGGTGATTCATGCATGAAGAAGGAGGAGAGTGGAACAGCTTAATTGAACAGAAGAGGAACTGTGCAGTGAATGGAGATGGCACACAGAGCATAAGAAGTAGAAGAACAGACAACACAAGTCATGTGTGTAGGAAGGCAGTGACGCAGACAGAGAAACGAAATGCAGTAGAACAGTGATGAGTCTGGTAAGCCACTGTTGAACATTATATCACTGTAATAAGTTTCAGTAGCAAAGATTTATATTTCAAGGTGGAAGGGAGGTGCTAGGGAGGACTGTTGTACTCATAGGTTCAAGTGGGTGATTGAAAATAGGGAGTTGTAGCTTCCATCTGGTTGCAGCCAGAGAAACCAGGGTTGCAGGGTGGTGCAAGGGAGAACTCTTGTTCTATGTTATACAGGTTGGTGCCTGTATGATTGGAATTCGGTGCTTCCATCTAGTTGGTGCTGGAAACACTCAGGGAGTTGGTGCTTTCTTCTAGTTGGTACTAGAGAAACTAGGGAGTTGGTGCTTCCTTCTAGTTGGTGCTAGAGAAACCAGGCAGTTGGTGCTTCCTTCTAGTGGGTGCTAGAGAAAATAGAGAGTTGGTGCTCTCAGCAAGTAACAACTCGCAAAATTAAGGTTGTAGCCTCATTATGAGTTGGTGCTCATATGTATGATAATGTAAATAATGTAACTATTACTTATCATATAAAAAAAAAAAGGTTTTCACCCTGTATGGGTTTCCTCGAGAAATATTTGTCTATGTTTCTCATATATGTGACTGATGCTGAATGTGTCATTGTTTATTTCCCTTCATTATTGTGATCATCATTCAGTGTTTCTGCAAAGAGTCTAAAAGAAGCATAAATGTTTAAGCACGATAACAACTGATTCACCCCCCCCTCCCTCTCAGTTGTCCAACAATTGGTATTAGAGCCGGCCCCCTTTTATCTAAGGGTAGATCCTAGAGCTTAAACATGACAAGCCACGAAGGGACTTCACTCACTAGGCCTCCTCTATTTGATGGAATGAATTTTTCCTTCTAGAAGGTTAGAATGAGAACATACCTAATGGCTTTAGGAGCTAATGTCTGGGATGTAGTAGAGACTGGATACATAAAACCTGTTGTGCTATCTTCCAATGATGATAAGTTAGAATTTATCTTTAATTCTAAGGGAATGAATGTTGTCTTGAATGGACTTGCAGAAGCGGAGTTTGTGAAGGTGATGCATCTTCAAACTGCTAAAGAAATGTGGGACAAACTCATTAACAATTATGAAGGTAATGAGAAGGTGAAAGATGCCAAGCTTCAAACCTACAGAGTACAATTTGAAAAGATACAGATGAAAGAATATGAAACCATTGGGAAGTATTTTTTGAGAGTTGAAGAACTAGTAAATGCAATGAAAGCACTTGGTGAAAAAATTGAGGAACCCTCTTTAGTTCAGAAAATTTTGAGATCTCTGCCAGATAGGTTCAACCCAAAGGTCTCAGCTATAGAAGAACTTAATGATATAAAGACTTTGTCTTTTGATCAACTTCTAGGAACGTTGACTGCATATGAAATGATGATAGTTACAGATAAAACCACCTCTAGAGAAACATCATTTAAAGCAGATAAGAATGAGGATTGTGAGCCTGATGAAATTGAAGAAAAATTCGTGAGAAGATTAAAGAAAGGATCAGGCAAGTACCAAGGTAAGCCGCCCTTCAAATGTTTCAACTGTGGTAAGATAGGTCATTTTTCCAATAAATGTCCACACAAGAAACATGATCAAAACTCTGAAGATGAAGAGAAGAACAAATCAAGAAGATTTGATAAGAAGACGAGTTTATGTGTAAACGATGATGACTCCTGAAAAGACACTGATAGTGACTCTTCCTATGAAGATAAGGTAAATGAATTCATGTTGATGGCCAAAGATAATTATGATAATGAAAGGACAGACAGTGATGAGAATGATGAAGAAGATGTGGTTGATATGGACGGAGAACTGATCAGTGCACTGGAAGAGATTGACAGAGTCAGAATTAAGAACAGAAAGCAAAAACAATTGTTGATACAGTTCAAGAAAGATAGTAAACAGCCTGATGAAGAATTTTCCCTGCTAAAAGTGGAATTAGAAGAGGCAAAGAAAATCGAGGATATTCTAAAACATCAGCTATCATAAAATAGGGTAAGATCTAAATCCCTGGAAGAAGAAGTAGTGAAAACTAGGAAAGAGATGGAGAAGTTTCAAGCCTTGTATCATCAAAATATGTCAAGTATCAAAGCCTCAGAAGCATTAGCCACCATTCTGAATTAGCAAATGAATCCAAAGCTGAAAACTGGCTTGGGTTATGAAGAATGATCAAGTAGTGGTCAGCCAAGAAACAAAGAACCCATCAAGTTTGTCAATTCTATTGTCCATGTCAAATCTACAACCAATGACAACAACAAACCTGCAGAAACAAAGGAAGACAATCAGCCGCCCAGGACAAGTAAAGAAAAAGGTGCCAGGACTAAATCTGTAGAACAAAGAAATAATGCACTCCCTGCTCAAAGACATCATCAACATGGAAGAAATCGATTTTCTCAAAGAAAACAACCACTTTCCAGGTACAAATAATTTTTCTATGGATATTGTTTCTACTGTTCTATCTTTGGTCACAAATCTGTAAATTGTTCCTTAAGAATTAGACATGAGAAATTAAGATTTCAAAGGAATAAATATCTTCCACAACAAAGAATGATACAACCAAGTAACAAACCATCATATATTGCAAATTGCCAAATTAAGTCTAGAGATATGCAACTGAGGAGGTCAAGAAATAATAAACAGTCAATGAGTAGACAATGCTGCAACAATAACTTTGACCTATTGAACAATGAGATTGGATGCTATAACTGTCACAACTTTGGCCACAAATCCACAAACTTCCATTTAAAGAATTAGAAAGTAGATCCAAGGATAAAGTTCTTAGATAGAAAGGCCAACACATGGAAAAGAAAAGATAGTGAAAAATGTGGTCAAGCACTTTCAACTCAAAAACAAAAGGCCTCTGGGAATATAAACAGTGGATGTTCCAAGCACGTGACTAGAGATAAGGATAAGCTATTGTCCATAAGTAAAAGCAAAACAAGAAATGTGATCCTTGAAAATGATGAACCAGGCAAAATCAAGGATAGAGGGATGATGAGTTTGAGTAATGACAAAGGAGATGCCCAGTACGTTATTCTTGTGGATGATCTGAAACATAATTTGCTCAGTACAAGTCAAAAATGTGACAGAGGCAGTGAAGAGGTGTTCACGTCCAAAGAATGTAAGGTGAACGTAAACTCGGTACAAGTGGTGAATAAAGGCATAAAGACAATTAATGATGTTGAAATTGAATCCTCCCCTACAAGTGAAGAAGAAGATTTAGATACAATAAAAGAATGTTTAGTTAGCATTTGCCCCATGGATGAAGTAGGAGAAGAACCATGTCATAAGATGGAAGAAAAAGTTTTGAAGGTTGAGAAGGCAAACACCCAAAGAATGTTCTTAAACAATTCCATGACCCTGGATAAGATCTTGGATAGCCAGAGATCAACAAATGACAAATCCGGTATTGGACTCAACAAGGTAGAAATCAGTGCTCCTAAGAAACTTGACACATGTCCTTCATTTGTGAGAAAGAAAAGTAGGTATGCGAGTGGGTGTAGTAGTTTTCTCTTGTGATTGAATATGGAAATAAAAGCCTTGGATTGAATGCATCATGGAAGAAAAATGAAATTGCAATAATAGAGATCGATGAGATTCAATGGGGAGATCCAAGGGCTATTTAAAAAGTACAAGCTACAATTGCACAGTGTTCAAGTAGGACAATGACATTCACAACAACAACATTCTGATGTACAAAATGATATACATGACATTTCGTAGAGATAACAAGAGAAAATACCTTGTCAAGGAAGGTTAACCTTTAGGATTAAAAGGGGAAAAAAGTCAGAAGCAGAGAGATAACAATGACAGGGGAGTCATCCACTCATGAGAAGAAAAGGTTGATGAAGGAGTCCAAGTAAGAGAGGTGAGAAATTTTGAGTATTCTATAGAGGATACAGCGAAAGATGAGGATGAACAAGTCCAAGAATCAAAAAAACAAGACTCTGGTTTGGATACAAACATTTGCAGGCCTCAAATAAGAGAGTCCTTCCTGTTAGGGGGATTTTGTGTTGGTCTTAATATCTGATACATCCTAAAATTACTGCCACAGCTCAGGGGGAGCATGTTCTCTTTGACATTGATGTCAAAGGGGGAGAAAAGAATCTGGGTGTCCTTGTTTCCATCAATGCCAAATGCGGAGATTGTTGGAAAATGTTTAACAGGCAGCGTATGCTTGTCATTGATGGAAAGTACATTAGTGAAGATGGCATGAGTATAGGAAGAATGTAATATATGGGCATCAGAATTATTTTAGGAAGACACTACATAGCAAGCTCGATAATTTCAGAAGAGATAGTTCAGAGGATTGTTGGCAGGTTTTATAGGCAAAGTGAGCTTGTCATTGATGGCAGGATTAAAGTGTGCATCGATGGAAAAACAGGAACAAAGTAAGCTCAGGAGGGATTAGCATAGAGTCGCACATAGTGCGTAGGTGTGCACCAGGGACGAGGTTAACTCATTGAAAAATCTCAAGAGAGATAGTGTACTCAGGATCTTAGGTGGATCAAAGGTTGAGGCCTTTGACACTTAGAAATTATTCTAAGTAAGGAGGATGCATAAGCTCGGGTGGATAAGCAAAGTGATAATGGAAGAGGAGTAGCACACAGTAGACGAGAATAGATCTCGGGTGTTCGATCTAAGCGCGGAGTACATCCATTGTTGGATCAGGGAGGACCTGCACGTTCATTACACAGCGAAGTGGAAAAATCGCAAAGCGACGAAATCGCGAGAAGATCTGGGCCGTAGGATCTGGGGTATCTATGAAGGCTCAACGAAGTGGCGAAATCACGAAGTGGTGAAATTGCGAGAAGATCTGGGTCGTAGGATCTGGGGTATCTACGAAGGCTCAATAGCCATTAGATATGGTGAAGCTGCAAGGCAGATAAGTCCAAGAGTCATCCAACTCTCCAAAGCTGTGAAGGAATCTTGACTGTCCATCAAGGATAGTCGTGGATTGTTGATCAAGAGGACGCGTGGAAAAAGATCAGAGCACCACAAAGACTCCATTTCGAGGTCTTGCCTATCGTGACTTGGAGTGACGAGAATCTCCATCTAAGGATCAATGAGATGCGAGATCACGAAAATATCAGGACTGTCAAATCACCAAGAATGAGGACCATTGATCTGAGCTCCATCTTGGAACTTTGCCTATTGCGACTTGAAGTGACGAGAATCTCCATCTAAGGATCAACAAGATGTGAGATCACGAAAAGATCAGGACCGTCATATCACCAAGAACGAGGACCATTGATCTGAGCTCCATCTCGGAGTCTCGCCTATCACGACTTGCAGTGACGAGAATCTCTATCTAAGGATCAGCGAGATGCAAGATCACGAAAATATCAGGACCGTCAGATCACCAAGAACAAGGACTGTTGGTCTGAGCTCCATCTCATAGTTTTTCCTATCATGACTTGGAGTGACAAGAACCTCCATATTAGGAACAACGATATGCGAAATTGCGAGTTAACCACAGTCATCAGATCAAGGTGTGATCTGGACCGTTGATCCAACTCCATTTCGGAGCCTCGCCTATTGCGACTTGGAGTGACAAGAACCCACATCTAAGGAACCTCGAGATGCGAGATCGCGAAAAGATCAGGACCGTCAAATCACCTAGAATGTGGATCGTCGATCTGAGCTCCATCTCAGAGTTTCTCTTATCGCGACTTGGAGTGACGAGAGCCTCCATCTAAGGAACAACGAGACGCGATATCGCAAAAATATCTAGATTTTTGATTCATCGAGATCGTGGACTGTTGATTAGGGTCGATGAATATCATGAGTTTGCAGTTCCTTTTAGCGCAGACAGTGGTCACCGCTTGTGGTCACGTGGAGGAAGGACCTAGTGCAGATAAGCTGCTCCTCAGAATTTCAGGGATCGCATCTGGTATGAATGCCGAAATATCGAAAAGGTGAAATGTTGTTGTAACCGGTGGTCACCGCCTATGGTCACGTAGAGGAGGGAGCTAGAGCAGCCAAGCTCCTTTTCAGTGCTCACGACATGAAGAGTCAATATGCCTCATCGCAGAATCTCCAAATTGCGAAAGTGCAAAACGCATAAATCACGACAATATCCTTTAGAGCTAATCTAATGGTGCAGATGAAACTGAAGGAGATCGGAGGGCTACTGTTGCATGTCATGGTGTAATTTCTAGAAACCACTGATGGTTTCTGCCAGAGGACTCGAAGACACTTTGGGGTGATTGACAGAGGAGATGAAGAGTCTCTAGGAATCTTCAAGAGGGATGAAGATGCTCGTGGAGGCGATTGACAATTGGATGAGCATTGAAGCCTATAACTGGAAGAGAGAAGGAAAGCTCGACTGTCACAAAGAAGACAAAGAGTCTCAACTGCCAGAGAGGCTGAGGAATCTCATCATAACATACAGTGATGCTGAACGGGTGGAAAAACGGCTAGAGAAGTTGAAGAGTCACGATGATGATCATATAGAGCACTCGAGTTGTGGAGGATATCGGCGCGGTGTGAGTATGTAGAGGTATTGTGCGCATTGCATGCACAAGGTGCACAAAAGCTATAAATACACAGTATAGAGAAGAGATGCGGTTGTTGTTGCTGTTGGAATTGTTGTGGTTGTTGTTGTTGAAGGTGATTCATGTGTGAAGGAGGAGGAGAGTGTTGCAGCTGAATTGAACAGAAGAGGAACTGTGCAGTGAATGGAGATGGCGCACAGAGCATAAAAAATAGAGGAACAGACAGCGCAAGTCATGTGTGCAGGAAGGCAGTGAGGTAGACAGAGCAATGAAATGCAGCAGAATATTGATGAGTCTGGTAAGCCACTGTTGAACATTATATCACTGTAATAAGTTTTAGTAGAAAATATTTATATTTCAGGGTGGAAGGGAGGTGCTAGGGAGGATTGTTGTCCTCATAGGTTCAAGTGGGTTTTTGAACACAGGGAGTTGTAGCTTCCATCTGGTTTCATCCAGAGAAACCAGGGTGGCAGGGTGGTGCAAGGGAGAACTCTTGTTCTCTGTTATACAGGTTGGTGCCTGTATGATTGGAAGTTGGTGCTTCCATCCATTTGGTGTTGGAAACACTCAGGGAGTTGGTGCTAGAGAAACTAGGGAGTTGGTGCTTCCTTCTAGTTGGTGCTAGAGAAACCAGGGAGTTGGTGCTTCCTTCTAGTGGGTGTTAGAGAAAATAGAGAGTTGGTTCTCTCAGCAAGTAGAAACTTGCAAAACTGAGGTTGTAGCCTCATTATGAGTTGGTGCTCATATGTATGATAATGTAAAGAATGTAACTATTACTTATCATATAAAGAAAAATAGGTTTTTACTCTGTATGGGTTTTCTTGGAAAATATCTGTCTCTGTGTTTCTCATATATGTGACTGATGCTGAATGTGTCATTGTTTATTTCCTTGCTTTATTGTGATCATCATTCAGTGATTCTACAAAGAGTTTAAAAGAAACATAATTGTTTAAGTACGGTAACAACTGATTCACCCCCACCCTCTCAGTTGTCCAACATATGTTTGTATATATATAGTTCCATGACTCTGTTGTAGCTAGTTCACTTCAGATTCATTGCAACGCTTATACGGGACCCCCATTATATAATGTATATATGTTCGTAATATACTTGTACGAGTTCTATATTCATATAAAAATTAATCTCAATAATACATGGTGTATTTACTTTTAATCTGAACTTGCATGTTCATTAGTGGAGACTCATTTTATACTATAATTACCTACAGGAAATATTATTTGTCATAGATATTGCTTTGCTTGACTTCAATCACTTCATGCAAACAATTTAATTTCTACTCAACAAAATTAATTAACAACGAGATGTAGCCTGTAGTTTATACTATTATGACAGTAGTAATCTCTATAGAACTCATCTTACTAGTTAATACATTCATGACTTTAGTATTTACTCAGTACCACATCCCAATAAAACAAGTTTCATTTCTAGCTAATGAATAGGAAGTATTTGGTAGGTCTTCCCTCACCGCAACATTCGACCAGAAGTTCATTCATAGAAGTAAACAAATTTGCAGAACATAACATTTAACTAGAGAAGGTAGAGTAACATATCTGAATCGATTTGTGGGGAGCCAAAGGGAACAACCACGTTCCTCCAAACTGTAGAACAAGACAGCTAATCTACTTGCCTGATTCACCCCCTAGCCTGACCACGAGTCCATGAGAGCAAACTTGAAATCTCCTCTTCAGCAAAGTCCTTCAATTCCATCAAATTCCTCCTGCCTCACACTCACTCAATAGTGTTCATAACAGCAAGGAAAAATCAATAGTCTCCTTTCCCCAGCATACTTGGCAATGTACTGCCTCCTCACATATGCTACTTATCCATAGAGTCTTGTTTGCCTAGGTCTTTTCCCTCCCTTGGGAATTTTCACAGTTTTCTAAATCCCTGATTTTCAGGGGCTGCCAATGGCCAAATCTCTGATTTGCCACTTGTAACAATCATGCCATAGGTAGTTCCAATGTGACATCCCCCAAAATAAAATAATTTGGAAATTTAAATTTCTGGGAAATTATTCCATTTTTGGTAAATTCGAATTTGAATTTTTTTTCCATTTATGGCAATTCCAAATTTCGAATTTGTTAATTGTAATAAATTATTATGATTGTTGGGCAGAACTCTGATTTGACCCAACTAACTATTTGACAATGACACTTGTTTGAAAACATAATATTTTATATTGATTGCAGGAAGACAAATGGAACAACCATGTTAAAAGTAGTTGACCATGACTCCATGAGTGGGGAACATGTTGGAACTATTCCCGAGTTGATTTTTACAAGTGGCAAATTAATGATTTGGCCATTGGCAGCTCCTGAAAACCAGGGATTTAGTAAGTTGCAAAAATTTCAAAGAAGGAAAATGACCTAGGCAAGTTACAAATAAGCATATGTGAGGAGGTAGGACGCTGCTAAGTATGATGGGGAAAAGAGTCTATTTGTTTTTTTTTCCTTTTCATTTCCTGTTATGAACACTGGACAGGTGTGAGGCAAGGAGGAAAAGGTGACTGAATTGAAGGACAATGCTACAGAGGGATTTCCAAGTTCTCCCTGATGGACTCATGGTCAGGCTAGGGGGTGAATCGGGCAATTAATCGTGGCTACTCGGTTCTACGGTTGGGAGGAACATGGCTATTCCCTTTGTTTTCTCTGCAAGATTAGTTCAAATATGTACTCTAAACTCTATTTGTTTGAATGATTTTATATTGGAGATACTGTACATGTTATCTCTATACGGAAAGAGTTCTAGTATCTGTTTTAATGATCGTGTAACTGTTGTAAGTCTTTTCCTGTAACTAAATATTCAGTATTCTACCTCTGTGGAACAAATTGGTTATTGTTATAGTGGGATCTTCAACGTTGGTATGCATGCAAGAACCTAGACAAAGATTGTTTGAAATCCAGTAAATAGACTATAGGATTTAATGGCAGATTTATTTTCCAGAATCAATTTTTAAATAGAATCGATTATGTATCAATGAATGAACATAACTATTATATGTGTATATATGTTTCAAAATTTGACAAAGTTGAATGAACGAACAGAGCCATTATATGCGTATATATGTTTCAAACTTTAACAGAGTTGAATGAATGAACAGGGGCTATTATATGCGTATATATGTTTTCAAACTTTAAATAGAGTCGAATGTGCATCAATGAACGAACACAACTATTATATGTATATATATGTCTTAACCTTTTAACAGAATCAAATATATATATCAATGCATGAATAGAGCTATTATATGCATATGTATGTTCAAAACTATAAACAAAATCCACTTAAACAGTCGAGAATGATGAAGCATATGGGAACGAACGTAATCCAAGGAGTAAGACCACCCTAATTGTTGGATGATATAATCACACTAGGATAATACTATAGGAAATAGATAGATAAACTCGCTACTACATTAATAACGTATGACATATCTTATATATGTTGTTCGCAGAAAGGAAACAAAGAATTTTTTTTGTTAAATCACTTCCCATCCTTAGAAATTACAGAGTAAGACAATCCTTGATGAAGAAGCAACCAATAAAAAACAAACACATACGAATACGTAGAGTCTGAAGATGCGATACCTCTAATAATGATTCCGTTGGGGTAATTATTTCTTTTAAACAAAATAAAACAAGAATTTCATTCACAAGACTCTCACATCATGCTTACATTTATATATCCTTAAAGTTGGAACTTTGACAAACAAAAATGGGTTTAAACCCTCAGTTATCTAATACAGGGAGTCAGTGCATGAATAAAGGTTACTCTTAACATCAGAAAACTACGAATCGAGACCTCTAGGTCGTGGTTTCAGAATCAAGTTGAAGGGTCATATTTTGGAACCCTAGTACCTTTGCCAGGATGAATAGAGGTTGAAACTCATGCTGTGAAGTGGGCACACCTGCATTCGGCCATCATGGTAAACATTAGAAAAGTTAAAGAGTAGAGTCTTGACTTATAAACTCGAAAATGAATAATGATAACCATAGTTGTCGGATCACTTAACTTACATCCGAAACGCCACACCCTCCTGTTGCCATGCTTTGCTTCATAGTCAACCCTAACCGAGGGGAGAAGGGTCTAGAAGCTCCTGGTGGGTACCCTCACAACAGTAAGAGCCCCACCATTAATACATAGAAAACCCTTTATACAAAATGTCAAATAATTACCTTGACAAATAAAATAGCAGTGTGAATTCAAATAAGAAATCATTTGATAAAAGCCCTTGACAAACAAAGCGAAGAATGAAAAGAACGATATCCTACTTTTCACCAATAAAATTCCTCATGGAGAGTAACCTAATACCATCAAGGGATAAATTACCAGTAGGCCACTACCTTTCTGCAAATGTTATGCACCACTCACAAAGGAGAAATACATATACATTGAGAACCCAGTTGGACCCTTTAGTTCCTGGAGCACGACGAAGGTGTAAACTATTCAGAACTACTCTGAGTCACTCCAGATTACAGTTGCTAAGTATAGGGTATACAAAGGATTAAACAGGGAACAGACCCACATGACACAAACAATGAATAGGAAATATAGGTTCACAGAAGTAGAGGTTTTGCGACTCATGGTTATAGTAAGAAAACCTTTTCTACTGTCACTACTAAAATAAAAAAGAACGCATAGACTCTATGGGAGTAAGGAAAGTTTGTAACCCATAGCAAAGTGTACAGAAAACAAATTATTCTCGGTTTCAACCAAAAACAATAAACCCTTTTCGAATCCGAAATACGACAGTCCCTTAGAGAAAAATTACCAGGTATTTCCATCGACTGCACCAGGGGTTGCTCATGGAGGTGGTAGATGTTTCCTTGTGGAAGTTTGCATAACACAGATTCCTTTCCTTTGAAGGCGCAAGGGAGAAATGAGACCTCCAAGACCTAAGAGGCATGATTACACTCTTTACAGCATGGGAGGTACAAGACCTTACACTAGGGAAAGCTAGCGCATCAATATTGGGAGGAGCAGGAGGAAGAGACATCGGGGTTGCGGATTGTAGGACACTTAATTAATTTTCTTGGATAGAGTCTTAAACTCCTCCTGACAAGTACATCCGCCACCCTAAATGCAGAAGATACGGAGTAAACCAATAGTAAAACTATGACTTTCCAGTGAACTAGTCAGCTGCCAAACCATGAAGTTGTGTTTTCGTTACTCCGACAAGCGAAGGAGAGTTAGTTAGTTCAGTTGTGCAGAGAATGGCGTGGACATGATCCGGTTCAGTTCGTTATGGTAAGGACAAGTTGTAACATAATGAAAGTAGAACCATCAAAGGAAAACACTTGGAAACCATTCATTAATCTCCTTAAAAACCTTTCCTGTCACGTACCATGATCAGGACTGGAAGACTGATGTTGACACAGTTAGGTAGTGCATGAGCATTTAAAGACGAGACATAAATTTATGTGCAAAAATCCAATAGTCTGATTCTATTAAACACAAAGGGACTGAAATTCCCATCCTAACATATAGGTAGGTACATAGTAAATCCCTTATAATAAAGTACTGAAATACCAATCCTAGCGTATATGTAGGTGTGGGCATTGTAATAAAGCCCTTATAATGAAGTAATAATTATAATATATTTGCATTTGATTTTTGTAAGGTATTAAGCCAAGAGTATTAAGCTTAAGCCAAGAGTATTGAGCTAGTATGTCATAAGGTCATGAAAGAAAAAACAAAATGTAAGTACCTGGCGCACGGATGGATTAAACAAAGTTAAGTAGAAAATATTGTACCACATAATTTTTCTTTTTTGATGAGAATTTTGACATTCATTACATCCAACATGTTTCCCACTCATGGAGTCATGGTGAGCTGATTTTAACATGGTTGTTGCATTTGTCCTGCTGCAATCAATATAAAATATTTTGTTTCCATACAAGTGTCATGGTCAAATAGTTAGTTGGGTCAAATCAGATCTCTGCCCAAAAGTCATAATAATTAATTACAATTATTAAATTCGAAATTCAGAATTGCCATATATGGCAAAAATTTTCTAAATTCGAATTTACTAAAAATGGAATAATTTTCCAACAAATTTAAATTTCAAAAATACTTTATTTTTGGGTATGTCACATGCACCAAGTTCCAATCGATCATGTGAGTAGGGTCATGA
This sequence comes from Picea engelmannii, assembly GCA_009831015.1. NCBI lineage: Eukaryota > Viridiplantae > Streptophyta > Pinopsida > Pinales > Pinaceae > Picea > Picea engelmannii. Next base: position 140,778 of record ML786866.1, on the reverse strand, counting down.
ACATACTTTTTCAACAAATAAACATGAAATACATTATGAATTTTTAGATTAGTTGGAAGTGAAAGTTGGTATGCTATGGGTCCAATTCGAGCTAGTATTTTGAAGGGCCCACAAAACCTAGGTGCCAACTTGGTGCAATTCCCTAGATTTAGTGAACTCTTTCGGGCCTTGAATTTTAAGTACACATGATCTCCCACTTGAAACTCCAAGTGTCTTCTTTTCTGGTCCGCATAACTTTTTTGTCTGTCCTGTGCCCCCTTTAAGTTTTTTTGTACCTTTCTTACAGTATTTTCCATTTCTTGAAGCATCTCTAGTACAACCATGAGTCTGTCAACTGGGTCGTCCCAGCTAATTGGTGGCATACACTTTCTGTCGTACAGTACCTCGAAGGGGATCAATTTAGTCGAAGTTTGATACCCATTGTTATATGAAAATTCTACCAAGTGTAGGTAGTCTTCCCACTCGCTTGGTTTTGTTCTTACATACATGTGGAGCATATCCTCTATGATTTGGTTTGTCCTCTTGGTCTGTCCATCCATTTGTGGATGATAGCTTGTACTGAAATTCAAATTAGTATTTATCCTTGCAAACAATTCTTTCCAAAAAGCGGATGTGAATTTTACGTCTCTATCCGAAATCACCATTTTAGGAATACCATGTAGTCTAAAAATTTCTTTCATAAATATTTCAGCGATGTTTATAGCTTTAAAAGTAGACTTCACAGGAATAAAGTGTGCATACTTATTAAGTTTATCGACTACAACCATAATAGAATCATTATGTTTCTGAGTTTTAGGAAAACCTATAATAAAGACTAGCGACATGGTCTCCCATTTCCATTCTGGTACTGGTAATGGCTATAATAGGCCAGCTGGATGCTAGTGTTCGGTCTTTACTTGCTGATAATATTGCCACCTAGCCAAGTATTATGTTGTTTGTCCCTTCATATTAGGCCAATAAAATAATTTCCTAAGTGTTGTTATCATTTTCTAGTATCCTGGATGACCAGAATACGATTTCTTATGCACTTTATTCAAACTGTTATCTTTAACTCTGTCGAATCTAGTATCTAAAGTTTGTTTTTAAATCTTAATAGTCCATTTTTATCGATACTTAGATCTTCTTTGTCTAAGTTTGTTGTAGTGTTTTGTAATTCTGCCACTATCTTAGTGTAATTTTTGTCGTTAATACCTATCGTCCTTATTCTCTATTCCAGATCACTTTTTGCTTTGCTGACAGTTATTTCAAATAACCCATGGACTCTTCTTCTTAAAGCATCTACTACCTTATTTTCCTTACCCTTGATATGTCTTACCTCAAAGACGAATTCGATTAAGAAGGCTAGCAACCTTGCTTGCCTTGCATTAAGATTTAGCTGGCTAAACAGATATTTCATACTACTATTATCTGCCAATAATAGAAATTTTCGGCCCATTATGTAGTGTCGCCACATTTTTGTTAAATTTTTCAAAATCCCACCCAGTTTCAGTCTCACTGAATTTTCTACGAAATTTAAATGCCAAACTTAGTTTCAGCAGTGTTTCAGCATATGCTACAGCGATGTTTCAGCATCTGCTCACAGTGGTGTTTTAGCATCAGCATATGCTACAACCTGGTGTTTCAGCATCTGCTCACAGCGGTGTTTCAGCATCAGCATATGCTACAGCCTGGTGTTTCAGCATATACTCAGCACTGTGTTTCAGCATATACTACAACGGTGTTTCAGCATAAGCTACAGCGGTGTTTCAGCATAAGCTACAACGGTGTTTCAGCATCTAAAAACTTAACAGAAAATAAATTTCTGAACAGAAAATAAATTTCTGAACAGAAAATAAATTTCTGAACAGAAAATAAATTTCAGAATTGAAACATGAGGATTATGAACATCGTTTTCAACGCAGAAATTAAATATCAGCAATATGCAAAACTCAGAAAATATTAGACACA
>ML786866.1:123187-133854 GCA_009831015.1 Picea engelmannii | reverse complement strand
TGCTCTCTCTTGTTCTCTCAACAAGAATGCTTCAGCTCCTCTCTTGTTCTCTCAACAAGACTGCTGCTGCTTCCTCTTGCTCTTGGCATCTCACCAAAAAGCCTCTTGGCCTCTCACCAAGATTTCTTCAACTCTTCAACACATAAGAATGGGTGCGCCCACTTGCCTTAATCAACTTCATGAGGGAAGGTGAGGAGTTTTCTAATCTAACGACTGAGTTTAGATTAGATGGGTGGCTGAGATTTGGTGTCTCTTCACTCACCCTTACTTCAATCATAAAGTTATCTTTTAATTTGCATCTCACAAATTAATTTGATTAAGACCCAATTTCGGCAATTTCTCCCCTTAGGCGCCTAGGGAAGAGAAACACTTGCCTTGGTACATTATTTTAATTAAAAAATTCAACAATTTTAAATTGTGTATTACCGCTTCTAATTCTAAGTCATGAGTGAAGTAGTTTCTCTCATGCTCCTTTTATTTCTGGGACTCATAACAAATAGCATGTCCTTGTTGAGTTAGGACACCACCTAGTCCTTCTTTACTCACATCAAAATAGACGATAAAGTCTTTATCTAGGTCTGTTACCTTTAAAATGGGTGCGGTTGTCAATAATTCCTTCAACTTGTTAAAACTATCTTGACACTTCTATGACTAGTTAAACTTGGTCCCTTTCTTTTGTAATGATGTGATAGGGTAGGATATTTTGGAAAAACCCTCTATAAATCTGTGATAATATCCGGTGATTCCCATGAGTGACTAGAGATCCGCTACATCCTTAGGTATCGGCCATTCCCTGATGACTCTTATTTTCTCAAGGTCGACTGCAATGCCTTTTGCAGAAACAACATGTCCTAGGTACTATATTTTCTTTTGATAAAAATCACACTTATCGAATTTAGCGTACATTTTGTGCTTCCTCAAAGTTTGTATAAATATTCTTAAGTGTTCTTCGTGTTCTTCTTCTATTTTATAATAGACTAGAATATCGTCGATAAATACCAGTACAAACTTGTTTAAGTACTAATTGAAAATACTGTTCATTAGACACATAAATGTGGTTGGTGTGTTAGTAAGTCCGAAAGGTATAACCACAAATTCATAATGTATGTATCTTGTTCGAAAAGTTGTTTTGCTAATGTCCTCATATTTTATCCTAACTTGGTGATATCCGGATCATAAATCCAACTTCAAAAAGATCTTTGCCCCACCTACTTGATCAAACAGATCATTTATCCTAGGTAAGGGGTACTTGTTCTTAATACTCATTTTGTTCAATTGTCTATAATCGATACACAGTCTTAGAGTATCATCTTTATTTTTCACAAAGAGAACTAGTGCTCTCCATGGTGATACACTCGGTCTGATATACTCTTTGTCCAACAATTCCTGTAGCTGAATTTTTAGTTCTGTTAATTCTGGAAAACTCAGTCTGTAAGGTGCTTTAGAGATAGGGGCTAAACTAGGTAGCAGGTCTATAGAAAAGTCTATTTCCCTTCTAGGAGGTAATTCAAGTATTTCGTCAACAAACACGTATCTGAATTCACGTAGAACAACAAAGTCTTCCAAGTTGGGCTTATCTTCTTTTTCTAATAGGTTTGTTATTTGGATGGCGTAAACTTCATAACCCTTTCTCACGCATTTCTTGAATTTCATTGTTGTGACTTGTCTAACTGATATTGGTTTTGGTATACCTTGGGTTGTTCTAGTAGTGCCATAATCGTCTTTATACTTAAGTGTCTTTGCATAAAAATCTAGTATTGCTTTGTGCTTTTCCAACCAATCCATTTTGATAATCACATCATAACATACTAGTGGTAGAATGTTCATATTTCATCTTATGTTTTGACCATCTAAACTGAACTCAAAATTAGAAATAAATTCAACCAATTTCCTTATAGTTCTTGTTGCTAGTTGTACCAGCCATGATTTTGCGTGTTTCATTTTCTTAAGTTTATTTGACTCTACCACACCAGGAGTGATATAACTTAACATAGCTCCAGGATCAATTAAGACAGAAATTCTAGAGTTATTGATTTTACCTTTGATTTCCACCACAGAGGAATGGTGGTCAACTTGCTGACCATCTACGGTCGCATTGATTCGATGAAAGATTCTATCTACATCACCCACTGTTGAAGCTTCTTGCAAATTATGAACAACAATTATGTTTGCTGAATTAAAATGTGGATAGTTCCTCCTCAGATGAGGTTATCCACATTCCCAGCATTTTAATGGTTCGTGGGGGCTGTCCCCAAACCTCTTTGTTCCCAGGTTCACAAGTTTACCGCTACCTTGCGTATTTGGGTTATTGGAGTGAAAGTATTTTCTCAGAAAACTTTTTGTTGCATTCCGGTAAGGAGCTGGTTGGTATCCCTTTTTCCGTTGGTTCATTTGGTCTTGTTTCTTTTCCTTCCAATATTTGGGAAACTTCGTCTATTGTTTGTGTTGGTCGTAGCACATTCGTGCCTTCCTGAATAGTCCACTCAAGGAATTGGGGTTGTCAAGCTCAATTATGTCCCTGTAAGACTGTGGTAAACATCTTAGGAACCGCTGGATTTTTACTTTGTCCTCCCAGATATAAGGTACGAACCTTAGTAATTCCAGGAATTGTTTTATAAGATCCTCCATCGTCATATGACCAAGCCATAGCTCATAAAAGTATTTTGTTTTTATTTCATAGTAGCTTTCAGATAGGTATTGTTTCTTAAAGTACTTCTTAAAGTCATGCCATTCTATATGTTTCTCCTTTAGGCCCTTGGCCAATTTTAGATCTTGCAACCAAATGTTGGCTTTTCCTTTCATATTGTAAATGGCCATTCTGACCTTCATATTGTTGGAATAGTTGTATATCTGGAAATATTTTTTACTGTATAATAACCATGCTTCAGATTCCTCCCCTGTTCTGGATTCCCCATAAAAGGTAGCTGGTTTAATTTTCTTAAATTCTCCTTCAAGGTGGTCTACCTATTTTCTTTTTCTGTCTATTTTTGTTTTATCCTCAGCTGAAGGTGTACCTTCAGATGAGTTGTCCCCTTTTTCTGCTTCAGGTCCAAAATTCTTAGAGGCCCTTTTACTGACCTCTTCTTCCTGGTTTTCTCCCTTTGGAGATTTCTTTGTCACTATACTTCGTAGTAGGACTTCATTTATTTCTTGCTGCTCCTGCTATGCTTTCTTCAGTTTCTCATTGTTGGCTTTGAAAACTTGTAGTTCGACAATGATATTACTCATTGTTTCTAGAAATTCAGTTGGTGATATTCCGTCATTATTCCGTCTTGGGTATTCTGGATGTCTTTGTTCAGGGTTTCCATCAAGTCTGATTTCTGTGTCATCCTGGGCTGCCCTGATTAACACAAAACATAAAAGGTTTTTTTTTTTTTTCAGTTTGTAACAATAAAGGTTTTATTAGTTTTACATAAACATAATTATGTGTTAAGAAAATAAGATGGCCATGTTCAAGGTCTAAGTTTTGTAACATTTTCTCTAATACCATATGTAATAAACCTTAATTTTGCCATTAAAAAAAAAAATCTATGCGACATAAATCTCCCATTTCATTTTTATGTTTATCGATAAAGGGAAATAACTCTTCCTTTCTGTTAAAATTTTGATGAGATAACTTAAATTCTTCCTCTCACATGTTATCACTCCTATATCAATTTAACCTTCTTTGGGGTAGAAGACTTGCTAGGATAAGTCACTAAGGACTCAACATTTTCTTTGGTCTCAAACCTATTCACATGTATATAATTCCCATATAGTAAAATAAACTTAAGGGTCATAGTCCAAAATCTCTCTTTAGTTAAGGGATTCCTATGTTTTTTGCATCAAACAATTTTGATTTGTTCCTTGTAAATTTAATTCACCCAATACGCATATAAAACCATGGGTCAAGCCTATACCCCACAGTTGTAACTAAGTGACTTAGTGATTTGCGTTGAACATCCATACTCATAGCCCTGATTCTAGCTCGGTCCCTTGACGATCTACCTATGATTAGTGATGAATTTGATCCTGTTACTTAACAGAGTTTGAGTAACGAGTTCTTGTAACAGTCTTCGACTTAACTAAAAAATATTCCAATGAGCCTTCCTCGAACAATAGGTTCATGGTAAAATTATAGTTGAGGTGTACGAGTTTCCAACTCGTTTGGTCTCGAAGGGATATACTTATTTCGCCATCTCTTGATGTGAAAATATGGTCGACTGTTAGAAGGGAATTAAGGCTACGTATTTACCAATTAATGGTAGTTCTAAGTGTGGGAATTACGATACTATCACCTAGCTAATCATTCATTCTGGTAATGGCAATTTGACCCTCATCACATGGCTCCCTCGTCCTTCATACCTTTAGAATTTAACTGAGTAGTTAAGGCTCTTATTAGGGTTTTCAACGTACCTATTGTTTCATTGTAGAGACCTTTTGAGAGGCTCTGCGTTCTATTTTTCTTTTCCCTGAAACATGGTGATGGTTTGGGAAAAACATTACCCGATGGAAAGACATAACCAATTGTCGCCTTGGTAATCTTCCACTAACCAAGGTTCTAGTTATTAAACGAGGTTTTGTTATTATTTTAGTCTGTGCCATTTTGCGAAGCCTCTCCACCAATGACTATGTGGGTTTGGTTTGGTGTGTACATTGTGGGAGGATTCGTTCTGGCGATAGTGAGAACGGTAGCCAGATGCGAACTAGTCGACTCCCTCAAAACCAGGTAACAATGTTTCTCTACTATTTTCTCCAACACTTTTTAAAGATCCTTTGCATGTCGCCTCCTCGTCCTGACTTACAGTAACCCCAGCTCTAACATTGTGTAAGGGTTAACATGTATAAATCATCCTTGTTACTCATAGGGTTATCGTTGTTCTTTCCTTAACTCCATGCCTGGTAACTTAGTAAGCCTGCGCAGAAGTTGCTTCTTTAGGGTAAAAACCCCTACTGTAAACTGTGTGTTATACTTTGTTCGACGAAAGGAAAGGAACTTCTCTCCGATTTTATAACGATTCTTTGCCTTTGGTGGTTATGTTCGTACTGGATTTTTATATGGAAGTCTACCATCCGATAGGTCTTCCCAACCCAATGGGTGGTTGATGATTGTAGTTTCCCCTTAAAGATTGTTTGTAATTACCATTCGTTATATGCGTATCTTTATTTATTTTGCAAGTTATTCACAACATGCATTTGCTTAAGTCTGTAATATATTGGTATAACGTTTTCCTTTTCATCCTATTGGTACCGTTTACCAATATGTGTGAAAACCCATTCGCAACCTAGCATTCGATAAGGAGGTTAAATCTGTATTCACTTCTTTATTACTTAGTTTGGAGACTTGCATATCACGTGAGTTCCTTTTGCAGTTCTGATTTTGCAAATGTCATGGTGTTGTTATTGCTTCTTGTTTATTTCCTAAGAATGGCGTTTTTATGATAAGGTAGCCAATCTAATTATGGGACCCTATTTTTGCTGCGAGGGTACCGATCAGGTCATTTAAGCTCACTCCTCCCCTTCTGGGGTATCGACGGCTTGCGGTTATGAGTTGCAGCATTCTTATGTCCATTCGAGATAAGTTTTAATCTTTACAAATTGATACCTTCGTTATCTTATAAGATTTTTCCTGTTCAAAAATTTAAATATCGTTGGTTTTCTATTTGATAGTAAGAAAACACGTCTCGTCTTTCTTGCAGGCTTACAGGGTTGTTGTGATGGAGCGGAACCACGCCCTTTCCAAGAGAGGTACTCAGGTTCCACTTTACCTCTCTTAAGTGAATACCCTAGATATCTAGGCATCGGTACGATTCTGACCTGTAATGTAAATTATCAAAGGGAAAAATTCATCAGGCTTTCAAAGATGGTTGGATTGCTATTTTTGTAGCTTCAATTTAAAGAAGGACAAAGGAACTCAAAAATCTTGTTGCTGTGTAGTAGAGGGTAATAATAGGGTTATATCGTTACTCCATGAATTTACAGTCGACTTAGATGGAAAATCGATCTGTTTCTTTCTTCTAGGATAATAGGTCTGATTATACATTTATCTCTATAATTAATAATAACATGTATCTATGTATGAAGATTTTGTCTTGTACCCTTCTTCGGGTTTACCTTGGATTCCTATGTTTATTTCTATGGCTATTCCTTTTTTCGATTTTACTACAGTGAGTTTATTCGTAACAAAATGTATGGTTACAGTATGTATATTGTTCACTCTCTTTAATTACTAGTACATCATTTTATTCCCAGAACTTCGTTTGTGGTTGCTTGAATTATTCATTTCATCTCAGAGTTTTGTTTTGGTACTATTGGAGTTATTCATTTCATTTCATTATCACTCTCGAGACTAATCGTTTTCATTTACATTAAAACAGTCAGGTTGTAATAGCCCCTTATTCTTGTCTCTGTATTTGGTATATGATATATTATGCATGAATCTTTATAACCCTCCATTTTATTTCGCACAATTTCCTTATTAAAGATATACAGTAATACTATAATAATTATACTATTTTTCTTGTCTTTACTCCAACATTTTACTCCAACATCAATAATTCAGTGGACGATTCGTCCAGACTTCAAAGAATAGGATTGTATGTATATGTATCAATATAATTCTTACAGTGATATATATATATATATATATATATATATATATATATATATATATATATATATATATATAACTGTGCATATATATATATAACTGTGCATATATAAATAAATATGGTTCCTACCATGATATGGCTACGCACATAAAATTATGTATACATATATAGATCTCAATTTCTCTTTCGAAGCCTCCTTTAGCATATTCACAGGCGAAATAATGTACAGGGAATGAATATTCCGATTCATAAACATTACATAATTGGTAGGGATTCTTAGCACAGGTTGAATAATGTTATTTTAATACATATGTATTTCCTAAAATTTCCATAATAGATTCCATACTTAACCAGGATATAAATAAAGTTTTGATTGACACCTCCAATTAATCTGTAAGGTTCTATCCTATAGTCCATCCCATTTCAACATATTTTTAATAAGCTGAACAATTCACCCAGATTTAGACTAATGCATTCTATCAATCAATAATTCCAATAACATTGACCAGAGAAGCGGTAGATAGACATATTTGAACAAAAGTTTGTCGAAACGACAAATGGAACAACCACGTTCCAGCCAACCTTAGAATAGGGTAGCCAAATCACTTGTCCTATTCACCGCCTAGCCTAACCATGAGTCCATGAGGGCTAAATTGGAAACTCCTCCTCAACAATGTCTTTCAGTTTCAGTAGTTTCCTTCTTGCCTCACACTCAACCAATAGTGTTCATAATAATAAGAAAACCAGTAGTCTATTTTTGCCCAGCATACTAGGCAACGTCCTGCCTCCTCACATATGCTGTATATCAAAAACAAAAAAAAATCCTAGGTCTTTTCCCTCTTGGGAATTTTCGCATCTTTCTAAATCCCTGATTTTCAGGGGCTGCCAATGGCCAAATTCTTGATTTTCCACTTGTAACAATCATCCCTGAGGTAGTTCCAACATGTTCCCCACTCATGGAGTCATGGTCAAATGATTTTAACATGGTTGTTCCATTTGTCCTCCTGCAATAAATATAAAATATTTTGTTTCATACAAGTGTCAAAGTCAAGTTGTTAGTTGAGTCAGATCAGATCTCTGCCAAAAAGTCATAACCATTAATTACAATTAATCAAATTCAAAATTCAAAATTTCCATAAATGGAAAAAAATTTCCAAATTCTAATTTGCCAAAAACGGAATAATTTTCCTAAGAAATTTCCAATTCAAAAATAATTTATTTTTGGGGATGTCACATTGTTCTTCCTGCTAGTTAGTTGATTGCTTGATTTGTTGTTAGGAACTTTTTTTAGTGTGTGCCTTGTGCTTTGCGCTAGTTAAATCTTAGAGTTTCGTTTGATCATTTAACAAGGTGGAAGATCAACAAGTCTTCCATTTGCGTAGGATTCAGGGTCTTCCGCCGGTTACTTTGGAGCTACCTCTGCTACTGTTGAGGCAAAGGCTATATCAACATGGTTCTTTTGAAGTGATCGGGCCATAGGAAACTATACTTGAGCCTTCTCCTAGAGAATATACACTCACACCAGAGGAGTCTATTATTTATGACCTTGAAGTTGAAGTATTCATTCCCACAAACCCTCCGATCACTAATTTATGAGTGTCTCTTCTTATTCACATAGTCCCACCTTAGGTGACTTCACCTAAAAATCATTTTGTTAAATGAGCAGTGATGGAAAAAAATAGTGCTACCTATTTTGGGAGTCCTCATACTCCCATCTCGGCTGCTACACAAGGGGGTGTCATGGCTCCTCCCCACACCCACTGATAAGGAATACGACTATCCATACACCTACAACTTATGCCAATGACACAATCCCCACAATGACTATGACCATTGTTCCATTCATTCAAAATATGTCTGGCGCTCCCTTTTTGTATGGGATGTTGGGTTTCGACTCTAACTTGACTTTAACTTACTCAACTCTACAGACTGTTGGCATGGGGGAAGGGAGTTCTAATAATCCCTTGCAAGGAAAATTTGTGGGTGCCACTACCCCGTTTAATTCCATCCCTTGCGGTGGGGGTCATATCCCTCCTCTATCCCCTTCGCTTGGAGAAGCTTTCCAACAACCATCCGATTTTAATACTAATAACTGTTTGTTTAGTGGAGGGAGTCATGGGTCTCATTCCTATATGACTTTGGTTGGGTCTATTACTTTTTATTTGTTTGATGCATTTGGAAACAACGATTTCTCTTGGTGAACCAAATCCTATGCAAGGATTCATTCCTTCACAGGGAGCGATGAAAAGTGTTTACTCTTCACAAGGTCTTGGAAATTCTTGGCAGGGCTCGTTACCTTCCTAAGGGATGTCGATCGGGGGCCACCCCTCCCACACTCAGTGGAACCTCGGGCAGGTTTCAGTACCTATTCTAGGAGGGTTAGTTGGGGGAATTCCCAACCAAGGTACTTGGAATACTGTGCAAGGATCAATCCCTAAATAAGGTATGCCATCCAATTACATGAATCTATCGATGATGAAGAATCAAAAACAAATTCCTTTTACTGGCCAAGGCCACCATGGTTTCTACCAAAACCCTGGCCAATAAGAAAACGTTTCCTGGAAAGATGTGGACCTTGATCTAAGGCAAATGGGGTTTGAGAGTTCATACCTCGGGAAAAAGGAGGAGAGTTAGTCCTCGAAGTTCGCAAAGGGTAAAGTCATGTAGCGATCGGAAGTTGTGGCCCCAGGTCATAGCTAGAGGTCACGTTGGTGGAAGTTAAAGGAAGAGCTAGCATGCGCTAGACTCTTGTTTCTGATTTTCAGGATAGAGAGAGTCAAGGGTGACTCATATCAAAACACCCGGTACGTGAAGTCCCGAAACTCCTTCTGGATAGGCGTGTGGTCATAGCCGGTGGCCATGTGGGAGAAACTTGTGCCACCGCTAGTTCTCGCAAGAGAGTTTTCACGCAAGGCTTGTGGTTTTGTTGCGTGGAGGTTCTAGTAGGAACCCGAAGAGTTACTCCAACTCAGAGCACTGAAGACCCATTGACTAGGAGGTCAGCAGACCCCGTTGAGGTAGGGAAACTGCATTGAAGGTACTTAGAGCATGAATAATCATGCACAATGATTACAGTGGAGAGCATAAGAAGATTCAAGAATCCTGGAAGAATTGAATGCTTCTGGGATCCACAAGAAAAAGTGTTAAAGGGAGAAAGAAGTTGTTGCAATTTATAGCAGCAAGTATGTTTTGGCTCGTTTGGACAGCTAGAGGAAAGAATGCTTGCAAGTTGCAAGTGTTGTTGGTAATGTTGTTGCACAATGAAGAAAGAAACAGAGAGCTGAAGAGCTGGTTATAAGTCTGATAAAAGAAGCATGAAAGCTTCTACTGCTATCATATATTCAGGTGGTATAAATTTTAATGGCATTCATGCAGGTAAGAGTTTTATCACTCCTTTTGCATAATTGTTGAAATGAAATTATGGTAAGAATTTCCTCAGCCAGAACTATGTTATTAAATCACATGATTATATTATTTGAATGCATACCACCGGATGTGGTAAAGGATGTAGGCCTGTGTTAATTCAAATATTTTTATCTTTTGAATGAACACATCGACATAGTAAAATGTCATGTTAATTTGGTTATGGGGTAATAACCAAAGAATTAAAATATAAGAATTTGCTACAAGAATGAATGCCAGAAAGCTAGTCATGTATGATACCAAGACATGGTTGGATATGGCAAGGTACATATATGGAAAGATTATGAGCCACACCAAGTACTAAAATCTTCCTACTTTTAAATAAACTTAGGCTGCAACCTTTTTGCTAACACTAATGGACACCGCAAAATTATATTCTTGGTGTAGTGTTCGGGTCGGAAAGGAAGGAAACCAATTAATTGGAAAGATAAGGGGAAGTGTATGAAGATTGTGGCAACACATTGGCTAGAATTCCAACGCATGGATGGTGAGATACATGACTGAGACAGAAAGCATTATGTAATTCAATGCAAGGTGCACTGAATAAGAATGCATTGAGAATCACACTCGTGCATAATAAGTGATATAATTGCATACTAAGTGCAATGGTTGAATATGTTTGGTAAGTACATGCATATATATTATTGCATGGAA
>ML786866.1:101136-123137 GCA_009831015.1 Picea engelmannii | reverse complement strand
AGTGGACATGCATATGCATAGAATGACGAGTCATTCTATTGGTCAAGTTGTTTGGTAATTGTGATTGAATTGCCAGGTGCAGAATTTCTAAGATTATTGCATAAGATGTTGTACATATTGAATTATGATGTACAGAAAATACCGACAATTTGTTGGCAGTATGCAAGATGAAGTCTTGCAAGAAAATTGTAGACAGTTTTGTGCCTGTGGAAAAATCACAGGGATGACTGCATTCATAATGTGGCAACAACCAGGATAAATGATGAAATAGGATGTCATGTTTTTGGAATAAAAGTTGAATTTCCTTTCGAATTAATTGGAATTCCTAAATGAATTTTGTATGTAATCTCATGATAACTGCATGTGGTTGACGCAGCTGAGATGATGTTGATAAAAGTTAAATTGTTGGCTACAAAGAGTATCTTAGGAAGATGTTGCTTGGAAACCTTTGAGGGCAGTTGGAACTCCCTGAGCCACGGTGCTTTAAGACTTCTGGTCCGATCTGTTCCTGCAACCCAAGGTAAGGGAGATTGGCAGCCGAAGGATTGTCCAGGTGACAGAGAAGGTGCATTCTCCTGGGGTGGAACAGGCATGTGGGGAATGAGAGACCATTGGTTGGAGTACTGCCGAGGTTTGAATGGTTGGAGTGCTGCTGAGGTCTAGTACCTTGGCCTAGACCATGTGGATAAGGACTGTGGACAATGGCTATCTTGGGAAGCCATTTCCCGATGGAGTCATAGCTCTGCTCTGGGGTGGGAGGTCTTCTCACTCAAAAGATAAGTACAATTCTCTATTTTATTATATGATGTGTATATTGCATACAGTTTTAATGTTATTGAATTTGTTTGTATATACATACATATACATTGCATAAATGATTGCATTACTGCACCCACGACTATACCTAAGGTATCTCATATTTCATTACTTAAGAAATCTATATACCTGATGATAATCATGTAATTGATTGGAATGTGATTCAGGTGGAACCAGAAAGTGTCCTGCAAGTGGACAGGAAAAGCAAACAGCTCTGGAATCGAGCTATAGAGATTGTAAAGGTCTAGTGGACCTGGTATGGTCCTAAGGACGTGACATGGGAGCATGAAGAAGTTATGCGGGTAGAGTACCCGCATATTTGCAAATTTTGAAAGGCTTGCAGAGACAGTGTAAGTTGCACTAAGGACAGTGCAAAAATAAGGGAGGGGGATTGTAATGTCCCGAAGGCCAAGCCCTTTATAAATCTGATGTGAAACAAATTGTACATATGTTTTATAGGTTGGTGAGCCGAGTTCCTATAAGTTGTAGGCTTATGTGTTTGTTAGGCTAGGGAGCCTAAGTGTTGAAGGCCAGGAGCCTGTTGTTGTACTTGTAAGTATGCAGAATATCTAATAAAATATAAACATCGCTAGGTGCAGACTGACCACGATGAATGAGTGAAGGGGGACGAAGCGTCCACAGAGTGGGAAAGGAATTAAGGGCTAGAAGGTGGGAAAGGGGCTAAGTGTTGAGCCTAGGGGCTTAAACCTGGAAATAATATTTTAATATTATTTCAAAAGATATGTGCATCATATGTTTTTATCCTAAGTCCTTTTGTAAGGACACGTGATTTCCCAAGTGGTGGAAGGAACGCATGCAGTCCCATGGGTGACAAGTGTCAACCCTGGCGCATGCACTAAAAGGCTGGGACGAGTTGTGAGAAGGGTTCCTCCTCCTCCATTCAACCTGGTACGGCCCTGAGGGTGATGGGTGTGATCTTGTCTGCAAGAGACCTCGTGCAATCCTGAAACGAGGGGGAAAAAAATCCCGTGTTTGTTCTGCAAAATCTGAGTACACCCTCTATTCTGAGAGCCGAGAAGATTGTGTTCGTCTGAAAAGCTAGTTCACTCCTTACCCATTGGGAACCAGGGAGTCTGTGTAATTCCTTGCGTGGATTGTTGTCACGCGTTCCCATAATCAACACCATGATACCTTGCTGCCATTGCTGAGCTTGTGTGAGAAGTCTGAGTCTGTATTCCCAGTTGACTGTGGTGGTCATGCAGTGCTGGTCTGCGCATGGCATACTGGCCAGAGTAAGACATTGTTGAGCTTGTGTATGACCCCTCTCCAGGTGAGGGAGGTGTTTGATGTTGGAAGAGGCAGGTTGTCAGGCCTACGAGCAACTCTTTCCAGGTGAAAGAGTTTGCTGGGAAGTGGTTTCTTCCAGAGAGTCTCCAACACCAGCTACGTGCTCTGATACTTCCTGATCCGGTCTGTTGCCAAGAACCATAGAGGGAGGTTATCACTGATGGACTATGCGTGTGAAGGTGTATACTCCCGGGTGGAACAGACATTTGGGGAATGAGAGTCTGGTAGTAGTGGGTGTAAGATGGCATCTTTAGGAATAATCCTTCCAGATAATTTTGTGTTGTTTTCCCTATAACCTCAGCCTAGCCTAGGATTCCTTGCCTTGGGGTGGAGCTCAATCCCAGCTCGAGGGTGACCCACTGTTGAGATGATGAGCAGTGTGGTCTAAGGATGGGAGGTTCGTGGAAGGCCTTCACTTGGTTGGTGGATTTCACCACTGTTACAATATAAGTATCTAACTATGTTCTTATCACATTTTGGCATGACTGTCCTGTATATATTATCATTTTTTCCACTGTGTATATGAATTAGTATGAAGTGCTATTGATTGTTAATTATGGAAA
The DNA here is from genome assembly GCA_009831015.1 of Picea engelmannii. NCBI lineage: Eukaryota > Viridiplantae > Streptophyta > Pinopsida > Pinales > Pinaceae > Picea > Picea engelmannii. The sequence continues at coordinate 120,450 of ML786866.1, read as the reverse complement.
TAATTCATATGAATACTATGTGTAGAATGTGTTTACTTGTTTAAATGCATGTGGAGTATATACCAGACTGTATGTGTTATGTGAAAAGTGTGTACAGATTTTTACATAGTGCATTAAAATCCTTGGTAATAAAAAAGGTACACTACATAAGGCCACATATAAGTTCACTAAGTAGTTACAACAGTTATCGATTCAACAGACTGTGGCCAACCAACATCTTGTTTCAGCTTCCCCCATAAACCAAACATCGGATGTACACAATGTGCAATCAACAAATCCCAAGGGTAAACAACAATCTGAGGGAAAGAGAAAATATAAAAACAAGAAGCGTAAGGCGGATACGAAGGCTATGGATAATGTTAGCTAGGGAAAAATGAAAAGAGGAAGGCGAAGTTTTCATCTAAGATTTGCACATACAATCATTTGACTTAGAAATTCCCTCATATCGAGGAAGCCCAAAAGATATTGGCACAAAAACAACCTGATGTGTTAAAAGCCCTTTCCTACAAGAGAAAAATATGGCTCAGGCTTCCTCATCTATGAATGTGCCTGAGGGAAATCAGGGAGCCCCAACACCTAATAGTCAGAAAAACAGGATCACAGAGCAATAAATAGAAAAAATGTGGAAATAAAAGACAGAAGATAAAAAATACAATAAAGACACAGGTATACATGGTTCACTCAGTGTGGTCTGCGTACACCATAAAAATTGTCAGGTCCTTCCTTTATTATTATCCAGCAAATGAATGGATACAACCTATAGAATACACGTTGTAACTTCCTCTTCTTTCCCTCATAGTCTCCTCTCTCAGAATACAATATTCACAATGATGCATAGCCGCAATACATTTCCCTCATAAAAGAGGGTTTCCTTCTAGGAAAAAAAAACCTAACATAACTTCTACAGTCATATCTATGACCTTATAATGAACGATCTAGATTTACAATGAAATTACAATATACATTTACAAGGCAATTTTTCCTTCGGGGGATTTTCCCCCGAACCCCCGAACACCCCAGCCGGGGGGATACCCCCCCTAGACCCTGCAGGGGGGTAACCCCCCCCTTCACTCCCCCACGTGGATGAGTGTACATTCTTCTAGGGTTTAAAGTATTCATGGGGTATAAAAACGGCTGAAAACAAAGACCTTTGAATCAGGAAGATAATCAGGCTTCACAACCAACAATCTCCCACTTGGACACTGATCTCAACAACACCACCGTTGTTGTATCTTCTGGACTATGAACCTTCTTGGACTTGGAAAATTTCTCATCTTCATCTTCATGCTTGAAGACCAACTGAAATTGAGAAAGAACTCAGTTTCTCCATGGTTACACCCTTTGTTAACATGCCGTCAGGATTCTGGCTAGTGTGTATCTTTTCCAACTTCAATTGTCCATCTTCCAAGATGGATCATATGAAATGGTACCCCAGATGTATATGCTTAGTCTTCGAATTGCAGGCTGAGTTCTTTGCAAGATGAATGGCACTCTCACTATCACAGTACAACCTGCTATTCTCCTGCTTCTTTCTCAAATCCTCCATAAACCTCTATAACCAAATCATTTCTTTACTATCCTTTGTAGCAACAACATACTCTTCTTCTGTTGTTGAAAGTGCAACAACCTTTTGCAGTTTTGAAATCCAACCTACTATTGTTCCACCTATAGTTAAAACATACCCTATGGTGCTCCTCCTGCTATCTTTATCACCTGTCCTATCTAAATCAACATATCCCTGTAGAAAAGTGTCTGAACCTCCAAAACATAATGCATGAGTAGGAGTACCTCTCAAATACCTGTGAATCCACTTTACTTCCTCCCAATGTTTTTTACCTGGATTGTTCATATACTTGCTCACAACTCCCATTTCATGTGCAATATCCGGTCTTATGCAAACCATCGCATACATCAAGATGCCAACTGCTGATGAATAAGGGACCCTAGACATGTATTCTATCTCCTCCTGTGCCTTCGGACACATTTCCTTAGTTAATTTGAAATGGTTGGCCAAAGGTGTACTAACTGGTTTTGCATTCTGCATTCTAAACCTCTCCAACACCTTCTCTATGTACTCACCCTAAGACAATGTCAATTTGCAATTTTTCCTGTCTCTTGTTATTCTCATATCAAGGATTTTGTTTGCAGCACCCAAATCCTTCATTGCAAATGAATTAGCTAATTTCTTCTTGAGTAAATTTATATCCTCCATATTAGACCCTTCAATAAGCATGTCATCTACATACAATAGAAAGATAATATAACTTCCATTTTCTAGCTTTTTAAAATAAACACAGTGATCAGAATGACATCTACTATAACCTTGTTTGTCATAAATCTGTCAAACTTCACATACCACTACTTTGGAGCTTGATTTAGGCCATACAAACTCTTCTTCAACCTAGATACCAAATTATCCTTCCCTTTGACCTCATACCCCTGCGACTGCTGCATATAAATCTCTTCCTCCAATTCCTTATGGAGAAAAGTTGTTGTTACATCCAACTGTTCAAGATGCAAATATTCTACTGCCACAAGACTCAAAATAGTCCTAATTGAAGTCATTTTAACAACAAGAAAAAATATTTCATCAAAATCTGCTTTCTTTTGTGCAAACCCCTTTACAACAAATCTCGCCTTGTACCGCAATTTTCCTATATATTCTTCCTTCAACTTGTAAACCCATTTACTCCGCACTGCTCTTTTTCCTGTAGGCAACTGAACCAAGTCCCAAGTCTAGTTATTTACCAAGGAATCTATTTCCTCTTTCATTCCTTGCTTCCACTTACCTGCATTGCCTCTTCATAACATTTTGGTTCACCAGAATCAGTCAACAATAAATAATACAATGAAGGAGAGTATCATTCAAGGGGTCTACTTAACCTAGTAGATCTTATAAAAACACTTGCAGGAGTTTGAGGTACCTGTTTCTCCTTTTGTTGTACATTTTTATTTTCTGGTTCCTTTGGAATTTCTTTTTCAGTGTTCTCATCAAGCACTGTGTATTATGGTTTTTCTTTTTCCTATTTCTTTCCCTGCAACTGATCTTTGTACGTGAAATTCTTATTGAATATGACATCTCTAATCCTAATGATTTTGTTATTTTCATAGTCCCATAAGCGATAACCAAAATCATTAACACTGTATGAAATAAATGTACACTTCTTGGATTTTGCCTCAAGATTTGTTCTATTTTCTTTATCAATATGGTCAAATGCTTCACATCCGAAAGTCTTCAAAAAATAATAGTTTACCTTTTTACTTGTCCAGGCGTCCTCTGGAATTATACCATCCAAAGAGATTGAAGGTCCTATGTTTATTAAGTAAATAGTAGTATCTACAACATTTTCCCAGAACTGTAAGGGAAACCAACATGCAATCTCATACTTCTTGCACACTCCATGATTGTCATGTTCATCCTTTCCGACACACCATTTTCTTATGGTGTTATTGGAATTGTGTTCTCTCTACGAATCCCATGGTATGATCAATAATCATCAAAATCCTTATTACAATATTCACTTCCATTATCTGATCTGAGAGATTTCAACATTTTTCCTATCTCATTCTCAACCAAATCTTTCCATTTCTTAAAAGTATCAAAAACATTACATCTTTGTCGAATGCAATAAACCCAAGTTTTTCTAGTTGCATCATCAATAAAAGTACATAATAATGAGATCCACCAAGAGATGATACTTGATTTGGTCCACATACATCTGTATGCACAAGTTGTAACCTTTCACTCTTCTTTTCTTTTCCAACTTTGAGAAATCTGACTCTCTTATGTTTTCCATAAACACAATTCTCACAGAAGTCCAAATCAATGTGTTTAATATCTGGCAACAAATTTCTTTTGTGAAGTATCTGCATCCCCTTCTCACTCATGTGTCCAATCCTATGATGCCACAATGTTGTATCCTCTCTTTTAGAAGCTAAAGAGATAGAAGAGTCAGTATTACCAGTACATAAATACAATGTACCTACCTTCTCTCCTTTTGCTATCACCAATGATATTTTGGTGAAATTCCACACCTTATCGATAAATATGGATATACAACCTTCACTTGCCAACTTCCCTATTGAAATTAGAATTTTCCTTAGATCTGGAACATGTCTTGCCTCTTTCAACAACCACTGGTTTCCATTTCTTTTCTTTATTTTTACCTTTTCCTTTCCAACAGGTTTTCATGGTGCATCATCACCCAAATGAACCTGTCCAAAATCACCGTAAAAATAATATAGAAAATGTTTCTTATGGGTTGTGGCATGAAATGAAGCCCCTCAATCTACTACCGAAGACTCGAAAATATTTTCTACAGAAAGAATCAAGGCATCTTGTAACACATCACATGTTACATTTTCTTCTTGATTTTTCTCCTCCTATACATCTCTTTATTTCTTTGGAGATATGTAGTCTTTCTTCAGATGTCCTTTCTTCCCACAATTCTAGCACTCTATCTTTCCAAGTCTGGATTTGGATCTGCACTTCCTATAATTCCCATGGTTCCCTCAGCCCTTTCCTCTATCCTTTTCTCTTCCCTTGTTCTCCATGTTCAACACATTACCTGATGTCTCACATGTGCTTTTCCGTCGCATTTTCTCACCGAGGATAACACCAACAACATCATCAAATTTTGAAGTATTTGAACTAGAGATAGAGTTACTTAAAGCCATGAACAAACCATTCCAACTTTATGGCAATGAGCACAAGATTAGAAGAGCCCTTAGCTCATCATAAAAGTCCACTTTTACAGAACTTAGTTGATTAGTAACCGTATTAAATTCATTTAAATGATCTGCAACAGACCCACCTTCTGACATCTTCATATTAAATAATCTCTTCATTGGAAATACCTTATTGGACGCCGAGGGTTTTTCATATAGTTTATTTAACACATTCACCAAATCCTTCATTGTCTTTTCTTTTGAAATATTGAAAGTCACCGACGCTGCCAGGCTTAGCCGTATCATTCCTAGAGCCTTTCTATCAACAATCTCCCATTATGCGTCCTTCATAGTCATCGCCTTCTTTTCTATTTCATCCAATGGTAGGAATAGATCATTCTCATATAAACAATCATCCATCTTCATCTTCCATAATTGGTATATTTGGCCATTAAATTTCTCGACCCTAAACTTTCCATCTTCTGCCATTGCTCCCACTCGAACCAGGAACCCTCTTTTCCGGCGAGTTACCTTTCGCTCTGATACTAGTTGTTATAAAAACATGATCACAGAGAAATAAAATTTAAAAAATGTGGAAATAAAACATAGAAGATACAAAATACAATAGAGACATAGATATATGTGGTTCACCCAGTGTGGGATACATCCACCATAGAAATTACTAGGTCCTTCCTTTATTATTATCCAACAAATGAAGGGATACAATATACAACACACCCGTTGTAACTTCCTCTTCTTTCTCTCGCAGTCTCATCTCTCGTAATACAATATTCACAATGATGCATAGATGAAATACATTTCCCTCATAAAAGAGGGTTTCCTTCTAGGGAAAAAAACCCTAACATAACTTCTATCGTCAAATCTGCGACCTTATAATGAATGGTCTAGATTTAAAATGAAATTACAATATACATTGACAAGGAAAATTTTCTTTTGGGGGCTTCACCCCTGAACCCCCATCAGGGAATGCTATCCCTCGAACCCCCATCGGGGGCCTGCTTTCCCCTGGACCTCCCAGCCGGGGGGATATCCCCCCTAGACCCCGCAGGGGGGGTAACCCCCCCTGCACTCCCCCTCATGGATGAGTGTACATTCTTATGGAGTGTAATGTATTAATGGGCTATAAACATAGCTAAAAACAAATACCTATAAATTAGGAAGATAATTAGGCTCCACAACCAACACTAATGCTAATAACAAAGCCACAAACATGTATATGATGAGATCAGATGCTCATTGTATACCAGGGCTCATAATTATGGAATGACAAAACCTATTGAGAAGGAAAAAGAATCCTCCAACCTATCACCTCCTCTTCAAATTGAGAATATTGTGGGAGAAACTATGACTTGTATCCCTAAGGGTGCGTTTAAAAAGGTTTCTCAAAACCCAAACGTAAGGGATTCTTATAATTACTTCATCGTGGACGATCTGGCACAAACTACTTGTGCAATGTATTCTTTATAAGTCCTCCATAGTTTCCCCTCACAGAGGAAAGCATTGTTGTCTTCGTGGGAGATTCTGAAACTACTAACTAGAGAATGATTGTTTTTTACTGTACATATTATAAACCTCGTCTACCTCACCATGTCACTTTTCATATAGCAGTGGTGTATGCCACAAACTTTTTGACACATAAAATTTTTCGTATGGTGGTTTATGAGGGTGCCTCGACTTGCATGATGTCATTGGCATGTTGGAATGCCATTGGCCAAACTGAGTTTTCTCTGTCACCCCCATTGTTAATCGCATTTGAAGACCAATATTTTAGATCACATGACATAATTCCCTCCTTCCCCGTGTAGTTGGAGGAAAAAATCGTGTGCGTCGAGGTAGAAGTAGTCGATGCGCCTCTCGAATACAATGCTTTGTCAAGGAAGAGTTGGACCTACTCTATTAAAATGGTTGTGTCCACCGTTTTTGGGGTCTTATTTTTTCCTCACGAAGTTTGGATCATAATTGTTGATTAGTTATCCTTCTCCCATCCTGACCCTTCTTCGGGGGCCTCCATGGTCCTGATGATTGACAACCTGCAGGAAGGCACTGTCAACTTAGGTGTAATATTTTTTCCATCTCTAATGGCGAATTTTGATTATCTACCACCTTCGAATGATGTCAAATTTATTTTGTCTATCCCTGATGAGTCGAAGGATGCGATCTTCAAGTTGCTTCTTTTAGAAGGAGTTACTTTAATGACCCATGGATTTCATCTTCCCCATTAGCTTTGATGGAAGGGGTAGGGAATCCTAGAATGGCTATGCCCTTATCCTCTGTTGAGGTTACATACAACATTGTCCAGCAAGTATCAACTAACTCTGATTCGGCTCCCCCATAGGAGATAGATCCCCTTCTCGAGCTTATTTGGGAGCAAGACTCTCTTTCCACTCACGATCCTTTGGAATTAGTATTTTCATCTGAAGAGGTGATTTTGGAGGCAATGACTAGGCCAGATAGAACTTGGGATGATATTCACCACAAATATTAATTTTTACCCAAGCTGAGGAGAGTAAAGACAAGTGAGTTCACTATGACCATGAATGGAGATGCCACGTGTTTGGTTAACCATCTGGGCACACACAAACTATATGCGAAGGGAAACATGGAAAGTTTGGCTCAGAAAATTCCCATAAACATCTCTAGAACCCATGGCATCATTGAAAATGTCTTCATCGGAGCATATTTTTCCCCCAAGGAGATTCAGATATATACTGAATTTTTTAAAGAGTTGCACGACATTTTTTTCTTGTCTTATGAGGAAATTCCAGGAATTGATCCACGTATAGTTGAACATGAGATTACAACTTACCCCGATGTTAAGCCTGTCTGGAAGAATCCTTGCCCATTCAATCTCCACAAGGCAACGACCATCAAAGCGGAGGTAGAGAAACTCATTAAGGATGGTTTCATCTATCTAGTGCAATTGACAAAATGGGTGTCAAAGCCTATTTCGGTCAACAACAAAAAAAGGTACGATCCGTGTGTGTATGGAGTTTCATGATCTGAATAAAGATTTCTTGAAAGTTAATTTTCTAACCCCGTTCATTGATCAGATTATCGATGAATGTGCTGGTTGTGAGGTCTTTTATTTTATGGACGGTTTTTCAGGGTACAAATAGATTTAGATGAAACCCGAGGATCAACATTAAATGATGTTTATATGTCTTTGGGGTACATTTGTATACATGAATTTTCTTTTGGGAATTAAGAATGTTGGATATAATTTTTAATGGGCCATAATTTTCATTTTATTTTCCATGACCTCAAACATATATAGTCGAGGCATATCTTGATGATATAGAATCACATTCTTATAATAAATCCGATCATCCCTCCCACTTGCGACTTATCTTTGAGAGGTGTCTCTACTACTGGATTCTCCTTAATTTGAATAAGTGTAGATTTTGTGTAACATCGGGTCTCTTGTTAGGTTTTATTGTGTCAAATAAATGAATCATGGTCGATCCTATAAAGGTTGAGGCAATATTTCAATTTCCTCCCCCACACACAATTTTCGAGCTTCAAAGTCTACAGAGGAAAGATAAATTTCTTCGATATTTTGTTTCCAACTATGCTGAGATTACTGAAGGGTTTATGCATCTCTTGAAGAAAGGGGTCCCATTCTATTGGGATGAAGTGGCTCAATGCTCCTTTTAAGTGTCGAAACGTTCTTCGACATCTTCCCCTTTGCTCAATCCTCTGGATTATGGAAATAATTTCTTGTTGTATTTTGTTGTCGTAGAGTATACTATTGGCATAGTCTTGGTCCAATAGGATGATGCACTTGAAGAGAATGTTATCTACTATTTTAGTCGAGGCTTGGTTGGACTAGAACTGAACTACACCCATGTTGAGAAACTTGTATGGAAGTTGTGCATTCTGTCCAATGGTTTTGTCATTACATTCTACTTCGCAGGAACACCATTGTAGATGTCATGAATCATTTTCAATATGTGTTGACATGACGGGTCATTGGTGGGAAAATTAATCGATGGATAGTATTCCTATAATAATTTGACTTGGATTTTTTTTCGTCAAAATATAAAAAGTACTTGGTATTTTCTGAAATAATTTCGAAACTTTCAGTCGAAAATGGTAATGTTTTTCTCGAAGAGTTACTGATCAATGGGGATATTTTCCTTATTTCATATTCGAACCCTTGGTATGGAGATATAATTATGTATCTTCATACTTTGAAGTTCCCTTCCTCTGATTCTCATCATGAGCATCGATGAATATGCCATATAGCATGTAACTATATTATCATCGATGATAATTTATATCATCGAAGAGTTGATTTCATTCTCCATCGTTATCTCACTCACGAAGAGGCAGATATTGTCTTGAATGATTTTCACATTGGAGCATGTGGAGGTCACTTGTCTAGGTTGGAAACAACCTATAAAATCGTTCATTCCAGACACTTCTAGACCTTGTTTATTAAGGATTGTGTAGAGGTAGCCAATAAGTGTCACCCATGCCAGATCTTTTCTCAAAAGATGCGGGCACACCCTACTCCCATGTTTCCAATTATTGTTGTTGGTCCCTTCACTAAGTGGGAGATTGATTTCACTACATGCCACCCTACTTCGGCTAGTGGGAATAAATATATCCTTGTGGCGATAGAGTACTTTACTAACTGGTTCGAGGCCATGCCGACATTCAATAATGACGAAGAAATGACTGCACTTTTTGTTTTTAACCAGATTGTAGCTAGGTTCGGTATTCCAAAGGATATTGTCATAGATCATGGTAGTCACTTCCAAAAAAAAATGACGGTAAAGTAAAAATCAAAACCAAGGTTTAAATAAGAAAATTCTCCACCCTACTATCCAGAGGAGAATGGTCAAGTGGAGGTTGTTAATAAGTCTCTTGACAATATTCTTCAATGGATGATCAATTCAGCCAAGTCGAATTAGCATTTTAGGTTGTACTCGACACTTTGGGCTTATCTAAACTCAGTCAAGATTGCTACTAGTTTTTCTCCTTTCCAACTAATTTACGAGATGTAGGCAGTCTTTCCCATAGAGTGCCAAATTCCCTCTATTAAGTTGGTAGTGGAATTACTTCTCGAAAGTACTCCACTTGAAGATCATCTTCTATATCTAGAGAAACTCGATGAGCAGCATCGAGGTGCAACCTTGGCCAATGAGGCTCACAAGAAACATGTCAAGTGTCAGTGTGATTGCTCTACCCTCCCTCGAGTTTTCTCCGAAGGTGATATTTTGGTAGTCTATGACCTAGATCAATATATCTTGGGGGCAGGAAAATTTAAATCCATGTGGTTCAAGCCGTTCATTGTTAAGAAATTTTTAGAAAAGGGTGCATATCATCTAGTTTATTTCGAGGGTAATGCTTTATCTGAGCCTAGAAATGGGATATACCTTAAGAATTATTATGCTTAGGTTGGTCACCTGAGAGTTTCTTCCTGTATATAATGAATAGTTTTATTTATACAATTTTGGTCTTTTTGTCCTGTGGACGTGCAGTTTATTGTCTTTCTTTTCACTCTGGAAGATGTCAAGTGAATCTGAGATCTATGTTGATTTCACAGATGGTGTTGTCTGATAGACTCGAAGGCTTGCTTCTGGATCTTGGGTTATTTTCACACCCATTACTCAGTTTGTGTGTTATGGAGGTATTTGTCTGGGCGAAGAAACCAATAATGTCACTGAGTACAATGTTGCAATAGAGTTACTAAATAATGCATTGTCACATGGTATTTCTCACGTTTGGGTTTACCTAGATGCTAAACTAGTTGTGTCTCATATAAATGAAGTGTACCACATTTATGATCCCACACTTCACTGAGAATTCCTTAGGGAACTTTTGATATCAATTTCCATTTTTGAAATTTCCCTCCCCTTTTCTTTTTTCCCAACTTCTTTTGTCCATTTATTTTCCCTCTTCTATACTTACCTAAATTCCCTTGTTCTTTTCTCCCTTCTTTTCTCCCTTTATAGTTACTATTCTTACTCGTTTTTTGAAAATGTCGGATTTGTGGGTTGATGGACTCGTGGATCCTCATCTCCATCCATACTTCCATATCATGAGTCCGACTGACCGCCAAATTTTCCTATACTCAACCATTTTTACACTCGCGGGTTCATGGGTTCAATATACCACATTCCAAGTTCCACGACCTCCATTTTGCACCCAAAGATTCACAATGTACATTATGACCATTAGACTTATCGTGGGTACCGAGCTACTAATTTTTTAAAATTTTTCATCATGCAAGTTCCATAAATATTGTCATTAATAAGTGAAGGGATCGAGGAGATTTCTCATTAAACCACATTAAAGCACGATTTGCAGAAGATTATATTATCTCTCTCAAGCACTCATTTCAAATATTATCTGGATTAAAAGAACACTTTCGTCAAATTATGGCAACAATAGCTCGACAATAGTTCTGCAGACATACTTTGAATATTTTTAGATGTGAGGACCTAAACTTGTAGTGTTCTACAACATATTCTTACGATTCGTCCCCTTCTACTCAGAAGGAAGTGATCTGTATATCTGAAATTTCTCGTGCACGATGTGTTCCTAGGATTTTCGACTGCAAAGAACTGGTCAATTGGTGAACTGAGAAATGTATAAGGAGTCAATAGATTATTTAACTTCAAGGCCATTCTCCCGTATCTCTTTCACCTCAAGTGTTTCGTAAAATATTGAAGCTCCCCAAGACAACACTTACTTTCAAAGGAGAGGATTGGAGGGATTTCCTGGAAAGCATGAAAACACCCTGGACCTCTTGCATGAGTTCTTGGAGAATCCCTCGGCCATCCCTGAAGATATTACCAGGTTGTAGGTCAAATCATTCAAAAAATCCTTTCTGGAAATTACTTTCTTATTCACTAGGGTGATAGGCCAAGAAAACACTGCCAACATTTCCCGTATGATTATTTATAATTTATATTTTACTCTAAAGGAGAAACCATTTTCAATTGGGGAAAACGGATTTCCATTGAAATCTCTTCCTAATTTTCACAGTACAAAAAGGATAAGAAATTCTATATGGCTTCTTATTTGGTGTTTGCGATAGCATATTGCTGTCAATTTCCTAAATTGTCCATCTGTAAGAACGTGAACTATGAATTTGACCCAGTTACCTTCTGGTACCAAGCGTTGTGGAGAAACAAAGATTCTTTGAATTTCTATAAAGTTTTTAATGATTTTGTCTCCGCTTTTAAATGATTTTTTCTAAGAAAAGATACCCTCATAATATCTGACTAGGCAAGTACATTCCTGGATAAAACGGGGACATTGGAGTAAATGGAGAATTGCAATGTTTTTAGGATTTCTGGTTCTAAGGAAGACCCCTTCTTTCTTCCATGCCATATAAATGATAGAATGTTTATTATAGAAGTCACAAGGCAATATAATTTATGGCTGCATTTTTTCATGAGAAACGAAAAAAACAATTCATACCCTTTCCTTGGAAAATTGGGGATTTTATATTTAGAAATATGAACAAAATCAATGAATTTGCAAACCACTTTCACAATCTGAATCTCAAATATGTTGAAAAGATAAAAGGGTTTGACCCTAATGGAATTTTTGTGGAACATATGCTAGTAGTGGGATTCAACAATTCATTTATCCATAATGTTATAGGAGAAGAAGAAGATAATAACTTAAGCATTCCTACTCACAATGCTAGCGAGTTGGAGATGATACTCAATACCAATGAATTTTAAAAACAGAAAAGAAAGGGTCCCAGGAAGAAGAGTGCCTAGTCCCAAACTATTAATCCTAAGACTACAAAATTTTGGAGAAGTGATCCAACGGCCCACCTATATTGAAAAGTGATCAACAATAGTTTAGGTGGAGGAGGAGAAAAGAATCGCCCTCCAAGAAAAAATGAAATCTCATACAAACTTCCTCTGATGAAAAAGACAAAAAAATGTAGTGCAAGAGGAAGAAGACCAGTTCATAGAGAGTTATATCAATAGAATATCCCTTGAAGATATGGAACTCAAAGAATACATAGAGAAAATGGTTCCCAACATTAATTAGCCAGGAAGCACGACCCACTAGAATATGTCATTGAAAATTATTGAGAATGAGACCTTCGATGAAGAAGATTCATTTGCGTTCCAGAGAACTATCTTTGATAACGAATCTAAGAAATTGATTTTTGAAAGAAGTGATGTCAAGAATAAGAAAGGGAAATCTCATTGATAGGTTGACCTAAGAAATATATGGCCTTCCCATATTTCTAAATTTCACAGAGCAACCGGGGATGCTCTAGATGACTCCATTGGTGGTGTTGAAGCAGAAAACATGAAATTGAAACAAAGGATAAAGGAAATGGAATACACCTTAATGCATCTTCCACTTCTTTCTAGTCCTTTAACAATTGTTGGACCCACCATACCCGTTGCTAAATTAAAAGGATCATCGATCCTACTTACATCAGTGAGGAGCTATGTGGAGAAAAACATTAAGAAAAGAATGGAGTTCATCACCTAGGCTTGGGATATTTTGAAAAACATGGTTTTTTTTGGCTCGAGGGAGAATGCCTTCCATGAGTATTTGCAACATGACATAAAGAATGAAGAATCTTTTTACCTTGATGTTGTGGTACCATTTGGAATCAAAGTTTCTAATATGACAGAACTAAGGACAACAGAGGAGGATATTCCCTCTCCAATTCGGATAAAGAAGTTGAACGCATGCTAGAAAGAAAATATAAAAAATTTGAATAATATTGTTCAAGCATGCAGCCAAGACATATCGAGGGAAGAATTATTCAAAAGGCTCATGAAGGTGGGCCTAGACGGAAACACTAATGAAGTTTAAGACCCTAAATTAATTATCATCTGGATGTCCATAACAAAACAACAGTTTGAAGAATAAGTTGATATTTTTGAAGGGTTTTCATTTGAAAATTTCTATGGTATTCTTGAATATGATGAGGATGACATAAATAATTGGCTAGTTGACTACTCCGTGAAAAATCAGGACGTTGAAGAAACATTACATGGCATTTACATTGATCTGGGGACTTGGAGGGCGAGTTGTTCAACATCAAATTCTAGCATGAAATCAACATGGAACCAATAAAAGGTTATATTGAAGAATGGTTCAAGAAAGCTATTGATAGACTAACCAATGAGGGGAAAGAAACAATTGAGATGGTTCCTGTAACAGTTGATGAAAATGATAAAAGGGCATCAACAAGCAAGTGAAAATAAGGAGAGACTATCATAGTAATTTTATGTTGATCACATCCTTCTTTTTCTTTATCAAGTCCTTCATATAGTTATTCTACCTCTTTTACTAGAAAAGGTTTATCTCAATATTGATAAATCCTCTTTTCTTCTTACCAGGTCTTGTTTTTTTTCTACCACCCACTGTCTTCCTTCTAAGATATTATTTCTTGTATTTATTTTCTTAATGGTCTGTGAGAGCCCCAATCCTAGTATTTAACACAAACACATTTTAAATTTCAAAGAATATGTAACAGACTATATCATTTTTAGAAATTTCAAGAGAGCTACTTTGGGAACAATCTTTATTGTCCTTTGTAACCTTGTTTCAGGATATAAATTATTTGAGGTTGATCTATCATTATATGTATTCGAGGTGCCCATGTGTCCACTATGTTAAAGTTATCTTATGCATGTAGATCATCTTTTTTTTATTTTTATGTGATCATAAATATTTATCTCAAACTATGACGGATGTGAGGAATGTTTTCTTATTTGCTTTAAATGTATGAAGTGTTTGATTCCTCGTCCTTTCCCAGGAAATTTCTTTAAAAAGAGAACAAAAAAAAATTCTTTTTATATTTCTTGCAATATTTTATTTCTTTGATTACCACGATGAACTTATGCAAAATCCCATATTCTGAATATTTAGAATCCTAAAAAAATTTAAAAATTAAAGAGGAGTACCACCTCTATAAAAACGCTGGAGGATTTAAATCCTCATGAGTTTGTCATTTCAGTCATGACAAATTCAATCATGAACATTTTTGGCGATCATACTGGAGAGGAACTGAAATCTGAAATCTTGTCTAGCATTTTTTCAAAAATATATGACTTTGCCCCAAGCTGATCAACCCCGCTTAGAAATTGGATTGAACAATCAACGAAGTGCCTTACATGAATTATAGAATTTGGTAATAACAACAACTGAGACCTAGGTATAATTAGAAAGGTCCTGGAAGATCTTAGTCCAAGAAGGAGAAAGAGAAATTCTTTGAAGACAGAGGAGAGATGAGTGACAAGATCGAAGAAATCAAAGGCTAGCTAGAGGAGCACAAGGGCACGATAGATATTGAAGTTGGATGAATACAAGGGACCCATTACCAGAAGTAAAAGAAAGAAAATATTTATTATTAGAAGTGAAAATCATATCCCATGAATCTCTCCGGATATGGAAAAACTAAATGAACAACCTAGAGACGAGCATCATGAGGAGAGACAAGGAGGTGGAAGAGATGTTGCAAGAAATCAATGAAACTTAGGATTTGAAAATCAAAGGAGGGTAAAATATTCTCCTCTAAATCTTATAGGTGAGAAACATGATCTCCCTTTCTTCCTTAAGGGCACCCTGAAGGAGTTTTCTAGAGAGGGAGAAATCGATGAAAAGAGGCATCTGCACTTGTTTCTTGATGTTTGTGATTATCACCGTGTTGAGTATGATGATGTCATGGTAAGGTTATTTTTGCAAACCTTATCAAGAAGAGTATATGAATGGTATATGATAGTACAAAGTAGATCAATTGACTCATTTAATGACTTCAAATCTATGTTCCTGACTATGTTTTCCCCTCCAATTTCTTATCACATCTTTCTCACTAATTTCACCCAGATTGGTTTGAGGAAGAATGAAAGAAAAGAATATTTTAATCTCAGGTTCAATAAAACCTTGAGTAAGATTCCAAAAGATAAAATATTCAATGAACTTGTCATTCTCAGTTGTTATAAGAATGAAATTCCCTCGAATGTAAAATATGTTATCATAACCTCTCAAATGGATACCTTGAAGGAGCCAATGACTAAATCCACAAAGATGGAAGAAATTATGATTGAAACAGGTTCCAACCCTGAAATTATATGGGGAAAAGTATAAAGGAATATGGGAGGATTAAGTATTGACAACCAAGGAACCTCCATTTCAAGAACAAATGAAGAATTGAAGACACAATTGGCTCAAAACCTAACAATAAGAGGAGGATTTTTCAAGGGAACCATTCTATATGTAAACGTAGGCCCTGTGGCAACACAAGAAACTAAGCAAAGAATTGAAATTGCACAGATGAATAGAACTATCAAGCAGATGTAGAACAAGATACTCATAATTAGAAGGGGAGATAATTATGTGGCCAATCCAAGAATTCTTTTCCCATAGAAAAGAAGGAATCCTCCCCAAGAAAACATAGTGAGGATTGAAAACATGGATAATATGCAAATACCAAGGGTTCTTAGGCATCCTACTCCTAACGAAATTGTTCTAGATGATGTTAATGATGAGAAAATAATTGAATAAGAGAATTACTACTCACCTGATGAAATATATGAAACTGTACAGATGGACGAATCAGATACGTCCATGTATATATTTCAAGAGGGAGATAACGATCCCAACTCGCAACAAAAATTTGCCCAGATAAGAGAATTTGTAAATAGACCCAAAAATAAAGGCAATTCTGATAAGGAGAACCACAAGAAAAAGAAAAAGAAAAAAAATGAGAAAATAGAAAATGAGAAAGTAACGGATAGCGTTGGAAGTAAAAGGAAACACATGATGTCAAAATCCACTCAGATGACATATAATGTCGTAGAGGATTTGAATAAATTAAGGATAAACCTTCCTTTTAAAGAAGTGGTGAAGATTCCCCAACAAAGGGAAAACATTTTGAAATTGTTGGACAATCCATATGAAAGAGAAGATGATATTATTTCTAGCCCAAAACAAAGCTAGAACCAATCAATTGCAAAGTTAAGATGTAATATTCCTCCCTTTTATATTTCAATTAAAAATCATGATGTTGCACTACATAATTGTTTAGTTGACACGGGCATGACAAATAATATCATGCCACTGGTAGTCATGAAGGGATTGAGCATGAATTGCACCAAGTATTATGAAATCATTGAAATCATATATGAAATTGATTCTATAAAAGTGAGAACTTATGGAGAAATCAAGGAATTTTAGGCTTCGATAATGACAACCCCCCATATCATTACAATTTTCAATATTCTTGTGGTAGACCTTCATATGGCATATGAATTTGTGTTGGGAAGAGATTGAACTTCCATAATTGGGAGATATATCATGAATGATGGGAGTTGCGTGATGTTTCTAGGAAAGGAAGCAACAATGATTAAAGTCCCTCATGAACCCAAAAAACCCTTCTCCTAGAAGAAGAAGGACAATGAATTAATGGAAGATTACATATATGTCTGTTAGTCACTATAATTGCTTAATTAATTTTAAACAACTAAGTGAAACATAAATTATCAACCCAGGGAAGTCTTTTATTTCAAAGATAGCCACGCACTATATATGCTCAATTCCAAAAGCATCTTAGTGTTGTAGTAAAGAAACTTATACTAATCTCACTTGCTGAAGTTCTGTATTAAATCACAGGAAAGTAACTTCCCTATTGTAAACCTTTAAAGATCAATATAAGAATCCTGGATTACATTGAATTAATACTTGCAATGGTAAAGAACAACTATTCTGCAATCAGAGAACATGACCCTTACTCTCAACAACGACTTCAGCATTAACACTCTTTTCATGAAAACAATAATGCAGGAAACAATTAACTCTATCTAACAGAAAACAAAGCCACCTAGTTCCTTTCTTTCTAAGCAGGAGCCTTGAGCCTTACTTTTGTTTTAGCACACTTGTGAGGTTGAGGTTTACAGAGAACGGAGCAATCTAATCCCTTCCTTTCTGAGCAGGGATCCCTAACCCAGTTTCTGGCTAGCACTAATAAAAGTTTACAGAGAACAGGATGTTTTGGTTCTTTCCTTTCTGAGCAGAAACCCTTAACCCGATCCCTGGTTAACACACTTGCAGAGGTAAAGGAAATCTACAGAAAACAAGGTGTTGTGATTCCTTCCTGTCTGAGTAGGAACCCTTTAACCAAATCTCTGGCTAGCACACTTGCATAGGTAAGGAAATCTACAGAAAACAAGGTGTTGTGATTCCTTCCTGTCTGAGTAGGAACCCTTTAACCAAATCTCTGGCTAGCACACTTGCAGAGGTAAAGGAAATATACAGAAGATAATGTGTTGTGATTCCTTCCTGTCTGAGCAGGAATCCTTTAACCGAACTTCTGGCTAGCACACTTGCAGCAGTAAATGAATTCTACAGAGGGTATGATGTTCCGATTCCTTTCTGTCTAATCAAGAACCTTTAACCAAATCTCTGCTAGCCTCATAAAATCATCACACAAGAAATTACAAATTCCATTTAATAAATTAAAACAGAGTCAGTTGTGTTTCAGCAAAGCGAAATTTATTACAACAGTGTTTTAGCAAACAATAATTTAAACAAAGCATGAACAGAAATTATACTAACACACTTCTAACTAATGGGTGAATCTTGTGATGAAGGTGGGCCCTCCCTTCTCACAAGATCCCCCTGAACGAGAAGCTAAAGAGGGATACTCAAAGCAGTCTTATATTCATCTGTCGAAATATCACATTACAACTTGAAAGAATAGAATACGTCCCGCTTCTCTGGAGTTGCTTCAATACATCAAAACTTGGATATCTCGAATGGTGATTTCCTCTGATTTAAAGAGGAAATCCCTTCGATAAAATCATTACAATGCATATCTGAATCCTATCCTAGATCGGATCTTTTTTCTAAATCAGCATAGGATGCCCTGGTTTCACGCAACCGAATGCTATTACAGGAACTGAGCGAGGTATTGCTGTTACGGCTGGTGTAACAACTTCTTCTCATTGTTGCTGATGTTGTTTCAGCATCGCAATTCGCGGGCTGTTTCAGCCACGTGAATTGCGCTCTGACTGCGTTGACTGTTGACTTGTGGCGGCTCCCTTGTGTTTCAACATCGTCGGTCCTGGCAGTTTCTTCTGTGTTTCAGCATCTGCAACTCTGGACTGTGTAATAGCTCCGTGTTTCAGCATCTTGCGACCTCAGACTGTATAGCTACTCTGTGTTTCAGCATCTGCGACCTCAGACTGTGTAGCAGCTCCGTGTTTTAGCATCTGCGACCTCAGACTGTGTAGCAGCTCCGTGTTTCAGCAATAGGCCTTAAATGCAAATCTGCAATTTTGGACACTTATGCATTTCTAATCAATGGTTAAGTACAAAAGTGATGTAAAATATTATGCAAAACAGATTAAGCATATAGTAATGAGAAGGGACGTTGTATACCTTAGAGATGATCAGATAAAGTAATAGTATGAGTCTAAATATAGGTGATCAGAAGTATAATGGTGGCAAAAAGTATAGGCAAAAAGGTGCATTGTGTGGTCCCAACATCCCCCCCAACTCAAGGTGTTGCATGTCCTCAGGAAACTCACTCTGAATCAGAGTCTGGATACCTACTCTGATCATGTAAGCTACTCAAGCTGTAACTTTGGGAGGTACTGTCTGTCAGCGTTCTGAACCCTTGCACTT
>ML786866.1:61519-82467 GCA_009831015.1 Picea engelmannii | reverse complement strand
AAGGATAATAAATTATCACCAAAGTACTATGGACCTTATAAGGTGTTGCAAAAGATTGGTACTATGGCATACAAATTGGAGCTACCTGCATCTTCACGAGTACACCCAGTTTTCCATGTTTCATGCTTAAAGAAGGTTATAGGGGACAAGATCTCAGTTCAAACTATATTGCCATAACTTGACGAGGAAGGAAAAATCATATTGGATATTGAAGCCATCACTGACACAAGAATTCACCAGCTAAGGAATAGATCCATTTTAGAGTATCTCATTAAATGGAGGAAACTACCGGCTGAAGATTTCACTTGGGAAGATGAGTCTTTTATACAGAAGTATCCAGAGTTACTCAAGCGTTGCAGACAACACTTGTCTCAAGGGGAGGGGCATGTTAAGCCCTAATATTGGCTCATTACCCCTTAATTGGGGCATATTATATTAGTAATGCTATTTTATTTATGTCGGCTTTAGGCCATTAGTTGTAATTATACCTCCTAGTCTCCTATGTATACCAAGGAGACATTTTCATTTTGAATCATCTTGTATTTGAACATTTAAGTGGGGTAAAAGGAGGTTTCCCCCTCGAAGATGCTTATTATATGAAATTATCTCTTTTTCAAGGTGTTGAATGCTTTTCCTGAGGTTTTTCTATGCTATATTGATGTTTGGTTCTTAACAATAATTTACCCCATTAGAAATTTCAATTGGATTTCAAATGCTATGATTGTAAGAATAATATCATGGAAATCCAGATGTGTTTCGACTTTAGAGATATTAACAAAGCAAGCATAAATGATAACTTTACTTTATCGAATATGGAGTTTCTTCTCCAGCAAGTCATTGGATCAGATTGTATGTCCATGTTGAATGGTTTTTCTAGATATAACCAAGTCTTGGTGGCTGAGAAAGACAGAGAAAATATGACATTCATAACACCTTGGGATACATATGCATATGTGTTATAACCCTAAATTGCACCACACATGCTTAGCTGACATCAGGCCAACTCATATCCTTTCCTTGCCCAAAACATTGTTGAACAACTCTTTGAAAATCCTCTTATGTAAAGGCCCACATGCCCTAACCCATTACTGCACGCATATACATGCTAGTTGACCCAAAACAACCCGCATGGACCGAAAAAAGAATGAAAAAAGGAAAGTTTCCGATGGAACAAAAACCTATGGGTGAGTTAACTGAAACTTCCGGCTATGCATGGTCGAGGGTTCATCCAAATACCTAGCTCCTTCTAGCCTATAAAAGAATGGGTAGGGGTACCATTTGAAAGAGGAAAAATATAGCAAAGAAACTCTGTCCATTTACGTATTCCATTGTCCCAACCCTTTAGTCTTTCCTAATGCCAAAGGAGATTTAAAGCAAAGCAGTTGAAGGACAAAAGAAGAGGAGCCTAGGATCAGGTTCAAGGAGCGGTGGTTGGTCTCAACTTTTGTAAGTTGACTCATTTTAAGTAAGAAAGAGAATGCTTTTCTCGTCCCAATTCATGAACTTTTTATGGTTTGATTAGTTTATGTTTGATTTCTAACCCGTTAGTATATAAGTAGTATGCATGCATAGTTTTTGCTCATCTTGAATGTAGGTTAGCTTTGGAAGGAGTATTGCGAACAAGTAATCAAGCACAATCGAGGATCGACATCAAACGGCGGTAACGAGGTAGGTTGATCTTTCCATGCATTTACTAAGAAAAGGGGATTTAAATCTAGGGATGAAGGTAGAAAGTAATTTCTATTCGGTCATATCTGCGTGCAAAGTCTGAACTCTATTTGCTAGTCCGTAGGGTGTTTTTCCCCAACAACAGAATTGGCGACCATACTGGGGAGAATCTCTAGGGTTCCTGGAATTTTGTTTAGTTTTTGGGTAGTTTAAAGACTAGTTTTTCTTGCCTGTCTTTTCTTTTCGTTTCTGTAAGGTCTGAGCTAGTAGGGAGTCTGGTTTTTTATACCAGCTTTCCCTGACTTTTTCTTGACTGTGTTTTTTGGGACCCACAAAGGTACATGCGGCCTGCACAAGGTCTACACGCGTGTACCCACACCCTATCCTCTCACAGCCCACGTGTGAACGCTAGTTGTAGAGGTAGCAGTAGCGTGTAGAGTTCAGAGAACCTCAAAAGTAGTCATCCTCTTCCCTGTCAGAATCGCACATTCTCAGGGGGTTTTCTAGAATTTTGTCTGAGTCTTGTTTGCTAACAGTACTATCTCAGATTGTTTTTTGCCTTATTATTTTTTTCTTGCATTATTTGTTTTTCTGTTAGAAATAGTATCCAAGCCTTCAAGGGATCCTAGTTATCAATATTAGTGGTCTCTTCCTGATTTGGTCTAGCTGTTTTCATTTTTTATTAGAGTTTAGATATACACGCGGTCTGTAGAAGGTCAACCAGGGTGTACACGCCCTCTTTCTTTGTTCAACGCTCGTTCACACACGTGTTGTTTGAGTAACAATCGCATTCTTGTGCATGCTACTTTTTGTTAAGGGTGAGGCATTCATCCTCTCCTTTGATAAGAAGTATTCCTCTCAGGTGTTTGAATCTCTGTTTGAACAGTCAGTAGCTTAGGATTAATTTTACCCTTAGCTTGCTTTTCCTCATTTAAAACGTTGTCAGAAAAATAAAAAAATTTACAGTTTTTAGACAAGTGTGAGAGTCATTGTTTTTACAATTGCTATTTTGTGATGTGTCAATCTGATTCTTTGCGATCTGTGCTTTAAGACATAATTGTTTTTCTTTGTTTTTTTCTTATCGGTATTTTCCCTTTCTTGCTTTACTAGCACTTAAATAAAATAAAAAATCTCTTTTCATTTTCTTCTTTGGTTGAAGAGTGTGTTTCTGCATCATTAGCCGGGGAAAAGTCTTTTATTTCAAAAGTTTTTGCAATTCACTTAGATCATACGTAGCTCATAGTCGAGTGAAATTCCTTTGAGTTTGTTGTCCAAAATCTTAGAAAAGTTAAAAAATCTTTCTTTTGAAAAGTTGTTGAAATTTTGCATTCAGTAAAAGTTTTGTTTCCATCTTTTTTATTCATTTTTTGCTTTCGTATTTTACACATCATCAGTTTCACCCTCATACCCCTTGACGTAAGACAAAGCCGTAAAGGTAACGCTAAATTTAAAATCTACTAGACTTTTATGTTTGTAGGGTTCACAAACTAGTTCAGGACTAGGGCCTTGGATTAGGTTGGAGAGGAAACTCTTCAAGGCCATTTAAAATCAAACATTGGAGTCTGAGATAGGGAGTGTCTAAGTCCAATTTCATGGAAGTTATCCGGGACCCCCTTCTAACACAGGGGATAAACACGAGGTCGTGTGCAGAAAGGTCGCAGAGATAACCCCTCAAAAGTTGGACCAATCGTAGTGAAGAACAGATATAGAGGGCTTGTTTTGGGATTTTGTTGTTTGCATTTGCCACGGGGCTTCATGGTTCTCAAATCCGTTCGAGGTCCTCAGTTGTCTTCCAGACCATTTTCTCTCAATACCCTTGACAGGTTTCGGGCTCGATACGCTGCTAATTGTGGTCTACCCGACTTTTGACTGTACCCGCCCGGTCACTGTTCGCGTGCTGACAACCTAGTTGCCAATATTTGTTAGGGACATACACAGGTGACTGCGGGGGTATACCGCGGTACCTAGGACAGACATCGGGCCACGCTTTGTAGAGTATACCTGGAGGGTGCTTCCATGTTTGAGTTGCACTTGCATCGGTAAGTTTCTCTAGTGTTGGCTGTTGTAACTGTTCTTCCAATTAATTTAGTGTTTGCTTGTCTTATCTTCTAGGGACTTTTTTCTTAGTGTGTGTTAATTTTGAGTGTTTAGAATACCTTAGAATGTCTTGGATCTTCTCACACAATGGAGGATCCCGAGCTTTGCTGGTCATGAAGGCTTCTTGGCCTGTCGTCGGTTACACTAGAGCCACCCCCACCACCATTAAGGCGGAAGCTAGACCAACAAGGGTCTTTTGAAGCGACTAGGTTACAAACCATTGTTCCCGAACAACCCCCAGAGGAATCAACCATTTTGGACCTTGAAACAACCTCTCTTGGCTCAGTTGAAACCCCAACCACTGATTTCTTAGCACCTTTTATTGTACTAATTTCATTTCACGAGCGCCAGACAGTGTCGCACATAGTAATGGAAACAAATGCTATTACTTCTTCTGGGAATTCTTCAGTTCCCACCATGGTTGTCACCACAGGAGAGTAATCTCCTAACCTACTGTCATCAGTCTGAGCCACCATGGTCTCGACCGCAACTACTTCGCACAGTGGTCCAAACCCGTCTTTGGCGACGGTCATAACCCCTTTCACACCTAGTCCGACAGGCCCTCCATTCTCATACGGTATGCCTAGTTCAGGTACAAGTCCTGTACTTTCCTACTCCACCTTACAGACTTTGGGTCTGGGGGCAGGGAGCTCTAGCGCTCCTCTCCAAGGTCACATGGGGGGAACTCTTATCCTTTTTAATGCTTTTCCTTACGCAGAAGGTCATATCCCTCCTTCATCCCCTTCACTCGGTCGTTCGCATCAGCAATCCGCCGGGAAACCTACACAATAGTTTATTTGGAGCGGGGAGTCAAGAACCACCTTCGCATAGTATGCTGGTAGGTTCGACATTGTTTTCTTGGAACAAAACATTTTGTAACACCACCTTCTTGTCAGCCGCTTTCCCGACTGGGGGCAACCCCATTTTTGGACAATCTACTCCTGTGCAGGGTACTATTCCTGCACAGGGGGAAAACCTAGCAGGACCTTGGAATTCAAGGCAAGGATCCATTCCCTCCTCCAGAATGTCAATCTGGGGTAATTATTTCCATAATCAATGGAACCCTGAACAAACTACTATGCCTATCCCCATGGGACCGACATGGGGTAATCCTTCCAAAAGTCCTTCAAATACAATGCATGCCCAACAATCCATGTCCTATTTGGGAAATCAGTCGATGATGTCTCCATAGATGCAAAATCCTTACGCTGGTCAGGGCCATGGTTTCTACCAGAATCTGGGCCAGCAACCAAACTTTTCCTGGCAACCTGGTGCCAGTCAAACTCCATGACCCTTTTTCCTAGGTTATCAGCAACAACCCAAACTACCATTACTGGCAACTTTACACTTGCCAGATTTGATAATGAATGACCCTATTTTTCATGATCCACGTTGGCCTCCTATGTCGACGAAGTTTCCTTCGGACATTCCAAAGTTCGAAGCCAGGACTAATGAAGATCCAAGAGATCATGTGACTACCTTTCATCTTTGGTGCTCATTTAACTCATTGAAGGATGACTCTATACAGTTGCAATTGTTTCAATGTACTCTCATTGGGAGTGTCGTGAAATGATACATTGAGCTCGATCGCTCAAGATACTCTTCTTTTGGTGAACTGGTGATGGCTTTCCTTAACCATTTCCAGTTACCTGTGAGATACGACGTTACCACGGAGCTGCTCACTAATTTCGAATAGACAACAGTGGACCGTATCTCTGATCACATCAAATAATGGAGACGTCGAAAGAGTTTAATCAGAGTACCAGTCCCATCAACATTCCTGCTTGAGTGGTTACTTAAGTCTTTGGTCCCGCAGTTATCCAAAGACGTCGCGACATCCAGAGTTTTCTCTGAAGATGACACCATAATAAGGGCTCAACAGTTTGAGCTCATCTATTCTCAGTCCATTTTATTATACAACATCTTTCCAGATGCGCCACGTTCAATACTGGATAAAATTAGACAGAGAGTTGGACCGCATGCCGATGGTATTGGCAGTTTAGCACAAACCAAGCCCACTGAGAAATTGACAAAGCAGTTGCAATAGTTATCCATAAAACACACAACAAACAAACAAACTACTGCTTTGGATTCTCCCCCTACCCAAACATTGGAGGTACACACAGTGCAGTCAACTAACCCAAAGTCCACCCAACATCCTGAAGGGAAGAAAAAACAATGAAAGAAGGGTAAGGGGGATAAAAAATCCAACGATAATGATGGCGGGGACACTACTGAAAAACAAAAGGTGAGGTATCCTTGCAACTTGTGCATGGAAGACCACCCGACCCATCTATGTCCTCGACTTGCAGAGGCCCAAAAATTTGTCATATAGCAACAACAGGTGGTGTTGACGAACCCATTTCAACATGGGAAAAATTTAATTCAAGCCTCTGCAAGTACAAAAGGGGGCAACCAAGAAAACTGCCTGCCTCTGAATAGCCCCTCATCTACGAATGTATATATGGTTAGGGGTGATGCTTTCATATCGACTAGAGTGCATGATTATAGTAAACCAAGCGCTTCTGAGAAGGGTAAAGAAGCTGACCTCCCATCTCTTCCTCTACAGATTGTGAAGACGTTGGGAGAAACAATGACACGCATTCCTAAAGGTGCATTTAAAAAGACTTCTCATAACCCAAATGCAAGGGCCGCCCATAACTACTCTATGCTGGAGGATTTATCACAAACCCCTTGTGCAATGTCTGCTTTGGAGGTCCTCTGAAGTTGCCCTTCTTAGAGAAAATCCTTGTTAACTGCTTTGGGCTCTACTGAGACTTGTAATCCGGGTACCATCATGTTAGATACAACCGGCTTAAAACCTCGTCTGCCTTACCACGTAGCGTTTCAGATAGTAGTGGCTTACCCCAAGAAACGTTTTACACGGAATATCTTTCGGACGATGGTCGACGAGGCGCCTCGACTTGCGTTATGTCATTGGCATGTTGGAAGGCCATTTGCCAGCTCATTTTGTCTCCATCACCTACTCTCCTCACTGCTTTCGACGGTCGTTCGTTTCGACCACATGGTATCATTCCTTCTTTTCCCGTACAATTAGGAGGGAAAACTGTGTGTGTCGAAGTAGAGGTAGTTGGGGCTCCCCTCGACTATAACCTCTTGTTAGGAAGGAGTTGGACTTATGCTATGCAAGCTGTGGTTGCTAAAGCTTTCCGGGTCTTGTTGTTTCCACACAAGGGATAGATAGTGACCATTGATCAATTTTCTTTCTCCAGACCTGACCCAGCTTTGGGGGCATCCACGGTCTCGATGATTGATAATCCATAACTAGGTGGCGTCAACGTAGGAGTTGGTTTGTTCCCATCCTTGATGGGTACCTTCAATTACCCACCTCCTCAGGGCGATATCAAATTTATATCTAATCACCATAAGGTTGATATTTTTCAAGTTTCGTCGTTCTGCACGACTTACTTCAAGGATCCATGGATTCTTCCTTCCCCATCAGCCACAATGGATGAGACAGGGCACCCAGGCATGTCCATGCCCTTATCTACTGCTGAAGTAGCGTACTCTTTAGTCCAACAAGCTTCAGCAAACATTGATCCGACTGCTGCACAAGAGTTAGATCCACTTCTACAGCCTATTTGGGCTCATGGTTCTCTCGCTAACACCGATTCATTAGACTTAGTCTTTCCCTTTGACGAAGCAGTAATCAAAACAATGACTAGTCTAGACAAACCTTGGGAATATCTTCATCACAGATCATATTTCCTCCCAGAGTTAAACCGAATCGAAGCAGAAGAATTCACCGTGACTATGACTGGAGATAGGTCTTGTCATACTAATCCCTTAGCTACACACAAGATCCATGCTGAGGGTAATATGGAAACCATTGCTGAAATGATACCTAACAATATCTCTAGAACCCCTGGTGTCATAGACAATGTTTTCATCGGAGCATACAACTCCCCTGAGGAGATGTCAGGCATCGACCCACAAAGAGTCTATCATGAGCTAACTTTGTTGTTTTTCAAGCTTGTTTTGAGCTCTGAAATAAACATTCGGCGAGACTACATTTATGATTTTCGATCTCATCCAGATTAACTGAGAAAAGTAACCATTATGGAGTCTTCTTTCAGCCCTTTTCAGACTCCTTAAAGATGAAAAGATTTTTGAGTGACTTTGTTTCTTCACACTCGTTCAATTGGTCCAGAAGAACGTTCCTTAAACGGGTCTTCTTTCAAACCCTTTTCAGACCCTTTAAACATGAAAAGATTGACGAACGATCTTGTGGCCTTTCACGCTTGTTAAACTGAAATTTGAAGTCACATCTATCCGACAGTAGTTTACCCCTTTTTCGGTTTGGACGGTCAACTGTACAAACAAAGGTATACTCTATGGAACTTTTGTTCTTTACAAGAGTACTCTCAGGTATAATTTTATCCCCTTTTCGGGCTTGAGGGACTAAACTTGCAAAAAAGAAACCCCCATGGAGTCCATAGTTAAGCTCTTTTCAGAGTCCCTAAAAGTGAAAAGATCGTTGAGTGACCTTATTCTCTCACACTCGTTAAATTGGTCCAGAAGAATATTCCTGACGAAGTCCATGGTTAAGCTTTTTTCAGACTCCTTAAAAATGAAAAAACTATCGAGTGATCTTGTCCTTGTCACACTTGTTAAAATGGTTTTGAATCGACGTCTAATCGGTGTTAGTTTACCCTTCTTTCGAACCAACTAGACTATCTTCAAAAAATGTACCCCAATGGAGTCTCCTTTTATGTTTTTTCAGACTCTCTAAATATGAAAAACCACCGAGCTTACCTTTTCTGGGATCGTTAAAATTACATCGAAGGACGTTACCATTGTGTGTTTTATCAAATGCATTTGCATACCTTATCCACCAGCGTTGTGGCAATTTTCTTCTGCGTCTTAACACCTTTGGCCGCCGGAGGATTTTTCCTGAGTATCATTTTACTAGAACATCAGTCTTGTCCTTGTGCTTTGAGCTTGTATGTTTCCAATACTCGTTCCTCCATTGTAACATAATTTTTCTTTATTCTTTTTCCACAATTATTGAAAAGAACAAAAAAATCAAATATACCCCAAAAAGAGGAAGGGAAAAGTATTTTCTTTATTGGCAGCATAATGAGTCGCCCTTGGATAAAGAACAACTATTCATTTGTTCATTAGACTATGGGATGTAGTATGACCTTAGGAAGCTTTTCTCGCTATATAGAGTTGTGTCCTCCACCGTTTGGTTATTCTTCCAAACATATGGAGAGTTTGCATGGCCTCCTGCTTCGTAGACTTATGATTAACATACATGCTACCTGAGTCTCATCACTTGTTGTGCTATTATCCAAGGGAAGTTTGTCACTAAGCCTGAGTCGGCCCCTCTGCAATATGTCTCTTTTCCGCATACCCAGCCATATTGAACATCCAATCAAGTCCTTGTTCAAAATCACTGAAGCCTTCCGTCTAATCATAAATATTATCAAGTCCATGACCGATGAGCCGTCGAAGACCTCTGGGTAGTGCAGTCGTACACTCATATTACACTCCTACCCGAGTTTTGAAGATTTTGAAGTTGTTGCTCGAGCTCTGAGGATTTCATATCCAGCCATCAGGCCGAATCAACTTCTAGAAGATGGATACTCTATAGGTATATCTTTCTAATTTAGAGATGTAGCTCCACTGTGTATTGTTCGCATCTATTCTTTATAGTTATTTGACATGGATCTACAGTGTATTTGATTGGTAGCCATGGTTCTATTTTATCCTGAGCAGGGCATGCCCGCCTCGATGAGACATTTTTTATTTTCCAGACGACACCTCTTGGTTCCTGATCCTTGGGCTCAATCGTTTGGCACATCAGTAAAGATTGGTAATGTATTTCGGCCATTAGATGCTCTTCTGACCTCATACATTAGGGGGAATCTGTTATAACCCTAAATTGCACCACACATGCTTACTTGGCATCAGGCCAACTCATATCCTTTCTTTGCCCAAAATACTGCTGAACAACTCTTTGAAAATCCTCTTGTGTAAAGGCCCATGTGCCCTAACCCATTACTGCATGGGTGTATACGTTGGATGACCCAAAATAACCCGCGTGGACCGACAAAAGCATGGAAAAGGAAAGTTGTCGACGGAACAAAAAGCTATGGGTGAGTTAACTGAAACTCCCGGCCATGCATGGACGAGGGTTCATCCAAATACCCAGCTTCTTCTAGCCTATAAAAGAAGGGGTAGGGGTGCCATTTGAAAGAGGAAAAATATAGCAAAGAAACTTTGCCCATTTATGTATTCCATTGTCCCAACCCTTTAGCCTTTCCTAATGCCAAAGGATATTTAAAGAAAAGCAATTGAAGGACAGAAGAAGAGGAGCCCAGGATCAGGTTCAAGGAGCGGTGGCCGGTCTCAACTTTTGTAAGTTGACTCATTTTAAGTAATAAAGAGAAAGATTTTTCTGTCTCAATTCATGAACTTTTTATGGTTTGATTAATTTATGTTTGATTTCTAACCTGTTAGTATATAAGTAGTATGCATGCAAAGTTGTTGCTCGTCTTGAATGCAAGTTAGCTTTGGAAGGAGTATTAAGAACAAGTAATCAAGCACAACGGATGATTCACATCAAACGCCGGTAATGAGGTAGGTTGATCTTTCCATGCATTTACTAAGAAAGGGGGATTTAAATCTAGGGATGAAGGTAGAAATTAATTTCTATTCGGTCATATATGTGTGCAAAGTCTAAACTCTATTTGCTAGTCCATAGGGTGTTTTTCCCCAACAACAATATGCTATAATTCCCTTTGGTTTGAAGAATGATGGAACCACATTCCAAAGGGACAAGGATCATGAATTTAGTGGTTTGATAGGAAAATTTATGGTAGACTATGAATATGACTTGAAAGTGCACTAAAAAACAAGGATTGATCATATCCATCATTTGAGAATTTTTTTTTAAAGATGTAGATTATATGGTGTCTCTCTAAATCCAAAGAAATGCTTATTTGTTGCAACTCAAGGAAATATATTAGGTCATATTGTGTGCAAGGAAGGGATTTATATAGATATAGAAAGAGTAAATAAAATAAATGAGCTCAACCCCTCAAAATCCAAGAAAGGATTTAAATCATTTTTCAGAAAAATCAATTTTGTGCAAAGGTTCGTTCCTGACTATGCTAGTTGTTAAGATCCAAATATCAATATAGCATAGAAAAACCTCAGAAAAAGTACTCAACACCTTGAAAAAGAGATAATTTCAGATAATAAGCCTTTTCAAGGGGGCAACCTCCTTTTACCCCACTTAAATGTTCAAGTACAAGATGATTCAAAATGAAAATATCTCATTGGTATATATAGGAGACTAGGAGGTATAATTACAACTAATGGCCTAAAGCCGACATAAATAAAATAACATTACTAATATAATATGCCCCAATTAAGGGGTAATGAGCCAATATTACGGATTAACATGCCGCTCCCCTTGAGACAAGTGTTGTGTGCAACGCTTGAGTAACTCTGGATGCTTCTGTATAAAAGACTCATCTTCCCAGGTGGAATCTTCAGTCGATAGTTTCCTCCATTTAATGAGATACTTTGAAATGGATTTATTTCTCAGCTGGAAAATTCTTGTGTCAGTGATGGATTCAGTCTCCAATATGATTTTTCCTTCATCGTCAAGTTCTGGCAATATAGTTTGAACTGGGATCTTGTCGCCTATAACCTTTTTTAAGCATGAAACATGGAAAGTTGGGTGTACTCGTGAAGATGCAGGCAACTCCAATTTGTATGACATAGTACCAATCTTTTGCAACACCTTATAAGGGCCATAGTACTTTGGTGATAATTTATTACCCTTCTTGTCTTGCTTGAGGGACATATGTTTGTATGGTTGTAGTCTTAAAAACACCCAATACCCTACTTCAAAACTTCATTCACTATGATGTTTATCTGCTTGTTGTTTCATGTGATTCTGTGCCATGGTCAAGTTGTCCTTTAAGATTTGGAGAACTTGTTGTTGATTCTCGATGTGATCTTCCACTGCTTGAACCTTATATTTTTCTTTTAGAGAAGAACTGATGGAAGGAGGGTGGTATCCATAAAGAGCCATAAATGGTGTCATTTTTGTTGTAGTATGAAAGGAAGTGTTATACCACCATTATGCCAAGGGTAACCATTTGAACCATTGTGTTTGTTTATCAAAGACAAAGCAACGAAGGTAGCCTTCCAAAAATTTGTTCACTATCTCTGTTTTTCCATCAGATTGAGGATGATAGGATGAGCTATGAGCCAATTGAGTACCCAAACAAGAAAATAATTCTGTCCAAAAATGTCTAGTGAAGATGGGATCTCTGTCACTTACAATAATATTTGGGCTTCCATGTAGCTTATGAACTATCTCCATGAATGCGGTGGAAACTGTACTAGCTTTGAAGGGATGAGAGAGTACACAAAAGTGTGCGTACTTGGTCAGTCTATCAACAATCACCATGATGACACTCTTTCCTTCAGACTTTGGTAACCCTATGATGAAATCCATGGAAACCTTCTCCCAACACTGACTTGGGATGGATAATGGTTGTAAAAGACCTGGGGTCTTAATTGTTTCCACCTTATTTTGTTTGCAAACCAAACATTATGCCACAAACCTTTGAACATCAGTTTTAAGGCCATCACAAAAAAAATCCTTCTTGACTCTATGGTAGGTTTTCAAAAATCCCGAGTGCCCTCCTACTGGAGAGGTGTGCAATTCTAATAGTACATTTTTTTTGAGTTGGGAGTTCTTATATTTATGTAAGAACTCNACCTTTGAACATCAGTTTTAAGGCCATCACAAAAAAAATCCTTCTTGACTCTATGGTAGGTTTTCAAAAATCCCGAGTGCCCTCCTACTGGAGAGGTGTGCAATTCTAATAGTACATTTTTTTTGAGTTGGGAGTTCTTACATAAATATAAGTGATCTTTGTACCATAGTGAATCATTTTTGCATGTAAATGTATCTGATGCACTGGAATCCTGCTGCAATCTTTGAATGTGAGTCCACACTTTTTCGTCATTCTTCCATTCATCCCTTGCTTCTATTATCTAATCGGGTTGTATGATCGACATAACATAGAGAAAGACCTCAACATCTTCATCCTTTCTTGAGAGTGCATCAACCACAACATTTTGCTTCCCATTTTTATAGACAATTTCAAAATCATAACCCAATATCTTGGTTACCGATTTTTGTTTTTCTTCTGAAGATAGTCTTTGTTCCAAGAAGTATTTAAGACTATCATGATCTATTTTGACCTTGAAGTGCCTAACTATTAGGTAAGGACGACACTTCTTTAATGCATGTAGTATTGCCATAATTTCCTTTTCATAAATGGGTTTGTGTAAGTCCTTTCCCTTGAGTGGTCGAATTTCAAAAGCCAGGGGCCTTCCTTCTTGCATTATGACAACACCAATTCCATTTCTCAAGGCATTACATTCCACAATAAAGGTTTTTGTGAAGTCTAGAGTTGTCAAGACAGGAGCTTTACACATCACCTCTTTAAGTTGTTCAAAAGATTTAGTTTCCTCTAGAGTCCATGAAAATGCATCCTTCTTAGTTAGTGTTGTGAAAGGTGTTGTTATTCTTCCATAGTTCCGAACAAACTTGCGATAGTAACCTGGCAAACCCAAAAATCCTCTAAGATTCTTCAATGTTCTGGGAATCGGCCAGTCCATCACGGCC
This sequence comes from Picea engelmannii, assembly GCA_009831015.1. Classification (NCBI taxonomy): domain Eukaryota; kingdom Viridiplantae; phylum Streptophyta; class Pinopsida; order Pinales; family Pinaceae; genus Picea; species Picea engelmannii. Next base: position 69,020 of record ML786866.1, on the reverse strand, counting down.
TTAATATTGTTAGGGTCTACCTTGACACCTGCATGAGATACAATATGACCCAAATACTCTATCTCCTTTACTCCAAAGAAAAATTTGAATGGTTTGGCAAATAGTTGTTGCTCCTTTAGTAGTTTTAGCACCTTGTCAACATGTCGCACATGATCCTCCCAATACTTTCTATAGATTAGTATATCATCAAAAAAACTAACAAAAATTTTCGAAGGAAGGGCTTGAAAATGGAATTCATCAACCCTTGGAATGTGGAAGGGGCATTTGTAAGGCCAAAAGGCATGACCAAAAATTCATAATGGCCTTCATGAGTTCGAAATGTTGTTTTTGGGATATCTTATTCCTTCATTCTGATTTGATGATACCCTAAACAAAGATCCAATTTTTTGAAATAGATTGCTCCATTTAGTTCATCTAACAATTGATCAATGACGAGAGTGGGAAACTTATCTTTAATAGTGATCTTGTTGAGCTCTCTATAATCTGGACACATACGCCATGAGTTATATTTACTGAATACCATTACCACTAGTGCAAAGTAAGAACTTTGGCTAGGTCTAATAATGCCAGCGTCTAACATTTCTTCAACCATGCGCTCAATTTCACTCTTCTTGGTATAAGGGTATCTGTATGGCCTGATGTTAGGAGGAACACTCCCAGGAATTAGGTGAATTTCATGATTATGATTTTGAGTGGGTGGAAGACCTTTGGGAATATATTCAAATACTTTGGAATGCTTATCAATGATACTTTGGAGATCTTGAGGAATAGATGGCTTAGATGTTTGAACATCTAGTGAGCATAGTTGTGAAATAATGCCTTGATGCCCCTTTTTCAATAATTTTGTCATACCATTAGAGCTTATCACCTTACCGGGTTTCCCTGTAATACCTCTTAACTCAATTTATTTTCCTTCTACTGAAAATTTCATGAAAAGTTCTTGAAAATTAAAAGCCAATGTTCCTAATGATTGTAACCATTGGATTCCTAGTACAACATATGCACCACCCATGGGCATCACAATAATTGGACTATTCATTACATATCCCCCCATAGTAAGATTGATCTTATTGCATTTTCTTGAGCAATTGATAGTTCCTCCATCTGCAATCATTACTTGAAACTTTGGTGCTGGATATACAAAGCAATTGAGAGCTTTGGCTAATTTATAATGAATGAAATTATGAGTACTGCCAGAATCAATTATGACTATTACCTTTTTATTTTTTATGTATCCTTTAATCTTGAGGGTTTGAGGAGTGTTAATTCCAGCTAATGCATTACACGATATCATGGGAGTCAACTCTTCAGACTAAATTGCTTCTACGTTTTCATCTTGAGATGGTTCTTTTTCTTGTTCTTCTTCCTCTTCACAATCTATGTATAATAATTTCTTCTCACCACACGTATGTCCCTTACTGTACTTGTTGTCACAATTAAAGCATAAACCTTTTGCTTTTCTTTCCTCCAATTGTTGAGGTGTCAACCTTGTAGGTTGAGGTTTTTTAGAAGAAGGAGCATTGTTCTCTCTATAGATGTTACGGTTGGTCCTTCTAGTAGCCATAGCCATATTTTTACTTTCAACATTTCTTGCCACCTTAAATGCATTCTCCAATGATTTGGGTTCCTAAAGGCTAACCTCATGGTGAATGTTATCCTTTAAAGTTCCTATGAATACATCAATCAAGTGCTCATCTGGAATATTGGTTACCTTTATATTCAATCTTTGGAAGTTCTCAATGTGCTCGGTAACTGAACCCTTTTGCTTGAGATTTATCAATTGGCTAAAGAAGGTATTTCTCCTTGTATCCTCATAGTGTGCTATCATTTCTTCCGTGAAAAATGTCCAAGTGACAAGTGATTTGCGAGAGCAAAGCCATCGATACCATACAAATTGATTAGTCTCTAAATATATAGAAGCAATTTGTACCTTTTGTGTATGTGGAACATTATGGAGATCAAAGAATTGCTCCATCTGAGGTATCCATGTGATTGGGTCCTTGCCATCAAACTTCCTCATATGGATCTTAGGAACATGGTTGGTATTCAAACCAAAGTTGGAGTTTCTCCATTCTTGATTCACCTTCCTTGTGTCCTCATCATGAATTTCATGGTATGCATTTTCACTTTTAGGTGTCTTCTTTGTTATGAAATTTTTCAATACTTCCATGATCTCCCCTTTTAAACCCTCCATCATCTCTTGTAGTTCATCTTTTGTTACTATCTTCTTTTGTAAATCATTTATGTCCCTACACATTTATTCACTTTCATCAATATTCCAAGTAGCATTTTCTGGAGTCTTATTTGGTGTAGAAGTTCCCTTTTTGGGTGGCATGTTGGCCAAGTATCACTTTTGAACCTTGATTTTGAGGTGGTTCTGCTAGACAATCTTTCTTTTGTTGTATCTTCAAAGTTTCATCCCTTCTAGGTATGCAACTTTCTTTTATGTAGTTCTCTGATATTTATTCTCTGCAATGCCACAGTTCAGATCAAAATTGGATGTGCCAAGTGGAATTTGTTGTAACTTCCCCGCAACTTGCTGATTTTTGGCCTTTCCAGGAGATCTCACTTGTATAACGTGCCCCACACAAAATAATTGATATACAATTATGAAACTCATACCAGAAATACTGCAGAACATCCACGATCCAATAAAACCATTCCCACTCAATTTGGATACTCTAGGAAGAAGTTATGATTGTTTTACCTGTAACACATTCTTGAGACTAGTCAATAGGACTAGTCAGATACCCTATCTTACACAGGGTGTATATACAAATTTAAGATGACCCAGAAGATGAAATTTTTACCAAATATACCTTACTAATTTCCATGAATATCCTCCATAGTGTAGGGTATGAAGCATTACATAAAATGTTTTATAGAGAAAATTCCACAATGCCTCAATTTAGGATGATTGAAGAACCCTATTTTGTATAGGTTGTATCTCCGAAAGTATAAGGCCTCGGGAGCTGAAATGTGAACCCAACATACCTTGATCCGTCTACTAAATATACTCCAATTCGTTCCTTCTTAAACATTCTAGAAAACAATTTATAGCGAAAATGCCAAGGTGTCTTAGATGTAGCAGCGAAACCCCAAGACCTTGAGCTTTGATATCATATGTTAAGAACCAAATATCAATATAGCGTAGAAAAACCTCATAAAAAGTACTCAATGCCTTGACAAAGAGATAATTTCAGATAATAAGCTTCTTTGAAGGGGAAACCTCCTTTTACCCCACTTAAATGTTCAAGTACAAGATGATTCAAAATGAAAATGTCTTCTTGGTATATATAGGAGACTAGGAGGTATAATTACAACTAATGGCCTAAAGCCGACATAAATAAAATAACATTACTAATATAATATGCCCCAATTAAGGGGTAGTGAGCTAGTATTAGGGCTTAACACTAGTATTGTAAAATCGATCAATTTGTTGCTGAAAAAGGAGAAGAGGTTTGAATGGACAATGAATACTCAAGAAGCCTTAAATAATATCAAAGGAGAAATCACGATGGCTCCAATCCTCATTAGTACATATTTTCAAATGGATTTCATCATCTATTATTTTTCTACAGAGACAATTGTGCCATATGTTCTTACTTAGAAGAATACCAAAGGTGAAGAACTCTCGATCAGTTTCATGAGAAAAACCCTACATGACTATGAATTTAGGTACTTAGAACTGGAAAAGAAAGATTTGGCTCTTGTAAAAGTGGTGATGCACTTTTGGACGTACATATTGAACTCCCATGTTATTTATTATGTTCCCTCATGACCAGTGAAGATGCTTCTAAATCAACAATTGAGAGAAGGAAAATGGGCTAACTAGGTGAAAAAGATACACGAACATGATATCGAGATCCAACCTTTAAAGTTTGTTAAAGGGAAAGGTTTATGAAAACTCATCGCAAATAGTGATTATGTGGATGGAATGATGTCAATTTCAGTAGGAGAACCATTGGATGATTCAGAATGATACAGAGATATTATATTATACTTGACGTCTGGGAAATTTCTTGTCACCATGAACCCCAAGTAGTGAATAACATTGAAGATGAAAGAAAATCAATATGCGTTGATCACTAATATACTGTTCAAGATAAATTATGGTGATATAATACTGATATGCGTTGATGAAAAACAAGCCCAAGAACTAATGAGATAATTCCATGAAGGAATATGCAGTGGACAATTTGCACCTACCGCCACCATCCACAAGATAATAATAGATGGATTCTATTGGCCATCAATTTTCAGAGACTCATAAGCCACAATAAGGAAGTGTGTATCATTCCAACAATTTTCAGGAAAAATGAAGAGATCCATGATGCCTTTACAACCCATAATTGTGTAAAACCCATTCTCCCAATGGGGACTTGATGTTGTCTGGTCAATTAATCAGAAGTCTAGTAAGGGACATATGTATATTCTCACAGCTACAGATTATTTCATGAAATGGCCATAAGAAATGGAGAACACAAAGAAAGATGATTCTAAACAGCTAATTAATTTCCTCAAAGATAATATTTTGTCAAGATTTGGTGTCCCAGATAAATTTATCATAGATAATGGTTCGATTTTCACTGAGTCGAAATTTATAGAGTTTTGTGGAGAATATGGAATTATAGTGGGTCAATCATCGAATTATCATCCACAAGGTAATGGCCTTGTTGAATCCACAAATAAAACACTTATTGAGATATTGAAGAATACCATTGACAAGAATAAAATAAATTGGCATGTGAAGCTAAATGATGCATTGTGGGCAAGCAAAAAAACTCAAAAGGACAACACTGGGATGTCCCCGTATACATTGGTTTATGGGAAATAAGTAAAAATTCCAATTAGCCTCGAACTCAATGCATTGAATTTTGTGGTTAATACTGAATATACAAAAGAGAGTTCACCTATCCAAAGCAGGATCAACCAGTCATAAAATTGGAAGAAGAATGAAGAAAAGCCCTGAATCAAACTTCTCAGAGGTAACAGACTGTCAAAATATATATTGATCATATCACAACCGTAAATAATTTCTAGAAGGGGGAACTGGTGTTACTGTGGAACAAAGCCAAGGAGAAATCGTCAATGCATACAAAGTTTGAATCCCTCTGGATTGGAATTTGGACCATATATTGTTGAAAAGATCATGGGTTTTAACTTCTATATGCTTCAAGACATGAAGGGTAAAATAATAATGTTTCCTATCAACGAGAAACATTTGAATGATTTTTTCACCTAAGACGATCTCATTCTCATTGTACATAATTTTATTTTTCAATTTGTATATTTTTACTTTGATTCCATATCCCAATGGACGGAATCACTTGGTCATAAACATTATGGATTCTTGACAACCAAAAAGAGATTATCATCCCATAGTTGAATTCAGTTGTTGATATCAATTTATTCTTCCAAAATGTCACTCCCCTTTTCTATTTTCCCAACTTATTTTATCCATTTATTTTCTCTCTTCTATACTTACCCGAATTCCCCTTTTATTTTCTCCCTTCTATTCACCCTTTCTAGTTACTATACTTAGTTGTTTTCCAAAAGCAACAGGTTCACATACTCGCGGACCCTCATGTCCTTCCATACACCCATGTCATGAGTCTGACCGATCACCATATTTTTATATACTTAACTATTTATATAGTTGTGGGTTCACAGGTTCAAGATACCACATTGCAAGTTCAAAGATATCCATTTTTCACCTAGAGATCCGCGATCTACATGATGACCATCATAATTATCATGGGTACCGATCTCCTATGTTTTTCATTTCTCTTGAATCCAAGTCCAACCAACTGCTCCCAGCACTTAGCCATTTTTATATCATTTGCAACCATAGGTTGGCGGGTTGGCGGGTTCACAAAAGTTCCCAAATTCTAATTGCTCTCATTTTTCCTCACCACCTTTGCACTCTTCCAAATATGCATTTAGTATGGTTTAATTCTAATAAATCATGGTGCAGGTTAGATAAAGATAGTCATTAATAAGCGAAGGGATAGAGGATATTTCTCATTAAACCACATTAAAGAACAATTTGTGGAAAATTATATTATCACTCTCAATATATCATTTCAAATATTGTCTGGATTAAAAGAACATTGTTGTCAACTTATGGAAACAACATCTCGACAATAGTTTTACGGAGATACTTTGAATATTTTGGACATGAGGACCAGAGCTTTCAGTAGTCTAGAGCGTATTATTACTATCAATCCCCTTTTGTTGAGAAGGAAGTGATCTTGAAATATGTAATTTCTCGTGCAAGTTGTGCTCATGAGGTTTTCGACTGTAACATCCCCAAATATAAATTATTTTTAAGTCTGAAATTGCTGAGGAAATTATTTCTGTTTTTGGTAAATTCGAAATTGGAAACTTTTTTCCATTTATGGCAATTCCAAATTTCGAATTTAGTTAATTGTAACTAATGATTATGATTGTTGGGCAGAGATCTGATTTGACCCAACTAACTACTTCAGTATGACAATTGTATGAAACAAAATATTTTATATTTATTGCTGATGAATAGATGGAGAAACTAGGTTAAAATCAACTGACCATGACTCCATGAGTGGGGAACATGTGGAACTACCTAAGGGCTAATTGTTACAAGTGGAAAATCAGGAATTTGGCCATTGGCAATCCCTGAAAATTAGGGATTGAGAAAGCTGCGAAAATTCCCAAAGGGGAAAAAGACCTAGGCACAAATGATTTTGGCATATGTAGCATATGAGAGGAGGTAGGACGCTGCCTAGTATGCTAAGGAAATGAAGTTATTTCTTGTTGTTATGAACACAACTTGTTGAGTGTGAGGTAAGGAGAAACTGCTGCAACAGAAGGACTATTGATGATGAGGAGTTCTGAGTTCGCCCTCATGGATTCATGGTCAGGCTAGAGGGTGAACAGGGCAAGTGAATTGGTTGTTCTATTCTAAGGTTGGGAGGAGCTTGGCTATTCCATTTTTTGTTCGAAAAGTTGTTCAGATATGTCTATATACTCCTTCTTTGTTCAATGTTATTTGGAATTATTGGTTGATAGAATTTCATTTGTTTAAATATGAATGAGGTATTTTGTTTTATTAAAGGAATGCAATGAAAGGTAGGATAGACCCTCACAATTTAACTGTAACTGTTGAGAAAACCCTTCTAAGTATTTTGGCTGGAATGAAAATCAAATGGTGGAAATGTATCATAAAATATAATTGTGTGAAAAGATTTTTGTTTCATTATATTGTGCTAGAAATCATTGCCAGTTCAGTGCATCATGTACATCTGGTTATTCTATTTTTGCAAGTAAATATCGGGTGAAGTAAACACTATTATGGAAGTAAACTTGAGATTTAATAACATTACATATGAATGCTTACAAATATTTATCCCTAGAGGTTATCTCTTAATTTTGGACGATTTAACCTATCAAATTAAACTATTGTTGCAAATGATTGTATACAATAGGGGATAATTGGGCGTGCAGATACTTGTATACATAT
>ML786866.1:23721-42067 GCA_009831015.1 Picea engelmannii | reverse complement strand
GGGAAATGTTAGAATGTGGATTTTTGTCCACTTAGGAACTATGTTCAATGTGTGTTAGGATGGGATAGAAATGTCACCGTTGATAATCAGAATATAAGAAAAACTCGCAAAGTTTAACAATGGAGATAAATTCTACCTTCTCTTAACTACGAGTCTATTAAATGAATTGGAGATTAATGTTCCTTAGAAAAAAAAAATATTGGTAAATTTGAGGTTCATTACATTGACTCCAAGGAATTGGTCACCTGGTGCGCTAAGAAATATATACCAAGTCAGTGGATTATTCAACTTGAATTCCATTCTACCGTCTCTCTTTCACTTCAATTGTTCCGTGAATTGTTGAAGCTCCTTGAGTCAACACTTGCTTTTAAAGGAGAGGATTGGAGGGATTTCCGGAAAAAGAAGGACAACATCCTTGACCTCTTACCTGAGTTCTTGGATATTCTAGCGACCATCCCTGAAGATATTACCCAATTTCAGGTCAACTCATTCAAAAATCCATTTTTGGAAATTGCTTAGTTATTCACTAGGGTGACAGGCCAAGAAAATACCCCCAGCATTTCCCATATGATTCTTTATATACTATATTTTATTGTCATGGAGAAATCCATTTTCAATTGGGGAAAACTAATTTCCATTTAAATCTCTTCCCAATTGTCATAGTACAAAAAGGTTAAGAAATTCTATATGGATTCGTATTTGGTGTTTGCGATAGCATATTGCTATCAATTTCCTAAACTGTTTATCTGTAAGAAGGTAAACTATGAATTTAACCCAGTTACCTTATGGTACCAAGCCTTATCGAGACACAAAGATTCTTTTGATTTCTATGAATTTTTCAATGATTTTTTCTCAGTTTTTAAAGGATTGTTGTTCAAAAAAGATACCCCAAGAATAACCGACCAGGAAATTAAATTCCTAGATAAAAAGGGGATGTTGGAGAAAATCGAGAATTACAATGTTATCAGGATTTTTGGTTCTAAGGAAAATCCCCCCTTTCTTACATGCCATATATCTGATAGAATGTTTATTACACAAGTCACAACGAAATATAATTTTTGTTTGCACTCTTTTCATGCGAAACAGAAAAAAACAATTCATACCCTTACCTTGGAAAATTGGGGATTTATATTCAAAAATATGAACAAAATTGATGGATTTGCAAACCACTTCCACAATTTGAATCTCAAATATGATGAAAATATAAAAGGGTTTGAACCTAATAGAATGCTTTTGGAACATATGCTAGCAGTGGGATTCAACAATTCATTTATCCATAATGTTCTAGGAGAAGAATGAGATAATAAATTAGGTGCTCCTACTCACAATGTTGGCGACTTGGAGATGATACTCTGTACAAATGAATTTTACAAAGATAAAGGAAAGGGTCCGAATGGGAAGAGTTCCCAGTCCCCAACTGTTACTCCTAAGAATACAAAATCTCGAAGTAGTGATCCAACGACCCTCCCATATAGAAAAGTGATCAATAGTAGTTCAGGCAGAGGAGGAGAAAATAATCCCCCTCCGGGAAAAATTGAAAACTCGCACAAACTTCCTTTGAGGAAAAAGAGGGAAAATGTAGTTCAAGAGGAAGAAGACCAACGCATAGAGAGTGATATCAATATCTTCTCCCTCAAAGATATGGAACTTGAAGAAGACATAGAGAAAATGTTTCCCAACATTAATCAACCAAGAAGCACAACCCAACAAAATCCATCATTGGAAATTATTGAGAATGACACCTTCGATGAAGAAGAGTCATTTGCGTTCTAGAGCATTGTCTTTGACAAAGAATCTAAGAAATTGATTATCGAAATAAGTAATGTCAAGAATAAGAAAGGGAAATCTCGTTTAGAGGTTGACCTAATAAACATGCAGCCTTGCCATATTTCTAAAGTTCACAGAGCAATCGGGGATGCTCTCGACGACTACATTGGTGGTCTTGAAGCGGAAAACATGAAATTGAAACAAAGGATCAACGAAATGGAAGACACCTTAATTTNTTGGTTTCTAAATTAAAAGGATCCTCGATCCTACTTACATCTTCCAGGAGCTATGTGGAGAAAAAAATTAAGAAAAGAATGGTGTTGGTCACAGAGGATTGAGAGATTTTGAATAACATGGTTTCTTTTGGCTCAAGGGTGCATGACTTCCATGATTATTTACAAGCCTACCTAAAGAATGAAGAATGTTTTTACCTTGATATCATGGTACCATTTGGAATCAAACATTCCAATATGATAGAACTAAAGAGAAGAGAGGAGGATCTCCCCTCGCCAAGTCGGATAAAGAAGTTGAACGCATTCTGGAAAGAAAAGATAAAAAAAAATGAATAATATTGTTCAAGCGTGCAACCAAGCTATATCAAGGAGGGAATAATTATTCAAAGTTCTCATGGAGATGGATCTATCTAGAAGCACTAACAAATTTCAATACCCCAAATTAATCCTCTACTCGTCGTTCATAATAAAACAACAATTTGACGAACAAGTTTATATTTTTAAAGGCTTGTCATTTGAAACGTTATATGGTATTCTTGAATATGAAGAGGACGACATAGATAATTGGATAGTGGACTACTCCATGAAAAATTAGGACATTGAAGAAGAATTAAATGGCATTTCCATTTATCTAAGGGACTTGGAGGGAGAGTTGTTCAACAAAAAAATCTAGCATGAAATCAATGTGGCACCAATGAAAATTTATATCGAAGAATGGTTCAAGAAAGATATCGATAAACTGACTAATGAGGGGAAAGAAACAGTTGAGACATTTCCTTTAACCTTTGATGAGAACGATAAAAGGACATCAACAAGCAAGTGAAAAGAAGGAGAGACCATCATAGTAAGTTTATGTTGATCACATCCTTATTTTTATTTATCAAGTCCTTCATCTGGTTATTCCACCTCTTTCACTAGAAAGGTTTAATCGAAAACTGATAACTCCTCTTTCTTCTTACCAGGACTTGGTGTTCTTATACCATCCATCGTCTTTCTTCTAAGAGATTATTTCTTGTATTTATTTTCTTTATGGTCCGTGGGAGCCCAATCCTAGTATTTAAAACAAACACATTTTAAATTTCAAAGAATATGTAACATACTATATATTTTTTAGAAATTTCAAGAGACCTATTTTGGGAATAATCTCGACTGTGCTCTGTAACCCTATTTTCATAATATAATTTATTTGAGGTTGATCTATCATTATCTTTATTTGAACTTCCCATGTTTCCACTCTGTTGAAGTTCTCTTATGCATGTAGATCATCTTGTTTTTACTTTTTATGTTATCAGAAACATTTATCTTAAATTATGATGGATGTGAGGAAATTTTGCATATTTTCTTTAAATGTGTGAAGTGTTTGATTCCTCGTCCTTTCTCAAAAACTTTCTTTAAAAATAAAACAAAAACATTTTTCTTTCATATTTCTTTTATATTTTATTTCTTTGATTACCACGACGAACTTATGCAAAGTCACATATTCTAAATATTTAGAATCCTTAGAAAATCCAAAATTAAATAGGAGAACCACCTCTTTAAAAACACGAGAGGATTTACATCCTCGTGAGGTTGTCATTTCGGTGCTGACGGATTCAAGCGTCAATAGGTACGTCTCTTAGAATGTTATTTTGTTTATATTACTTATATGAATGTTCCTAGGATATCTAATCAACCAATTGATACATTGGATAATAATGTATTAGAATTGTATATTTCCCACGCATAAAAGTAAAAGCACACACATACACGCATATGTAAATACATTTGTACAAAATGTTTTATCCATAAAGAAAAACATGTATATATATAATAATATGTCCAAAAATAATTTCATAAGTACAAAACGGTGTCTTAAAGCCTCAAATAGAGTCGGTATACATCGTCGGGCTAAAACCCTCACTACATAAGAGAGTACAAAAAGAGTTCCCTCGGCACGTATGAGGTCTAGTGATATCTATGGCCTGGACCTCTTGGCCTTAGTGTAATGAAATATGACATTCGTCTGAACAACTGAACCCAAGTCTTGGGTACCACTACAACATGCGGTTGTATGGAAAGGGATAAGTTATCAATATTCACCATCGACATTGGACTAGTGAGATATGTTAGGTTCCTCTCCACTTGTCTCAATACTCTCTCACCCTCTTAGGTTGGTGGCCCTCTCACGGATGTTGGTCCTCCTATTGCATCTAGTCTGACATCCTCTTAAGGATGATGCATGGTCCTGGAGAAGTCGACTGGTCGTATTGGTCCCACGTATTGAAATATTTTATTTCTTTGATTACCACGATGGACTTATGCAAAGTCACATAATCTAAATATTTAGAATCCTTAGAAAATCTAAAATTAAATAGGAGAACCACCTCTTTAAAAACACGGGGGAATTTACATCCTCGTGAGGTTGTCAGTTCGGTGCTAACGGATTCAAGCATCAACAGGTACGTCTCTTAGAAGGATATTTTGTTTATATTACTTAAATGAATGTTCCTATGATATCTAATCAACTAATTGATACATTGGATAATAATGTATTATAATTGTATATTTCCCACGCATAAAAGTAAAAGCACACACATACACGCATATGTAAATACATTTTTACAAAATGATTTATCCATAAGGAAAAAACATGTATATATATAATAATATGTCCAAAAATAATGTCATAAGTACAAAACTAGGTTGTAAAGCCTCAAATAGAGTCAATATACATCGTTTGGCTCAATCCCTCACTACATAAGAGAGTACAAAAAGAGTTCCCTCGGCACATATGAGGTCTAGTGATAGTTATGGCCTAGGCCTCTTGGCCTTAGTGTAATCAAATACGACGTTCACAAGACATCGGAAAAACTGAACCCAAATCTTGGGTACCACTACAACATGCGGTTATATGGCCAGGGTTAAGTTCTCAATCTTTACCATTAACATTGGACGAGTGAGAGATGTTAGGTTCCTCTCCACTTGTCTCAATACTCTCTCATCCTCTCAGGTTGGTGGCCCTCTCACGGTTGTTGGTCCTCCTATTTCAGCTAGTCTGACATCCTCTCGAGGATGACGCATGGTCCTGGAGAAGTCGGCTGGTTGTACTGGTCCCACATCTTGCAATCTTTTATTTATTTGATTACCAAGAAAAACTTATGCAAAGTTGCATATTCTGAATATTTAGAATCCTTAGAAAATCTAGAATTAAATAAGAGAACCACCTCTTTAAAAACACGAGAGGATTTACATCCTCGTGAGGTTGTCATTTCAGTGTTGACGGATTCAAGCGTCAACAAGTACCTCTCTTAGAATGTTATTTTGTTTACATTACTTATATGAATGTTCCTAGGATATCTAATCAACTAATTGATACATTGGATAATAATGTATTAGAATTGTATATTTTGCATGCATAAAAGTAAAAGCACACACATACACACATATGTAAATACATTTGTACAAAATGTTTTATCGATAAGGAAAAAACATGTAAATATATAATAATATGTCCAAAAATAATGTCATAAATACAAAACTTGGTCATAAATCCTCAAATAGAGTCAGTATACGTCGTCGGGCTCAAGCCCTCACTACATAGGAGAGTACAAAAAGAGTTCCCTTAGCACAGATGAGGTCTAGTGATAGTTATGGAATAGGCCTCTTGGCCTTAGTGTAATGAAATATGACATTCACAAGACATCAGAACAACTGAACCCAAGTCTTGGGTACCACTACAACACGCAGGTGTATGGCCAGGGTTAAGTCCTCAATATCTACCATCGACATTGGACGAATGAGATATTTTAGGTTCCTCTCAACTCGTCTCAATACGCTCTCAACCTCTCGGGTTGGTGGCCCTCTCATGGTTGTTGGTCCTCCTATTGTAGCTAGTCTGACATCCTCTCGAGGATGACTCATGGTCCTTGAGAAGTTGGTTGGTTGTACTGGTCCCATGTCTGTATATAAAAGATTACTAAGTTAGTACTTTGACTTTACCATAAAAAGGATAATATTTAAAAAATAAAAATAAAATAACTTTAAAATATAAAAAGTAATGTGTACCCATGTCTTTGTACTTCTCGCAAGGGGGCACTGACACATCAGGATCCCTCAGTAAACTAATCCTTGCATAGGGGTAGTCTCCAATCACAGGAATTTGACAGGCCCACCTTTCAAAACTATTGTCATTGAATGCCTCTTGCACTCTCCTTGCTCCCTATAAAGGCTTCAAAGATTCCCACCTGCATAATGCTAGAAAGGAGGAAATAGGTCCCCGTACTGTCTCTCACGAGATAAGGATTGGAACTCTCTCAAAAGGGAAAGTGCACAACACGGTCCCAAAACCAAAGTTCTTGTTTTTTCTTCTTCAATAGTCAGTCAATTTTTTTTCATACAATTGAGCATCACAATGCTACAATAAAATATGGTGGCCTGTATACATTGAGTTGTACAATGCATCTATTCACGTTAATCCTGATCAAGTGTTCGATATCCAATGATCCTCCCAATCATGTTAAGTACTCTCAATAGGTTGAGGCTTGTGATATTATGAATTCGCACCTGAGATCCTACTTTATCAGTGTGAGCCTCGCAGTACATACCAATGTAGTCTTGTATGTTGTGTGGTCCTGGAGGAAAATTCCTCAAGTTCAATGGTTCCCCCCTCTTGGAGAGGTCAGTCAAAAATTATATATATCCTCGGTAATCCGAGTAGATGATTGTCTCTCTAGCATGAAGGTCTGCCAATACTCTATCAAATGATTCGATAGCCTAGGTTATTCCCTCATGAATTGACACTGAAATAACTTCCAGATAACACACTACTTTGGCATGGAAATGGGCCAATGGCCCCTGGATCCTCTTTGACAAAGATGTCTAACTCCTCATGTTCTCTCTCTCGCCACTGAACATACATCCTGTTGCATAAAATTGTTTTGAGGTTAGTCCCTTGTTTGATTGTCTGAAGGCTTTAAAGAGTTGTATGCGGTTTTTTTTAAGAAATATGCATATATACGCATACTAAGTTTTACTTTTCCCATGTATATATGCATGTTGAGTTTGGATAGTCCACGTACATGCAGACCTGTTTTTTTCCTAGGGTGCGCACCCTCTAAACAAATAAATACACAACAAATGATGAACTGATATGATGAGAGAGGTAATTTGTACTTACTTGGTTCATGTTTGAAGAATTTACCTCCACCATAGCTCCTTGAATCCACGTTTTAAGGAAGAGGGATTTTTAACTTCTTGCTTATTTTCCAATTTGCAATGTTTTTATTTTATTTTATTTGTGAATGGCGGAATCGACAACCCGCAGTTCTATTACTCGTGTGACACGGGGTCAAGTCCAGTCTGCTACCTCTATAACCTGCAGGTGTGTGAACACATACCACAAGCATGGGGAACGAGTAAATTGGGGTGAGAATTGAACTTGAGACCTCCATTTTACATTTCCTTCCATTTACAAGACACTTGCCAATCAGTCTACACCCCTGCGGGCTCCAATTTGCAATGGTTAAAATGCGTTGGCTACCCCTATTTATAGAATATTTTGGCTCTTTTTACTCCAGTTTGGTCCTTTTTTACCTATTCTTCTCTTGGTGGGTTCTTGAATTTCTTTTCGGGAGAGTTTTGGGTTGTTCTTATGAATTTTTTATTTTGGTTTGGTGTTTTTATGAGTTGGGTTACACTCACATCATCTCATGGTGAAGTTTTTTTTTTCAACACTAGTGTATAAGTTAGGTTCTCATCACCTTTCATATTCCATTTTGTTTACTTTTTCCTCTTTTCCATAGGACTGATCCCACCGAAGGGAGACACATAACCTTCTATGTTTCTGATGCAGGAGCATCGCCAGTAGCCAAGTGAGCGTGAAAGCAGAAGCCAGCTGGGAAAAGCGCAGCACACATTTTCCACATTTTGAAATGTTTTTGAAAGATTAAGAAGAAGATATTAATGTAGTAGCTAGAAGTGTACTTCCATTTATATCTGGCTGTAAACAGATCTTGAGCGATTTTCTTTCATCTGTCAATGTAAAAGGCTTTTAAGCCCAGTTAATGAAAGCAGGTAGTTTTGAATTCATAGATTAGACAGTTAGAGAATAAGAGGGAGAACGGATATAGACACACTCGCCTTTGTATCATAGTAGTTGTTGTTGTATCATTAGCATAGAACAGAGGAAAAGAGCTATAGCAGAGAGCTATAGAGAATAACACATGTACAAAAGCAATTGAGTTAATATATGAAGCTTTGACTCAACTTTCATGGTGTTACGATGTTTACTGTTTACATATGTTGAATGGTATGCTTACAGTTGTTTTATTCTCTCTGTTATGCATTTTCTTTAATACTGTGTTGAATGTATGATTTCATGTTGAATGTTTGAAGTCTGAAAGAGAGAGAGAGAGAATGAGTTTCAATTGTTTATCTTCCTAAGTGAAAGAATTTCCTGCAAGGAGTGCAGTGAAACATCCGCAAGGTGTGCATTGACAAGGGTTTTGAGTTTTATCTCAGAAAGATCAGGAGGGATACCATTGTTCTCATTCCAGCAAAAGTGCAAGTGAAGAACAAGAGTCGTGAAAGGTGTGTGCAGGCCAGTTGAAGCCTTAGAACTTATCAGCTAAGGTTGAAGAGAGAAATACTTTTGTTGCAGAAAGTGCATAGAGTCGAAAGATCAAATACCCAAAAGTATTTGAAAGATTTATGCAAGGAGTGCGAGCAGGAACCCTTTTGGAGCCTTGAGTTTACAAGAGAAAATTTCAGGAGGGATAACACCTTTGAAAACTTCAAAGGAGGACGAGGATCAAAATACTTAAAAGGGAGACAAGACTCAAAGTCATCCAATAGAAGTAAAGTTCAAAAGGGAGAACACCAATTCGTCCCGTAGAAGTCATAGAGGAAGAAATCGAACGGTCATAATTCTCAGTGGAGAATTCGTGAAGTTGCGAGGAACGTAGGATCGAGAGGAATTGCGGGGTGGATAAGGGCCAGACAAACCCATTATGTTGGCATCAAGGATCAATGAGGACCATCGATCGTGGTCAATTTGGGTCACCATATCATTTCACGAACTCAGGGTTCGTGAGTTTGGAGGTGGAAGACCAAACTCTTGGAGTCGTGAAGTTTTGAGTTGCAAGAAGCGGAGGAAGAGATCCAGACCGTTGGGTCCAAGCTGCGGGAGGACCGCCAGATCTGAACCTTCATGAGTATCACATATCATGAGTTCGGAGGATAGACCAAATCCTTTGTTTGTGTGAAGTCCCGAATAGAGATAAGTAGGAGCAATCGTCGGATCAGAACCTCTTCGCTATATCGTGTATTGGGGTTTCAGAAGTTGGGAGGAATTAGTTTCGACTACAGAAGTCATGGGATTGTGAGTTGCGAGGGTTCATGCAACATGTGGTACGTCTTCTTGGTGGGAACCGCGTGGTTGATAGGTGGCACGATGATAAGATGCTCAGAGAGAGGAAGAACTGGTGACAGGTGGTGTACACATGTCATTTGAAAAGGGATTCAACACCCTGTTGACTTCTCATGCTTCAGATTCTCATAAGAAAGGAGCACAAAGGCTCAACAATTCAAGTCACGAAGTTGCGACTTCCGAGAAATGCTAAAGGAGTCAAACCTTATCTGAATTTCTCACCTCGGATTTTTATAAAAGAAGGGCTGGAGGTTCAACCTTTCAACTCGCAAGATTGTGAGTTGCAAGAAGTGCAAAAAGGAATTCAACCATCGTGTCTTGAGGTTTCGCAAAGGGAGAGTGCCAAAGTTCAACATTCCAACTTGCGAGGTCACAAGTTGCGAGAGGCGCTAGTAGTTAGCCCTAGTTGACGATTACGTGTGGAGGGTGTTGAAAAGGAAAGGAGCAATACCCCATCGCACCTCGGGTATCGGCGTTTGGTAAAGAAAAGTTGAGGGTCTTCAACCATCAACACATCAGTTGCGAAAGGCACTTGTGCAGGGACCAAGTCGTGATCATATGGAAGTGTAAGGCTTGTACTTGGTGTTAGTTTCTTAAGGCGGGGTTTCAACAGGACCTGTGGATCGGATTGTTAAAGGTTTTAGCAGGTAGCCAAAGAAGCCGCTTCGGCTTAAGGAGAATTTGGAACGATCCTGAGTGGATCTTGACTCGAGGTTTGGGGTCTACACCAGTTCTGGTATCAGAGCTCAGAACAAGTTCTTTTCTTTCTATAGTAGAGAAAAGAGGAGAAATTTTATAGCCATGCTACCGAGGAGAAGAGACAGACCGATGCCTAATCCAACAGTGGAGAGAGAAATGCGTGAACTACGTGCTAGGATTGATACCATGGAGACAACACAGAGGCACACAGTTGACGTTGGGGATATCAACGAAGATGAAAGTGAAAATGAAGCTAGACACGAAGGAGAAGAAGTTGAAGTTGAAGATGCTGCGGATGAATGTCTATTTAGGGTTGTTGCAAGGATAGGTGCCAGAGCAAAAATGGAGATTCCCATGTATGAGGGAAACTTGGATGTTGAATAGCTTCTAGACTAGATTAGAGCTCTGGATAAATATTTTGACAATTAGGATGTCGAGGAAGACAAGAAAGTCAAACATGTCATCACTAGACTTAAAGGGCATGCATCACTATGGTGGGATGAACTGCAGGCTGACAGACACTGTAAAGGCAAGAAAAAAATCAAAAGCTGGGATAGAATGGTTGCAAAGATAAAATCCAAATTCATACCCAAGGATTATCAAATCCCTCTATTTTGGAGGATGCAGAATTTGAGACAGAAGTTGATGTCAGTGAAAGAATACAATGAAGAGTTCTACAGGATAAACATCAGAGAAGGTCATCGAGAAAGTGATGATGAAAAGTTTTCCAGATACATGAATGGTCTACAATATGAAATTCAAGATGAGATGAGCATGATGACCTTTTGGACTATAGAAGATGCTTATCAGATGGATCTGAAAGATGAAGAGAAGTTGAGCCGGAAGCAAGGTCAAAGAGGCTGAGGTAGAAGTCAAGCCAGAGGCAAAATAATTGCCCAACATAGGACTCATAAATCTAAAGAAGAAGGAAAGAAACCTCAACCTCAACCTGAAAAAGGGGGAAGCTCACAGGGAAGACAATATGTCGATAGAAATAATTTTTCTCGAGATAGAGGAAGAGGAAGAGGCAGAGGTGGTGAAGTAAAATGCTTTTTCTGTGGAAAGATCGGACATAAATCCTATGAGTGTTTAGATAAGAAGAAATATGGTGGTGAAACTCACATTTCTTAAGCTCAAGGACGAAATGTTGAGGCAGAAGATGCTGAGGGTGGAAGATCCTTAATGATGAGGAAAGTTCTCTTGAAGCCGGAGAAAGAAGCAAAGAACCCAGCCCAAAGAAATAGTATGTTTCAAACTGCTTGCAAAACCAAAGACAGGGTATGTAAGGTCATAGTGGACAGCGGTAGCAAAGACAATCTCGTATCTATAGAGATGGTAGAAAAGATGGAGCTAGAGACTATCGTACATCCAAGCCCATACAGAGTTTCGTGGCTACAAAAAGGACATTAGGTAAATGTTACTAAACAGTGTTTAGTTGAATTTAAAATAGGAGGATATAAGGATGAAATATTATGTGATGTCATTTCCATGGATTCTTGTCATCTATTGCTGGGTAGACCGTGGAAATATGATAGGAACGTGGTTCATGATGGGAGAAAGAACACGTACACCCTGGAAAAAAATGGTAGGACTCACATGTTGTTGTCAATTAAGGATAAATAAGTGAAAACAGAGGTGAGCAACACTGTACTTCTCATGAGTGGGAAGGAACTTCTTAAGGAGGTTAATAATAAGGAAGACACACAATTTATTATGGTTAGGAAGCCCATAATTGTTTTGACCAGTACAAGGATAGATGATTTACCAGAGGAAATCCAGAAGTTGCTGGAAGAATTTGTTGATATAGTAGTGGAAAAACTACCTTGTTCATTGCCACCGATCAAGAATATAAGACATCACATTGATCTTATACCTGGAGCCAGTTTACCAAACAAAGCAGCGTATAGATTGACGCTGCAGGAAAATGAAGAAGTCAGGAGACAATTCCTGGACTTAATGGACAAAGGATTGGTTAGAGAGAGCTTGAGTCCATGCGATGTTCCAATAGTGCTCATCCCAAAGAAAGATGGAGGCTAGAGGATGTGTACAGACTCAAGGGAAATCAATAAGATTACCATCAGATATAGATTTCCATTGCCAAGGATGGATGAGTTGATGGATTGCTTGAGTGGAGCAAGATTTTTTTCAAAGATTGATTTGAAAAGTGGATATCATCAGATTCAAATGAGAGAAGGTGATCAATGGAAGACAACATTCAAGACGAATGAAGGGTTCTATAAATGGCTTGTTATGCCATTTGGCGTAATGAATGCACCCAGTAATTTCATGATATTGATGAACAAAGTCCTAAAGGATTTCATAGAGAAATTCGTCATTGTATATCTTGATGATATATTAATTTTCAGCAAAAAAGAAGCAGAGCACTTAAAACATTTAGTTGCAGTAATGAGGAGATTACAGCAGGAGAAATTGTTGATCAATGTGAAGAAATCATTATTTATGAGAACAAAACTTATTTACTTGGGTTTTGTTATCTCTTCAATTGAGTTGAAGATTGATCCGGAAAAGGTAAATGTGATTAAGAATTGGCCATCACCGAAAGGTGTGTTTGAAGTTCGAAGCTTCCATGGTTTGGCTAATTTCTACAGGAAATTCATTTGAAATTTTAGTGGAATTAGTGCGCCAACGATGGATATGGTGAAGAAAAGACACAAATATTTTCACTGGACAGAGGAAGAAGAGAAAAGTTTCAATCTGCTGAAGAAGAAGAACACGGAACAACCAATTCTGGTTTTGCCAGATTTTAACAAGACATTTCAGGTCAGGTGTAACGCGAGTGGATTTGCAATTGGGGTGGTTTTGAGCCAAGACGACAGGTCAATTGCATATTTCAGTGAGAAATTGAATGAAGTGAAGTTTAAATACTCAACATATGACAAAGAATTTTATGCAGTCATCCAAGCACTGAAGAAATGGAGACATTATTTGGTTCCCAAAGAGTTTTTTTTGTACAGTGATAATCATGCTTTACAATTCATGACTCAACAAGAGAAGTTGAACGAAAAGCATGCTAAATGGGTTGAATTCATGCATAATTTTACTTTTGTGATTAAGCATATTTTTGGAACTTCTAACAAAGTTGTTGATGCTTTGAGCAGGAAATGTTTGTTTATGCAGGAATTCAGAGTCAAAACTTTGGGTTTTGATAACCTCAAAGAAATGTACAAGGATGACCCAGATTTTAAGGAGGCATATGAGGCATCTGAGAATCCAGTTCTCAGGGAAAAAATCCAATGGACCGAGTATATGATCCAGGATGAATTATTATTCAGGGGCAATCAACTATGTATTCCAAAATGCTCCATGAGGGAGAATATGTTGAAGGAAAAACACAGTGGAGGATTGGCCGGACACTTCGGTCATGATAAGACATTCTCAAAGTTGAATGGATCATATTTTTGGCTAGGGATGAGGACATATGTTAAGATATTTGTCGACAAATGCAGGATTTGTCAGCACACAAAAGGGAAAAGGAAGAACACATGGTTATATCAACCATTACCCATACCAGAAAGGTTGTGGGATGCAGTGAGCATGGATTTCATATTGGGACTTCCAAGAACAAGAGAGGATGTTATTAAATCTTTGTAGTGGTAGACAGATTTTCCAAGATGGCATATTTCATACCATGCCAGAAAACCAGTGACGCAACTCATATTGCGAACCTTTTTTTCAAAGAAGTCGTTAGACTTCACGGTTTGCCAAGGAGTATTGTTTCTGATCGAGATACCAAGTTCATTGGACATTTTTGGAGGAATTTGTGGAAGAAGTTGTGAACAAAAGCTTGGGAGATTTACTGAGGAGCTTGGTGACTGAACACCACATTCAGTGGGATCACATTCTGCCATGGGTGGAATTTGCTTACAATGATTTTTTTAATAGAATAACATGGCAGAGTCCATTCCAAATAGTATA
Source organism: Picea engelmannii (assembly GCA_009831015.1). Lineage (NCBI taxonomy): Eukaryota > Viridiplantae > Streptophyta > Pinopsida > Pinales > Pinaceae > Picea > Picea engelmannii. The sequence continues at coordinate 28,027 of ML786866.1, read as the reverse complement.
TGGAATGCAACCAAGGGGAGTTTCTGAATTGAAAGGTTCAAAACAAAATGAATTCAGAAGTGCTAGTGCAGAGGACTTTGCAGAAGAAATGAAGGAGCTTCATAGCCGAATCAAGAAGCGATTGTAGAGTTCAAGCCAAGAGTATAAGCGCAGAGCATATCAACACAGGTGAGAACTTCAATTTGAAGTTGGTGATCTGATTCTTGCACATCTGAGGAAGGAAATATTCCCAAGGGGAACATATAATAAACTAAACATGAAAAATATTGGATCGTGCAAGGTCATAAGGAAATTTGGGGTGCACGCATATGAGATTGAATTACCCGATGGGGTCGGAATCTCAACGATATTCAATGTTGTAGATTTGTACCCTTACAAAGCTGAAGAAGCAGGAGAAGAAGATGAACAGAAAGAAGATCAGTGGACAAAACAAATGCTTGTAGCAAAAAATCCACAAATGGAAAGTATAATTGACAAGAGGGTTAGCAAGAAGATCAGGAGAAAAGAGTATTTTGAATATTTGGTCAAATGGAAGGGACATCCAATTGAAGATGCCAGTTGGAAAGATGAAGCAGAAATTTAGAAGCATGGACAAACCGTGCAAGAAATCATGAACAGGAGTTCATGAAAATTTTCAAGCGAGGGAGTATGATGCAGGAGCATCGCCAACAGCTAAGCGAGGGTGAAAGTAGAAGCTAGCTGGGAAAAGCGTAGCACACATTTTCCACGTTTTGAAATGTTTTTAAAATATTAAGAAGCAGATATTAATGTAGTAGCTAGAAGTGTATTTGCATTTATATCTGGCTGTTGTAAATAGATCTTGAGAGATTTGCTCTCATCTGTCAATGTAAAAGCCATTTAAGCCCAGTTAATGAAAGTAGGTAGTTTTGAATTCATAGATTAGACAGTTAGAGCATAGGAGGGAGAACGGATATGGACACCCTCGCCTTTGTATCATAGTTGTTGTTGTTGTATCATTAGCATAGAACAGAAGAAAAGAGTTGTAGCAAAGAGCTATAGAGAAGAACCCATGTACATAAGCAATTGAGTAAATATATGAAGCTTTGACTCAAATTTCATGGTGTTACGATGTTTACTGTTTACATATGCTGAATGGTATGCTTATAGTTGTTTTATTCTCTCTGTTATGAATTTTCTTTAATACTATGTTCAATGTATGATTGCATGTTGAATGTTTGAAATTTGAAAGAGAGAGAGAGATAATGAGTTTCAATTGTTTCTCTTCCTGAGTGAGAGAAGTTACTACAAGGAGTGCAGTGCAACATCTGCAAGGTGTGTGTTGACAAGGGTTCTGAGTTTTATTTCAGAAAGCTCAGGAGGGATACCATTGTTCTCATTCCATCAAAAGTGCAAGTGAAGAACAAGAGTTGTGCAAGGTGTGTGCAGGCTAGTTGAAGCCTTAGAACTTATCAGCTAAGGTTGAAGAGAGAAGACTGTTGTTGCAGAAAGTGCACAGAGTTGAAAGATAAAATACCTAGGAGTATTTGAAAGATTGTCACAAGGAGTGCGAGAAGGAACCCTTTTGGAGGCTTGAGTTTACAAGAGAAAAGTTCAGGAGGGATAACACCTTTGAACACTTCAAAGGAGGACGGGGATCGAAATACTTCAAAGGGAGATGAGATTCGAATTCATCCAGTAGAAGTAAAGTTCAGAAGGGAGAACACCAGTTCGTCTCATAGAAGTCATAGAGGAAGAAATCGAACGGTCAGAAATCTCAGTGGAGAATTCATGAAGTTGCAAGGACCATAGGATCTAGAGGAGTTGCAGGGTGGATAAGGGATGGACAATCCCATTACGTTGGTGTCAAGGATCAACAAATACCATCGATCATGGTTAGATTGGGTCATCAAATCATTTCACGAACTTGGGGTTCGTGAGTTTGGAGGTGGAAGAGAAAACTCTTGGAGTTGTGAAGTTTCGAGTTGGGAGAAGCGGAGGAAGATATCTAGATAGTTGGATCCAAGCCGTGGGAGGACGATCAAATCTGAACCTTTGCGAGTATCGCATATTGTGAGCTCGGAGGATAGGCCAAATCCTTTCATTGTGTGAAGTCCCGAATAGGGAGAAGTAGGAGCAACCGTCGAATCAGAACCTCTTCACTATATCGCGTATCGGGGTTTCGGAAGTTGGGAGGAATTAGTTTCGATTACAGAAGTCACAAGCTTGTGAGTTGCAAGGGTTCGTGCAACACGTGGTACGTTTGCTTGGTGGGAACCGTGTGGTTGACAGGTGGCATGATGATAAGACACCCGGAGAGAGGAAGAAGTGGTGACAGGTGGTGGACACATGTCATTTGAAAAATGAGTCAACACCTTGTTGACTTCTTATGCTTTGGATTCTTGTAAGAAAGGAGCACAAAGGCTAAAAAATTCAAGTCGTGAAGTTGTGAGTTTCAAGAAGCGCTGAAGGAGTCAAACCTTCTCTAACTTTTGCACCTCAGAGTTTCGTAAAAGAAGGGCCCGGAGGTTCAACCTTTCAACTCGCGATATTGCGAGTTGCGAGAAGTGCGAAAAGGAAGTGAACCATCGCCTCTCAAGGTTTCGCAAAGGGAGAGTGCCAAAGTTCGACATTCCAACTCGTGAGGTTGCGATTTGTGAGAGGCGCTAGTACTTAGCCCTAGTTGACGGTTACGTGTGGAGGGCAATGATAAGGAAAGGAGCCATACCCCATCGCACCTTGGGTATCAGCGTTTGGTGAAGAGAAGTCGAGGGTCTTCAACCACAAACATGGGAGTTGCAAAAGACGCTTGTGCAGAGACCAGGTCGTGGTCATATGGAAGTGTAAGACTCATCCTTGGTGTTAGTTGCTTAAGGAAAGGTTTCACCAGGACCTGTGGATCGGATTGTTAAAGGTTTCAATAGGGAGCCAAAGAAGTCACTTTGGCTTAAGGAGAATTTGGAACGATCCTGAGCGGATCTTGACCCGAGGGTTGGTGTCTGCGCCAATTTCTTTAGAAGTGTCATAATTAGGTGGTAGGTCCTCCCTCTACATGGATGCCCCAAGTATATCCTTTACTGCATTTTGGAATCTATGCTATGAGTTTTCCATAGGATTGGGAGTCCTTTTAGTCCCTCCATGACTACGTGTTGAAGCCTCATTGTTCTTCATATTTTCTATCCTATACCTAAAGGACTCCCTAAGAGCATGATTTGTTGTCTTTCAAGCTCCCTTAAACTTCAAAAACAACATCTAACGAGAATTTATTTATTCTTTTCAGTCTCGTTCAGAGTACTTAAGAAAAGAATCCCCCATGGATTCTTTTTTAATCCCTTTTCAAAATCTTTAAAAATTGAAACGATTGTCGAACAATCTTATTTCCCTTCACGCTCGTCGAACTAAAATTTGAAGGCACATCTATCTAAATATAGTTTACCCCTTTTTCGGTCCAGATGGCTATTTTTATGAAAAATGTACACCCTAGGAGCTACTTTTCGCTAAAAGAGTATTCTCAGGTGTAAGTTTAAACGTTTTTCAGATCTGGGGGACTAAATTTACAAGAAAGGACCATTATCCTTGGTTTTGGTTTATCTCTTTTTCGAGCCTTGGAGATTATCTACGAAAATGGAAATCCATTGGAGTCCATAGTTAAGCTCTTTTCATACTCCCTAAATATGAAAACATTGTCGAGTGACCTTGTTCCTTTTAGACTCATTAATTGGTCCAAAAGCAATATCTATTTGGCATAAGTTTAACCCTTTTTCGGCCAATAGATTACCCAAGAAAAATTTACACCTCAGGAGACTTGTCGCAATGGGAGAGTTCTCCTAAGTTATGTTTTATACTTTTTGGACTGAGGGGACTAAATTACAAAAAAGGCATTGAGTCCATAGTTAATATCTTTTCAGAATCCTGAAAATTCAAATATAGTTGAGTGATCTTGTCTCTATCACACTCGTTAAAATGGTTTTGAAGAGACATCCTTTCGGTATATGTTTAACCCTTTTTCGAACCGGATGGAATAACTACAAAAAATAAATACTCTAGTCCTAATGACCAAAAGAGTTCTCCTTGGTATGATTTTATTCGTTTTCAAAATTTGGAGACTAACTTTACTAAAAATATCACTCTGAAGTATTCTTTTAGTGGTTTTCGGACTCTCTTAAAGTGAAAAACCACCAGGATTACTTTCTCTGGGCTCGTAAAAGGGTGAAATCATGAAGGTGGGTTACACTTTTGCTTGTTTTATGACAAAAAAAACTGTATTTTCACAAGTTATTCAACTTCCGACATATAAAAGTATTTTTTTTATTTAGAATTTTACTTTACAGTAAAAACAAAACTTGTG
>ML786866.1:0-23289 GCA_009831015.1 Picea engelmannii | reverse complement strand
GTTTTTAACGGAATCCGTTAAAAAATAAACGTTTCGGCCGAAAAGTATTTCGGCCGAAATATTCTTACCGCGGGAAAATAATTCATTCAAAAAACATTGTACATGAATTTTGATGGCACCGTTAAATTTGACGTGAAAATTTTCGGCCGAATAATATTTCGGCCGAAAGTAATATTTATTCGGCCGAAAAATTGCCGCTAGAAATTTTGGAGACCCGATTGTCACGAAAGTGTTACCCAGCTTCATGATTTTACCCAAAACTTTTACATGGAAGGAGTCTTGTTGTGTCAATATGTAATCACATAGAATGTCTCATCCTTGTGTCTTTGGCCTAATGTTGGCTTCATGATGCTATTACTGAAACTTTAATCATTCTTTAGGTGCAAGCGTCGTAGCTTTTTTTCCCTTGTGATCTGACACCTTGACCCCTAGAGGAATTTTCTTGAGTCTCCTTATCCTACACATGTCTCCTAGGATTGAGCATAAGTATGTTCCATGCGCTTGGAACTAGTTTTCTTGCCCGTGAGACTCGTTCCTCCTTTGTAATGTAGCATTATTTTATTCTTTTTCAAAGTTTGTTAAAAATTTGAAAAAAGACAAAAAAATCAAATAATACTAAAAGAGAGGACAATATATACTTTCTCTTTTATCGACAACAAGATAGCATCCCTTGGAAAAAACATATCCATTTGTTTTTTCTGCAAGCATTGGGATCTAGTATGACCTTAGGAATTTGTTCTTGTTACATGGAGTTGTGTCCTCCTCCATTTGGTTACTCTTCAAAACATATAGAGAGTTTGTGGTGCCTCCTATGGCACAAAATTATGTCAATAATATACTTCTCGAGTCTCATAATCTTTTGTTCCTTTTGTCCAAAGGAAGTTTTATGCAACCTGAGTCAGCCATTCTATAATTGATCTCTTAACTTTCATGATTCGGTCATCTCAAGAGCCCAGTCAAGTTCAAATTCAGAATCAATGAAGTTTTGTACCTAATGATCAAGATCTTCCATTTTTTCCCCGATGACATGTTGAAGACCTCATAGTAGTGAGTCTTACAATCCTATTGTAATACTACCTGAGTTTTAAAGATATTGAAGTTGATGCTCAAGCTATGACGTTCTCATCTCTAGCCACATGTGTTGATTCTTCGTGAGGATGCATATCCCATTATACTTGTATATCTTTATATGATTTTGAGATGTACATCCACTATGTATTGTTTGAGGATACACTTTATATAGAAATTCATATTTGTCTTTTAGTCATGATTATTTTATATGACATTGATCTGCAGTGTACTTGATTGACATCCATGCTTAGTTTATATTGAGCCTGGGTATGCCCACCTCAGAGACATTATCATTATTTTACAGATGACATGCTCACTAACACTCATCTGAGGCTCACTCGACTTTGTACCTTCCCACTGTGTAAATATATTGTCATGGGTTTTGGCTATCAATTTCTCTTCTGACCTTACACATTGAGGAGCATCTATTATAGTCAAAAAATTCCACATATAAGCATCCAAGACATTGGCTCATTCAATTGCATACTTTTCCAAAAATGTTGCTGAGTTTTCCTTCTAAAAAACCATTTTTTGAAAAATGTACGTGTCCTGATTTACAAATAGCCTACATACACATGCATGCTGCATGATAGTTAGAATGCATACAAACACTTTTTTCATGCTAAGTAGCCCACATTTACCTTTAAAAGTTGCAAAAAATACAAAATTGCACAGATTCCGGTGGAGTTTACAGACTATGGAGGGTTTCCTAAACATTTTACCCCTTGTATCCCATCCCCAAACCAAATAACCATATTTTTCTCATATAAAAAGAGGTCTTGGGGATTCATTTGGACATATGAACAAGAGAATAAGAAACCTCTACTAAAATCATTTCCCTCTCATTTCTCAATATTTGTATCTTTCTTTGAGTTTTAGCCTCAACTTTTCCTTTCATCCATTCTTCATATGCAACCCTTCCTTCTCCCCTTAATGGTATGTTAGTTGTGAGAATTATATGCGGGATTGGTGCACCTGGAGCCATAACCAAGGAGTCCGGACTTGGTTTGTAGAGCGGTGGTCGCAAGAAAAGTTTGTAACCTTTTATCTTCAATTTAAATAAAAGAGATTATATTTGTCCCAAAACTCTATTTGTACATGTTCTTGTTAAATGGATCATTTATGTCTATGTTTAGGCTTTTAAGTGATTATTAGACATTGTATATATTGTTGCATTGTATTCTTAATGCCTTTCAGGTCAACTTTGCAAGGAGATCTATGATGTAAGAGGAAACAAATAGTGGAAGAGGTCTACATCAACCATAAGGATTGAAGGTGCACTCATTAACCTTCTCTTCTCTCTTTCTCTTATCACTTAGTCTAGATTGTTTTGGGGTGTATTAGATATCAACCATTAGTTTAAGGGACTTATCTCTTTGCCTATTCCTTAGACCAAGTTTAGGGGGAATTTCCCCATAATAATGGGGTACACTATGTGGAGGACCAACTAGAGGAATACATTGATGATACACCAGGAGGCATACAACCCTGTCACCTACTTATCTATAGATGTTTATTATTCTTAGAAGGACATGTGTTTGAGAAAATGGGTCACATACATAGCGTGCTCATAAGAAATACATTATATTGTGCAACTATGAAATTCTTTTACATACAATCTTTAAATTCCTCTATCTATCCAATGCATTTTGATTTAGTTAGAGACTTTGGAGAGAAAGATAATCACTCATCTTAACATTTTCAGCACCCTAATACCATTAATTTTCTTGTGTGGTCTCTTTTCTTAGTAGGATTATTGAATCGTCTTGTGTTATTGAAATTGTACATGAGTTAGTTTTTGAAGTTTTTGAAGTAAGTGATAAACCTTACACTCTACATGGTCTTGTTTGTTTTAGTTAAACATAAAGGATAAAGAGGAAAATCCACCATAGACTATGAAACATTAAGTAGGCATGGATACTATGGTAGGATTCTATTTTGAATGTTTCTTTCTCGAAGGGAAAAGGAACCTATAGAAAGATTGGTCCTGGAGGAAAGCAAAAAGGTAAGAATGAAAATAATCATGAATAATAATCCTATGAAGAATGAGAACAAAATCGACAAAATCGATGTGTTATTACTGAGGGTGAAACATTGGCAGGTTTCATCTTTTCATCTTTGTAAGCGATTATTATAATTGTTGATTTATTATTGCAAATTCTTTAAGTGGTTTATATGCTTATCCTTCATGGGAAGATATCTTGTGTATAAATTAAAGACATGAAAATTGAAGTTTTATTTACATATAAAAACCAGTGAACAAAATAACATTGATTGAAGTTCCATTATCATATCACCATGAAAAAATGACATTGATTGAAGTTTGATTGTCATATCAACATGACTGGAAATAGATGTGCATGCATACATAATGTCTACATGCTTCCATCACAACTATAGGCACAAGGGTAGACCCAGGGTTCAATGTTTCAACAATGCACCAACAAAACCCTAACTACTGGCGCTTTCGGCAACACCTGTGAAGCAGGTGAATTCTCACCCGAGGTAGAAGCAGGGGGGGTTATAGGACTCAGGTGTCTATAACCAAGATGGGAGACAAATATGTGATAATAACACTTTACAGAGTATTCTAGCAACACTTAGATGGTGACATACATTAGTTCATTAGCTTCATTAACATCACAAAACTCACCCTAAGATATATCAACACAGTAACAATAAAGATACTTCAATCATTTAGAACATAACAATAAGTTAGATATAACATTCATTAATTCTTAACATAAATAAAGCACTAAGCATCAATAGATCTATCTAACATACATAATAAGAAAATAATTGAGCATATTCATAACATAAAAAACACAACACAAAGCAACAAAAGACACAAGTTATACATGGTTCACCCCAGTGTGGGGCTACGTCCACCAACTACTTCGTCTTCTTTATTATTCTTATGAATATTACATTCATCTTCTCCTATGCACTAAGCGACATATCTGATCTTTGCATAGGACAAGAGATCTGCACACTAAGCACCAGATCCTCCTTCCAAAACTAGGTCTAGTCATAGAGAGAACTCCTCTATCAAGCAAAGAGCCTTAATACATACACATTTTGTTGCACAAAGCAAGCCAAAACTACTTCTGTGATCTCAACAATGCTTAGGTGCTCCATCTTTGAACAACCTGTCAAAGTCCAAAAGTGGTCCAAACCTGACCAAGGTTTCCTCAAAACTTGGTCGAGGGACAACGAGCCCCCAACACTCACCTATGACTTGTTCCGAGTCACTCAAGTCTGGGCAATGTTACCTCGAAGACCTCGAGCTTGACTCGAGATGCCTTGACTTGCTACTTTTTTTTAGCCTCCTTCTCAGCGAGCTCTTGGATCCTCTGCTCTGTAACAGGCCCTTCTAGGAATTATTCCACTTCTGCAACCATTTGGTCCAATTACGATCCATGTCCCTCAGTTTATTCAAACACCTTGTTGGCTTCATCCTACACAGGTTGTATATTCTGCGCAACTTCCATTACCTTGCCCTGGATGGTAGTAATATGCTTCTCCACTGTGCGCTTCTCTTTATATCTCTTCATTCTTTCAACTGCAGTGAGTAGCTTCATATGCGCATGCACGAAGAATGTTTGTTTTTTCACCTCTTATAACTGTGCTTTCAGTTTCCTTAGATCTGGATATTATGCGAGGTGTTCATAAGTCTGTATGCTTCTATCGCTCAAGTATTTTCACTCTGAGGCGAGGGCCCTTATCCTTATTACAATGTTCATGGTGGTTTCCTCCCTTTGATAATGCACTTCCTGTGAGGTGATCGATACTACTTGGACCTCCAAATATGTTATCCTAGCTTGAAGCTACTGGATGGTCTCAATGAGCTTCACTAATTGAACCTCAATTGACTCCTGGTCCTCCTATGTCAAGCCTAGCATGGAGTGATATGCTTTACTCACTGCCTCTTTGAATGCATCCTATTCTGCTAGGAACCTCTACTTTTCTCTTTCTAGCTTTGCTTTGTCCTCATGGAGCATTGCCTTAAACTCTTCTCTCTCACTTTCATAGGAGGTTACACTATACCACGCTACTCATAATTTCTCTAAGACTTCATCTTTCTCTTGTTTCAAGGATTTTGTAGCCTTATCCTTTTCTTCCTAGATTTTTTGAATTCGAGCCTTTGCCGCATCTGCTAGTCTTCTCAATTGGGTTGGTTCATCCCCCAATTCTGCAATCTATGATGAGGAAGGCACAATAGGTATTGCACAGACCAAGTGAATGGATTGTTGCATTTCCTTTAATTCATTCTCGATATGTCCATATATATCCTCCTACTTCGCTCCATATCTCTACAAGATGTCCTTGGAAGCATCCTCCATGGCTCTATGGACCAAACTGATGTCATCTTCTGTGAGCGTTGCTTCTAACTGGGGCTTACTAGCGCACGTCTTCTTTCTTGTTGAAGATTTCTACGAAGAAACCTTACTCTTCTGCGGTGTTACTATTTCATTAGGGGGATGTTTCGGTGGTGTAGCTTCACATCCTCCTTTCTCATCCCCTCCTCCTTATCCATTTTATTCATCTCCTCCTCCTTCTGGCGAGCCAGATTCATTTTCTTCAGAGGCGTTGTCTTCCTTATCGGTCTCTACATTATGGAATTCTTCCTGCTTATTCTTCTTCTTCATCCCACTGGACTGTCTGACATGCTCGACCCAAGTAACTATGGGTTTGTCAATGGTGTCAGTGACGGAGAGTTCGGCATCAACAACAGGTACACAGAACTCTTCCGACCACTCCTTTGTGATATTCTCCATGCCCTCATCTCTCAATTTGTAATATGACTGTAAATCTTCTTTTCTCTCATCCTTATGCGCAATGATATAGATAAAATGAGGATCTGCACGAAACGTGGCTATCAGTATGTACTGGTGCAAGGTGAGTGGTGTCATGCGTGAAAATGACTCAATGACAACCTTCATTTGTTGATAATAGGCATGAAACACAACGTCGGATTGCCATTGCTTCAACATGTCGGTGTACCGCAAGGTAGAAAACCTAGTAGCCAATAGTTCTGAGGTTTCTATATTCAGAAAGGTGGCTCCTCCAGGTATTTTCCAAGCAACAAATGTGATCAACACAATCAGCGAGCTGAAGTGGAACTTGTATCCCAAATATTGAGCTTCACATAAATATTTTTTGAGTTCATTGACGAGGTAACTCACCCAATTCATTTGCATGCCCTCCACACATTTTCCTGTGAGGTCCAACATGAATTCGGTGACCTGTGTGGGGTGGTTCTTTATTACGATCTTGCTATCTATGAGTTGTGAAGCGAGCCACATTATGCCATCCTAGATAGAGGCTACCTTGTAGCCTCGATTTCCTTTTTCAACTTCTTCGTAAGCCTCCTTGATGCACTGTGCCCGGGAGAGATTTGAGGCCTTCCCTAGGTAAAATTGTTGAGGGTCGGGTCCCTTCATGCTTAATCCTATGATCTAGTGGATCAGTGTCGGATCCACATAAATCCTCTAGTATATCCATAGGTATCTACCATGATATAATGACAAGAGGATTTTAACGCAAGCGTTAATCTCCTAGTGATGGCCAAAATGGGGAATCTTCATTACATTTAGCACAGTGGAGTGCGCCAGTCCCTTAATCCATAATTGGAATACCAGGCAAGGATTCTTCCTAGTTGAATTCGTCAACTATCTATGGGGTGTGAGAATAACATATTTATTTAAGCATATAGGGGCTTCCGCAGTGCAAGATATTCGATATTATTTTTCAGGATTAACTGCGTAGTGTAAGTCATTAATCTATGACCCATATCCATGAGTATTAGTCGCAACTGAAAAATAATTGTCATGATTTGAATAGTCCACTTAGCACTCATTGCATCAGGTGATTCTCACAGGGGTGAAGAAATGGGATTGAAACCAACGAAATAAATCACACAACATCCATCATCACGTCTGGGGCTTGCACCCGGTAACCAGGACTTCCTAGGTGGTCACCCATCCAAGGATGCCTCTGGATCAAGTGTGCTTAACTCTGGAGTTTTACCCACATCAAGCCCACTTAGCTTTCTACCCCATTTGAAAAACCTTAGAAACTACTGTGCCTTATGAAATACCTAGTTAGAGCTCCCTTCACTCTTATTATTTAAGCATATAGGGGCTTCCGCAGTGCAAGATATTAGATAATTCATTAATCTATGACCCATATCCATGAGTATTAGTCACCACTGACCAATAATTCTCATGATTTGAATAGTACACTTAGCATTCATTGCATCGGGTGATGCTCACAGGGGTGAATAAGTAGGATTGAAACCAACGAAATAAATCGCATAGTATCAATCATCACTTACGGGGCTTGCACCTGGTAACCAAGACTTCTCAGGTGGTCACCCATCCCAAGATGCCTCTAGCTCAAGCGCTCTTAACTGTGGAGTTTTCCCCACAATCAAGTCGGCTTAGCTTTCTACACCATTGTTGCGCCTCTTTTACCACCTAAATGAGAAAAATAGAGGTGCTTACAAGCTTAGTTGGGTTAGCTAAGCAACACAGCAGTAAAGGAAAGGGTTAGAAGAATAAACATAAAAGACTAAGCTAAGAATTAAAGTAGGAAATGAAAAAACAATTAAACTATTGTGCATAAGGACATAAGAACCAGAAACAAACAAGACTCATGTCACCAATGGAAATGATTGTATTAGTGAAAAGAAAACGCCAAAGAGAAAGGGGACTTTGGGTCCCTTCTTCCTCCAAGGGAGGGCTCTTGGACCCCCAAGATTGAGTTCTTCTTACAACTTGGAAACTTGAAATAAATGGTGAAAGAATCCCAAGAAAACCCACTCAAAATATGATGTGGATTGCCCAAATGGAATGGTGCTAGTATGATCTTGATGAGAAAAGAGGTTTCCCTAAGAGAATAGTAGCAGCATAACCTTGCAAATGAATTCCTTGAAAATATAGTGCACCCATGGCCTCCTTTTATAGCATAGCTTTGAGGCATTATGCAACCAGTTCTTAGTGTGAACAAGGGGCCCTTTAGGGCACCCTTAGGTCTTTGACCAACCCCCCACTTGGATTCAGTTCGTATTTGAGGGTCAAATTGACTTGGGAGTTGAACCAAAAGTGGGTGAGGGGCCGACAAAACCATAAATGCATCGTTCATGGAAGTGCGTGGATTTTACTGTAAACAGTCGCGCATGTGCATGAGTTTTCCTATATAAAGTAGCACATCTTGAGCATGTGTGTGGGTTTTCCTGTATAAAGTAGTGCATCTCGGGCATGTGTGCGTGATTCATTTGGTGAATTTGGGCACTTCAATTTTTTGACCCAATTGTATAGTTTTTGCCTCTTGGACATGCATTTCTGAAGCTGTGGGTGAAATAATAGGTGTTTGGAGATCTTGGATTCCTATAACCATTTGCGGATGAAATTTCAGTGATAATAGATGCCCCCTGATGGATGAGGTTAGGAGTATACGTATAGCCGAAATTAATCAATGTTTCTTCTACTGAGAGTATCATTGTAAGAGAGAGGGATAATGAGAGTATCAAGAGCGACCCGTTGGAGGGAGAGGGGAACCTGAAGAACCCAACCTTTCGTAAGGTGTAAAAATAAATTGTGTACACGCGAGGCAGGCATGCCCCATTCTTGTGCTATGTAACTCAAAAATGTGTAATACAGTAATTGAAACAGTGTGTTGGTGTATATCACTTCAACGCCCTTCGAGGCGGTTTGATAATGACAGAGGACAATTATGATGGTGAACAAACTCTGAAAAAAGGTAAGGACACCTATGAGAGGTGTCGATGATACTCAGGCATTGATAGCCTATCAAATTTCATAGGTCTTCGGCATATATGAAAATAAAATACAATAGTCGCAAAGACCCACTGCAACATGAGAAAGAGTTGAAGTCGAATGTCATGGGGGTCAATGACAGCAGAGGGAAATGATGGTTCTCTCTATGCCATCCAAGACACCTCATTGTAAAGGTAATGAGAGTCAAGATACTCTCGCCCTCCTTGAAACTTTACTGATGTCGACAGAAAGGGAGACGCGACTTCAAGAAACGGAGGGCTTCATGAAATCTACTTGGACAAAATCAGGAACTGATGAAGAACATGGACGAAGTTGAGGAGTAGTGAGATGCAAGAATTCCTTTGGTTGGGGAGTGGTGTAAAGTGGAAGTAACCGTGAAACTGAATCTAGTGTCAAGGGGACATCTAGATGAGGGTAAATTGTGCTAGAGGCATGACAAAATGGGCAAAAACAGAGATCAAAAAGGTTTATGGACTTGTAAGATACTCGGGGTTTATGGATAATGTCAGCAAGGATAGGAGTTTTAAAAAAAATGCCCCAACCAAGGGAGACATGGGTTGCTTTGCTAGGAAAATAAGGTCGCCAAGGGTGATGACAAAAAGCTATGTAAATGATGGAAAGAAAGTATTTTTACAATTAAATGAATAAAGAATAATTTGGGATGAGTGTACAAATACATAAACGGGTTCTCCAGTGCAAGATGGTTGGGCCGGTTAGGGCACAATTTGCGTGGAGAACTATTGGAGGTTGGGGGCCCCATGGGTGGGTTTCTGTATGAGGTAAATGGAATGGAGGGAAATTTGTAGATGGGAAAACTGATTGTGGATGAAATGGATGGTTAATGATACTGTGGAGGCACAGTCAAAATAGAACCTGGAAGAGATTACCTGGGAGTCCATTGGGAAAGCTAGCAAAATGAGGAGAATGAGTATGTGGTTGATTTTCAGAAATGTGTAAGACTATCGAGACTCCCATCCCTAGGGGGTGAAAGCAGCATGAGTGTCAAAGTGACAAGGGGGACTATGAATGGGATAACTCATGTGGGGGACAGTGCTACCAGGTGACAGTACCAAAATGCAGCGGAGGTGATAGTACTGCAGAGCCAGATATGAGGATCCTACAGGAAAATTTTAGAGGTTGTGACTAGAGATGCAATTGAGATTCAGAGGCCAATGTCGACCATATACCTGAAGGGGATGCGCTGGTGTGTGATGACCTAGTACCTGGACACATGAAAACCAAATACCCAACGTGAACAATGTCTAGAAATAAAGGACCTATAACAGTTATTTGATAATTTCGAACATGAGCAAGCGTACCTGAGTATGTCATGGAAAGATGCTCCGCCAGGGAAAAGGGAAAATGATAACCTGATGAAAATGTCTGTGTAAGTGGCCTAATATGGTTCGAAAAATGAATATTATGGGCTCCTGTACCAAAAAATGAAAGTGGGGAAAAGGGCTTAGATATGGACGGTGGGTCCATAATGCCATCCCAGTTTCACTGACACTATGGACGATCAGGAGGTAATTTGGTGGGAAGACATGGACCTCCCCTTTGCTCGAGGACTGATGAATAAATATAATGAATCAAATTCACGGGAGCATTGGTATGGAGTGTCGGAGGAAGCTCAGGAGGATATGTGTGGCATTTTGCGGCTAATGTGTGGCATACGTATGGGATAGATGGGAAATGATGAGTGTAATGCCCATATTCTGTACATATTGCACATGCAAAATTGGTTCGTATATGTTGTTTGCATGTGGTTGATGATGCCATAGTAGCGTGGGACGTCCTTGAATAAAACTACATAGCTCGGGAAGAGAATGACATTTGTGAGTGGGGTGTCCTTTTATTTCACATAAGGTGCAAGGGAGTTGAACTTAGGGAGGTAGTGGAGCAATGGGCTCTTTCTTCTTTCGTCTGCCCCCAGCCGCGATGATGGTGCTATTGATTGGGGGTGAGGGTGGTGTGGTAGAAACAAGTATTGGAATCTTCACTGGGATTGCCTCTAACTAAGGAGGAAGGGATGGTTGAGGAACCATATTGGGTGGATGTAGATACCATACCGGGATTTTCCCCTTGGGGGGGAGGGGAGATCTGTGATAAGTGGTGCGGTGGTGCTCTCAGGGAACTCCCGAGGTAGTATTTCTTCAACTGGTGGAACTTTGATATGGGGAGGGGACTCAATGATAGGAGTCTTACCTCCGATATATGTTCCTTTAAGGGAAACTACACACAATTGTGATAAAAAAATGGGTTTATGAACGATGGTGCTCCTTGATAAGTGCCCAACATGGATGGGTCTTGGAATAATCCAGGGCCAATGTTGGCAATTGGAAAATCATTCAAGCTAACATGAACAAGGGGGAGGATGTTATCGATGTTGGTGGAATGGTCAGGCTCATAATGTGTAAGTTGGTAGATGGTGATGATCTTCCCATTATGGGGGAACATCATCGTACGAAACACAGAAGAGGCGACTGCCTTCATAGCATACATGTAGTTGCGTCCGAACAAGATATTATAATCAAGCTGGGCATCAATAACTTCAATTTCAATGAGGATGGTTTTTCCCCCAAGTTCTATGGGGACATTTTGACAAATCCTTACAGAGGATGTTGGTGGACCGTCATAAGATAGAAGGGTGATGGTAGAGGGTACTAGTTCAAGGCAGCCAATTTTTTGCCATACATGTTTAGACATGATGCAGGTGGATGCACCTTCATCGATGATACACCGATAAACTATGGTGTTCCAAATCTTAACAGGTACCTGGAAGGCTATGTGGGAGGGAAGACATGGTTCTTTGTTATCTGAATCAAATGTGATCAGTTGCGTGTCAGCTGTGTCGACTACCCCCAAGGAAGAAAGCAAGGATTTTCGTTGTGATGGAAAGGTGTGGAGGACCTCCAACATAGATATGTTTGTGGGAGACTGGGCTAAGTCATCAACCAGACTATAATTATGAGCAGCCCTAGCATGAGGGTTATGTACATTCCATCATAAAGGCATACATGGTATGCGAGGAATGGGTTCTACGTTACGACATGGAATCATCAATGATTGTCTTATAGTAGCTGGCAGTGTTTATGAGGTGGTTGGGGTAGATTCAGGAGTCATACCATATTGACGGTTGCAGGTTTGTAGAATAATTTCTTCGTTGGTGAGGAGGACATTGCGATCGACCGAATTCCCGGGTTGAGTGGCGCCCAGGTTTGGATATTTCCCCATTTGTAGTGGGGTAGGGTTGATCATTTGTTGGGTGTTCATCACACCTTAGTATGGAATGGGGTTTTGAAAAAAAATTCCAGGCAGTGGTTGCAAATACCGTTGTGGGGCCTGCTGAGGGGCAGATTGTGTCAGAGGGCCCTGTGAGTTTATGGATGCCCTCATCCGTTGGAGATCAGGAATTTGGGGGCAATGATGAGTATAATTTCCATACTCACCACATATAGTGCAAGGGAAGTTAGTTCAAAGATTTTTGTGCTTCCCTTGTTGTGGTATATTGTTGTTGGTGCCCCCTTGGGGGTATTGGTATTGGTTACCCTCAATGGGATGGTTGTGGGGGTCATTCCTGCCTAGTCCTAGATTGTCATTGTTTTGGTTTCTCCCTTTCTTCTTATGAGTCTAATTGGCCATATTCAACTGTTCAAATGTATGAACCTGTTGAATGGGAAAGGGATGAACAAAGTTGACATCGACATGTGTTTGTCCCGATGGAGGATTAACCGGTTGGGGAGGACTAGAAAATGGAAAATATGGATTTTTATGTGGATAGGATCCATATGAAGTATAGGATGTAGAGGTAGTTAAACTATTTCTAGGGTTATATCCAGGGGTTGGGGGTGGACCCGTACTAGAATGAGAGACCAGATATGACATGGGTACAGGTGGGGGTGCCCCCAACGACTGAGGGAAAACAACAGGATATGATTGTTGTTAAAGGGGAGGGGGGTAGTAAGGATTTCCTCCATATGTCGGTGGATATGGAGGTGTACCATACATAGTGGGTTGTGGGGGGTATCGATTGTGGTGTGTTGCGGTACCAATAAATCCATCCACTGAGTGAGACATTCCTAGTTTGTCTTGGACGAATGGCACGGGTCTCGGGGCATCGGGGAGTACTGTATATAAGTATCCTGACTGTGAATAAATGAGTTCAAACTGTTGGGCCTTGCTAATGGCTTCTTCTTCGATCTGGGGGAAGGTTGTGGCCACATATTTGGCAAGGAGGGAAACAAGTGATTTGAGGAACCAATTGAGACACTGTTGGGGGGTAGCGTTAGCTTTGAAAAGGCTATGTCGCTGATGCGATTCGTGGATGTGGTCGGAAATATGTGTAGAGGTGGTTTTTTTGAAATATGAGAGTAGTTCAAGGCCATTATCATGAGGAATGGGTAATTGAAAGAAGTTCAAAAATGCTTTGGCCAAGGATTCAAAAGTCGTGTGGGACCCAGATTTTTATTTGACATACCATTTGGCGGATGGGCTAGTGAGTGTACATTGAAATAACCTTAATTGGATGGAATCGTCCATGATGTTGTTCTAAGAACACCATAGGTGAAATGTCATGATATGGTTGGCAGGATCATCTCTTGCTTTTCCTTCAAACTTGGGGATGTCTGAAGGGAGTTTGGTAGGCATTACAGGACATGTGGGGTTGTGCAATATGGGGTCATTGGTGAGTTTAGTCAGATCCGGTATGTTGAGGTAGGATAAATATGGCATATGGGGTGGTGGCGTAGGATTATTTATGGCCATAGTGTGAGTGTTCTGAGTCCCTGACCCTTGGAGGGGACTAGGTGGGTTTGTACTTCCCCCTTGAGAGGAAGTTGGCCCCCTGCTTTCAGGTAAAGGACAACGAGTGGAAGGTGGACCTTGGGAATTGGACCCAAGTAAAGTGGAACCAAGCAAAGTTGATCCCAAGACAGTGGCACTCAAAGCAGTGTGAGAAGGTGGAGCCGATGAGTTGGCAAGACTAGGAACTCCCCTCTAGAATATGAGGGAGATTTAGAAAGCGTCTAGAATGGAGGGGGTTCTGTGGATCCACTATGATGTCTGACTGGCTGAGTGAATGTGTGCAGATGGTGGTGAGAGTAATAAATAAACAAGAGCTTTTGCTGAAATTTTTGAACTTTACACAATATATATCCAAATCAAATGTAATCAGAAGGGTATCATACATAAAGTATTTTGATAAAGAAGCATATATGTGGATAGGTGGATTTTGTCCACATGGGTGAACAAAGAAAAAAAATGCTCGTGTCCTAAAAGACGTAACGCCTTCCTCTCAAAATAACACTGGACCTTCCAATAGCACTCGACAGTGGGGTATGAAGCCACCGGAAGAGAAACTAGTGAAGGATGAAGCAATCAATTATAATGAGGAGTAGAGGGGGCATATCCTGAAAGAACTGGTGATATTTCCCAATAGCCACACAAAATCCGATCAAGGTGCAATTGCAACCCACAATTGCCACCTAGGTAGATGTCCTAAAATTTGGTCACTAGGTACCTCGGTCAAAGTGCAACATTTAGATTTTCGGCCTAATAAATGGGTCATGGGCTAGATCCCATCCAAGAGGTGGTTGCCTCAAGGGGGACATACAGAACAACCGAACCTCGGCCTTCAACCCTTCATGGGTATCTCCCTTCCTTATGGTGTTAGGAACACTTGACTTGGAGGATTTAAAATTCCCTATTTGACAACTTCTATTGTTTTGAAAATGTGAGAACCAGATAACGAGGAGTTATTTGGATGCCTATCCCCGAAATCCTACCTAGACTAAAAGATTTCTTTTGGCACCTCCTGTGGAGGAAAAATTAGTGAGTTTCAAAAAAAAAATTAGATGGGGTTGTTTGAGAGATTGGGGGTGTGAGCCAATCTCGTTGAAATTAAGTGGGAGTGGATAGTTTCGTCAAGAAAAGAGTGAGGAGTTTCGGAATCCCTTTGGAGGAAACTTACTTCAACCTTCATGTTTAGACATGAAAACTATGTGAGTGAGAAGTGACTTTTGTGAGTGAATGAGTGAAAGTGTGCCAATTTTTTAATGAATTAGGTGTCACCTTGCTGCATGTGGACTTCGCTTGGTCCTTACAAGTCTTTGATTACCTATTTAGCTAAATGTCATTGGTACAACCTTGCGGAATTCAAAAGTCTCTAGGAAGATAGCATGTGGACATGTGGGTCCTTTACTATTCCTTTAACTCCCTAATGTGATTTAATCTAAGAAAGCTCTAAAACTATCCTAGATTGTGATCATGTGGGCATGTATGGGCCCGTTACAAAACCTTTAAACTTCCCTAGTGATTTAATCTAAGAAAGTAAATTTCAACACTATCTTATATTTGTAGCATGTGGGCATGTATGGGCCTGTTACAATCTTGATATGTGTTTGAAAAATAAACGAAGAGGAGTCTCGAGGGGGCTATTGTCCTCTCCAAAAGATTTTATCTTTTTAAAGGAGATAAAATTGTCCTTCAACCTCTTTCTGATTCTCAAGATCGCTTTGGAGCACAAGAGAAGAGCATACTCAACATTTGATATCCAATTTCTAGTCCCAATGCAAGTTTTATATGTGATGTAGAATGATTCCAACTTTTAATCAAAGCAACCCATCCGTGTGGCGAAAAAAAAAAAATGAGGAAAAATAATGATTTTTAACCCCTAAGTGCCTATGTGTTTAGACTAATCCATTTATATGAGAGGGAATGTAAGTGTGGTGAAGATTACAACATGAATGGAATCATATTTAAGAAGGTTATGGGCCTTCAACATATCATAAAAAAGTTTACAATGTGTTCTTTTTGCACAGGTGTGTGGGTTTCAGACTAGACAGAGGTGCTCTGAGCGCCAATGTGCAAACTGAAAAAGATTTTTGAGCACAGGTGCACAGAAGGAGTGGAGTAATGAAGTGATTTTTTCACACATGCACATGATGTGCAACTGTGGGCCAATAAACCTGCACACAACTGTCACATGGTCGTGAAGAAAATCCTGGATGGAATTCTCTCAACTCAGAATTGAATTTGATGTTTTGTAGGTCAACTTGGGCCGATTTTGGTACCTTCAGGTTAATTAAGTAAAAAGAAGAGCTAAAATAACCCAAATGGGGTAGGAAATTGATACCTCTCCCTAGTTGAGTCGTCAATCTGTTGTGCCTCTTTTGTCACGTAAATGAGCAAAACATAGGTGCTTACAAGCTTAGTTGGGTTAGCTAAGCAAGACAACAGTAAATGAAAGGGTTAGAAGAACAAACATAACAGACTAAGCTAAGAATTAAACTAGGAAAGGAAAAAAAAATTAAACTATTGTGCATAAGGACATAAGAAAAAGAAACAAACAAGACTCATGTCACCAATGGAAAGGATTTTATTAGTGAAAAGAAAAAACCAAAGAGAAAGGGGACTTTGGGTCCCTTCTTCCTCCAAGGGAGGGCTCTTGGACCCCCAAGATTGAGCTCTTCTTACAACTTGGAAACTTGAAAGAAATGGTGAAGAATCCTAAGCTAACCCACTTAGAAGGTGATGTGGATTGCCCAAATGGAATGGTGCTAGTATGCTCTTGATAAGAAAAGAGGTTTCCCTAAGAGAATAGCAGCAGCATAACCTTGAAAATGAATTCCTTGAAAATATAGTGCACCCATGGCCTCATTTTATAGCATAGCTTTGAGGAATTATGAAACCAATTCTTAGTGTGAACAAGGGGCCCTTTAGGGCACCCTTAGGTCTTTGACCAGACACCCACTTGGATTCATCTCAGATTTGAGGGTAAAATCGACTTAGGAGTTGAACCAAAAGTGGGTGAGGGGCCGACAAGAACCATAAATGTATCGTTCATGGAAGTGTGCGGATTTTACTGTAAACAGTCATGCATGTGCACGGGTTTTCCTATATAAAGTAGCACATATTGAGCATGTGTGCGGGTTTTCCTGTATAAAGTAGCGCATCTCAAGCATGTGTGTGTGATTCCTTTGGTGAATTTGGGCACTTCAATTTTTTGACCCAATTGTATAGTTTTTGCCTCTTGGACATGCATTTCTAAAGTTTTGGGTGAACTAATAGGTGTTTGGAGATGTTGGATTCTTGTAACCATTTGCGGATGAAATTTCAGTGATAACACCCATTTTCAAAACCTTAGCAAGTATTGTGCCTTATGAAATACCTAGTTAGAGCTCCCTTCACTCTTATTATTTAAGCATATAGGGGCTTCCGCAGTGAAAGATATTAGATATTATTTTTCAGAATTAACTGCATAATGTAAGTCATTAATTTATGACCCATATCCATGAGTGTTAATCACAATTGACCAATAATTCTCATGATTGTGCCTTATGAAATACCTAGTTAGATCTCCATTCACTCTTATTATTTAAGCATATAGGGGCTTCCTCAGTGAAAGATATTAGATATTATTTTTCAGGATTAACTGCATAGTGTAAGGCATTAATCTATGACCCATATCCATGAGTATTAATCACAATTGACCAATAATTCTCATGATTTGAATAGTCCACTTAGTAGTCATTGCATCGGGTGATTCTCATAGGGGTGAATAAGTGGGATTGAAACCAATGAAATAAATTGCATAGCATCAATCATCACTTCTGGGGATTTCACCCGGTAACCATGACTTCCCAGGTGGTCACCCATCCCAAGGCGCCTTTGGCTCAAGCGCGCTTAACTGTGGAGTTTTTCCCACAATCAAGCCCACTTGTCTTGCTACCCCATTTTCAAAACCTTGGCAAGTATTGTGCCTTATGAATTACCTAGTTAGAGATCCCTTCACTCTTATTATTTAAGCATATAGGGGCTTCTGCAATGCAAGATATTAGATATTATTTTTCAAGATTAAATGTGTAGTGTAAGTCATTAATCTATGATCCATATCCATGAGTATTAGTCACAACTGACTACCAATTCTCATGATTTGAATAGTCCACTTAGCACTCATTGCATTGGGTGATGCTCATAGGGGTGAAGAAGTGGGATTAAAACCAACGAAATAAATCGCATAGCATCAATCATAACTTCTCGGGCTTGCACCCAGTAACCATGACTTCCCAGGTGGTCACCCATCCCAAGACACCTCTGGCTCAAGTGCGGTTAACTATGGAGTTTTCCCCACAATCAAGCCCACTTAGCTTGCTACCCCATTTGAAAAACCTTAGCAAGTATTGTGCCTTATGAACTACCCAGTTAGAGCTCCCTTCACTCTTATTATTTAATAATATAGGGGCTTCCGCACTGCAAGATATTAGATATTATTTTTCAGGATTAATTGTGTAGTGTAAGTCATTAATCTATGACCCATATCCATGAGTATTAGTTGCAACTCACCAATAATTCTCATGATTTGAATAGTCCACTTAGCACTCATTGCATCGGGTGATTCTCAAAAGGGTGAAGAAGTGGGATTGAAACCAACGAAATGAATATCATAGAATCAATCATCACTTCCAAGGCTTGCACCCTGTAACCATAACTTCCCAGGTGGTCACCCATCCTAAGACGCCTCTAGCTAAAGTGCGCTTAACTGTGAATTTTTCCCCACAATCAAGACCACTTAGCTTGCTACCCCATTTGCAAAACCTTAGCAAGTATTGTGCCTTATGAACTACCCAGTTAGAGATCCCTTCACTCTTATTATTTAAGAATATAGGGGCTTCCACAATGCAAGATATTAGATATTATTTTTCAGGATTAACATTGTAAGTCATTAATCTATGACCCATATCCATGATAATTAGTTGCAACTAACCAATAATTCTCATGATTTGAATAGTCCACTTAGAACTCATTGCATCAGGTTATGCTCACAGGGGCGAAGAAGTGGGATTGAAAGCAATGAAATAAATCACATAGCATCAATCATCACTTATGGGGCTTGCACTCGATAACCAGGACTTCCCAAGTGGTCACCCACCCCAAGACGCCTTTGGCTCAAGCGCGCTTAACTGTGGAGTTTTTCCCACAATCAAGCCCACTTAGCTTGCTACCCCATTTGCAAAACCTTAGCAAGTATTGTGCCTTATGAACTACCCAGTTAGAGCTCCCTTCACTCTTATTATTTAAGCATATAGGGGCTTCCATAGTGAAAGATATTAGATATTAATTTTCGGGATTAACTGCGTAGTGTAAGTCATTAATCTATGACTCATATCCATCCGTATTAGTCACAATTGACCAATAATTATCATGATTTGAATAGTCCACTTAGCACTCATTGCATTGGGTGGTGCTCACAGGGGTAAAGAAGTGGGATTGAAACCAATGAAATAAATCGCATAGCATCAATCATCACTTCTGGGGCTTGCACCTGGTAACCGAGACTTTTGAGGTGGTCACCCATCCCAAGACGCCTCTGGCTCAAGCGCGCTTAACTGTGGATTTTTCCCCACAATTAAGCCCACTTGGTTTTCTACCCCATTGGCAAAACCTTAGCAAGTATTGTGCTTTTTGAACTACCCAGTTAGAGATCCCTTCACTCTTATTATTTAAGCATATAGGGGATTCTGCAGTGCAAGATATTAGATATTATTTTTCAGGATTAACTGTGTAGTGTAAGTCGTTAATCTATGACCCATATCCATGAGTATTAGTCACAACTAACCAATAATTCTCATGATTTGAATAGTCCACTTAGCACTCATTGCATCGGGTGATGCTCACAAGGGTGAAGAAGTGGGATTGAAACCAACGAAATAAATCGCATAGCATCAATCATCACTTCTGGGGCTTGCAATTGTTAACCAAGACTTCCCAAGTGGTCACCCATCCCAAGATGCCTTTGGCTCAAGTGTGCTTAACTTTGGAGTTTTCCCCATAATCAAGCCCACTTAGCTTGCTACCCCATTTGCAAAACCTTAGCAAGTATTGTGCCTTATGGCTCAAGCATTGTATTATTTAGGCATATAGATTAATCACTTACACTTAGAAGTTGATTATTTCATTAGCTTCATTAACATCACATAACTCACCCAAATATAGATCGACGCAGTAACAATAAAGACACTTCAATCGTTTAGCACATAGAACTGAGTTAGATCTAACATTCATTCATTCTTGACATAAATAAAGCACTAAGAATCAATAGATCTATGTAACATATATAATAAGAAAACCACTGAGCATATTCATAACATAAACAACACAACACAAATAAACCAAAGACAAAAGATATATTTGGTTCACCCGAGTGTGGGGCTACATCCACCAACTTCTTCATCTTCTTTATTATTCTTATGAATCTTACATTCATCTGCTCCTGTGCACTAAGCCACAGATCCGATCTTCACATAGGACAACAGATCTATGCACTGAGCACCAGATCCTCCTTCTAAAACTAGGTCTGGGCACATAGCCAACTCCTCTATCGATCACAAAGCCTTAATACATACACATTTTTTTGCACAAAACAACCCAAAACTACTTGCACTTAGCCACTCCCCCCCCCCCTTCTACAATACATTCTTACTTATTTATAATTTTACAATCCCTTAAAATAAGGCCTAATCATGGGTAAACCCATGGTATGACATCCCATAACCCATTACAAAACCCCTAAAGAACCCCTTACTCGGTCCATGTAGCCCGCAAAAATAAGTGGGATCTGCGATCTCAGCTCCAAGTGGGCACTCCATCTTCGACCAACTTGTCGAAGTCCAAAAGTAGTCCAAATCTTACCAAGGTTTCCTCAAAACTTAGTCAAGGGCCAACAGTCACACAACTCCAGCAAGGAACATGATAGACATAGTTGCTTGGAGATTCATCTCCAAACATAGTTGCTTGGGGATTCAACACCAGAGCAAGAATGTGAAAGGAAGTTCCA
Source organism: Picea engelmannii (assembly GCA_009831015.1). Lineage (NCBI taxonomy): Eukaryota > Viridiplantae > Streptophyta > Pinopsida > Pinales > Pinaceae > Picea > Picea engelmannii. Next base: position 2,583 of record ML786866.1, on the reverse strand, counting down.
GTAGTACGTAAAGTAAAGAAGAGGTATGAGATTGAACCCGTAAAGAAACAACCAACATGTTTGCAGGCTCGTGTAAATTTTCATAGTGACATAGATGGCAGCTACAAATCAGCTCACTATGAACTATGCATTTCAACAAACATTTAATGTGAAGAAGTAATGCTAGAGTAATTTCTAGCATTACTTCATTGTGAAAAAATCACTATGCAATTGCATGCTTTAAAACTAAGATAAACCAAGATGTCTTTTGCATGTGCCTCGGTAAGAGGACAAATAAGAGGTCAAATTCATAACTTGAAGAAAGAGGCCAAATAAGAGGTAAAATTCCAAACTTAGGTTAAATTACATGAATTTCAACTTAAATTGTATGAATTCTAGAAAACTTCGGTTAAAACATTGAAAATTCATTGGGTTTTGTGCCTTTTTTAATAGCAAAAGAAAAAAATGATTAAAAATAGTCCACAGAAGGGGAGGGAGTAATACAAATACAAATAGTTATCTATAACGTTCAAACTGTAACATGTTTGGTAATTTCAAAGTTTTTGAAATGTATCTGATCGATTACAGAGACAGATTTGATTTAGCTAGGATTATATCCGATGTCATCATTGACAACTTACCAAGGCATATCCAATCTATTGAATTGTTTGGCGTTTCTTTAGTGAGAATATATATAAAAAGTTTAATACAGTTGATTATTTCAAAAGCTAATCATATTTACAATGATAAACGTGCCAAGAGTTATCTATAAAGTTTAAAGTACAATACACTTGATTATTTCAAAAGTTCTGAATTGGTGGCTAAAGTATAATACACTTGATTATTTCAAAAGTTCTGAATTGGAAGATACAAACTCTGATCTACTATCATACAAAGAACATGGAAAAAGTTATTTGTGGGGATCAACACGCTCAACGTAACCTTTGTTGTATAAGATCATAGTGCAGTGCTTATCTTTTTTTCTAGATGCAGGGTTTCAGTTTTTAATATTTCAATTTTAAAGATTTATTAATAGTGGCTACAAATTGTGAGTCTCTATCACCTAGAGGACACCTTTTAACAAAATGTGTCCTCTGCATGAATCCATTCTCATCACCATGTTCTACTTTTCGAGCAGCATGCACTCAAGATAACCTTGGCCTTATAAGACGACATTGACGACATTGCAATGTTTATCGTTTTTCAAAAACCCATAAAATATTCTTGTCAACATTTATAGATTTATTGTTAAAATAACATATTAAAACAACATATTTAAGCCTAAAGGCATCCTCTATTGGAATTGATGGTTTAATAAACCTTTTAATTGCAAATTTCAATCTGATGGTCAATAATAAAATATGATGGCATATTCTTAGTCTTACAATCAAATCAATGAATGATATTTAATATTCATAACTTCCTTGCATTTATAAATGCATTCGTTAACCTTGTTTAATTTTTCACATTTACTTAATCATATTAAGAAATTACTTCCTATCTAAGTTATTGTCACATTTGGGTGATTAAGAAACACTACCTCACACCCCAATACCTCACATCTCATTGCCACTAATATCAGGTCTCATATTTGGCCACGTTTTTATAGGTTTGAAGTGTTTCATGGATAGATTTTGGTGTTTCAAGGAGTATACCATTATTCATTCACATACATCCAAGGAGTATACCATTCTTCATTCACATACGATGAGTAGTATACCATTCATCATGCATATACAATCGAGAGGGATGAGTTGGCTAAAATTTAATATTTCACCTCAGCTCCGAGGCGAAGAATATGAGTATACCATTTGTAACCAACAAGAAGTATTAGGTCTAGAGAACTTCTTAGATGCTCAAGAACACTCGGCTCCATCCATCATGAAGATGTAGATGGATAGGAAAAGAGCAGTTAGGGTTTGTAACAGGTCTAGACAACTTCTTGGATGCTAAAAACACTCGACTCGATCAAACATGCATATCTAGATCCAACCATCACAGTTAGGTATTTGATTATAATTAATCCATGCATTCACAACAATTGAATTTAAATTTGTATTCCACTTCGATTCATTCCCCAATATCCATTATGTTTGAAATCTTCTAATTACTGTAATTTATTCATTTCACTCATAATTTTCAGTGTGGAAAGAAGTAGAGAAATAAAACAATGAGTTATTCTCATCCTTTAGTTTCATAAACAAAAGAAGAAAATAAAAGTATTGTACCCATCAAAGACTCTATCAATATTGTTCAATTCCAACAATTGATCTTGCGCCAGGATTTACCATAAAATAAGCCATCCAATTAAAAGAAACAAGGGCAGCGAAGCAGCGTAGTCCCTGCCAAATTCAATGCAAGAAAATGGAAGCATGTTCAAAAGGAAAAAGTATTCGAATGGTGAAGTACGATTAGAAAAGCATTCTAATGTTGCAGTATGAGCAAATGCAGCTTTGTGATAGGTACAAAGAAGCATAGTTGCAAACTAGACAGATGGTGTGATGCAATTGAATGGTAAATATTCTAATGAAGGCAAATTTATTGTGTGAATGATTTTATTGGATCACTGATATTGTACATAGCAAAAGAGAAGGAAGCGAAATG
>ML786865.1:430714-450825 GCA_009831015.1 Picea engelmannii | reverse complement strand
TAATGCAATAACATGAGATAATAAGTCAGACCATACCACCCTTTCATACTCAAATTTGATGTCTCCATCAAGTTTATGTAAAATAGAGAAATGACAGAGCATGCTAGTCCTGGTCCATTTAGACTTTGGTTACCTTAATCCCTTTAACTAGAATCTTAGCTTCCTACATCATAAAAAAAACAAGCCAATGAACTTACAAAGAACCGTGAATTGGGAATTACAAATTTGTACCCCATCAACCACACAATACAATTAATTCAATAGGTAAACCGCTGCAATATAACTTTCATGTGATTCACCTTCCCAACTTGTTAAATACATTTAGATCCCTTTTTCTGTTTTCTCTTTGACCTAATAGATTTCTTTTATTCAGTCTTATTTTGCGAGGAATCCTCATCCAAGAGTAACATAGACTCCAATTATTTCCATGAAACATCATCACTGTCGCCATTGTGTCTGTGAAACTTTTCAAATAAGTTAACCCCTTTTCCTCTTTACAAGAAATTTTGACATTTTTATTGAGAAGATATTATTACCATGTAACTCCATAGTAGTAATCATTCTAGACAGTTGTTGACAACTCGAATTGGCCTATCAAACAATTAAGGGAGAGTTCCTGATGGAAATCCCCAATTAGGCTCGATCTCATTTGGGATAACACTTCCAATCAATATGTGGGCCTGGTTGCCACTGGGTTGTTTGAGGTAGAGAATACGATTAAATTTCTTCTCACCAACTTTAATCTAAATCTTGATCTAAATTATCTAGAGTAGAAATAAAATTACGACTTCTAATCTATATATACTCTAATTTAACCTATCCTGATTAGGAGAAAGACTAATAAGAATGATTACATCTAAAGATAATGTTACTGAAAGCTGAAATAGTTCATAATATTCAATAACATGTTAACATAATGAAATCACATATTTAATCACAACTAATTGCAGATGAAACTTGTAACATTAGCGCTGCTTTCATTCAGGAATCATAACATATATGAGTAATCCTAAATGCATGATACACAAATAAATCATATGAAGAGCATTCAGAATGAACCACAACAAATATATAAGAAGAAAAGTCATAATACATTTGAAAACATTTATGATCCCATGTGCCTTATGCTTCTTATTCATATAGAGATAGTAGTATCATCAATACGTACAATCCACAAACGTACTTCTATATAATTAGGAGTTCTCTTTTATAGAATAAGAGAGTCTATTTACATTCTGTAATTGTCATCATCTCAGATGATAGTTACCTCATTTCATTTCCTATTCTCTATTGCTTGGACTTTTTCATTCCAAAAATTAAAAAAAAAAGAAAAACAAAATGTGGGAATGTCAATCATTTCCCAAACTGGGATGATTGATGAAGTTGAACCAAAGTTCTTATGCATGTATAATATTGTTTATATTATTTTATTTCCTCTCTTCTAACTCTATCTCTCTATCACATATCTTGTCCATGACTTCCGTATTCGGGTCCTTCATGGTGCTCTTCGCAAAGTTTTCTGTTGCTGACATGCATTTTACTGGTTTGATCATGTACTGACAGATATTTTTCCTATCAATCCTATCCAATGTTTCAATTTATTTTATTTCCTTCTCCCCGATGGCCACTACTTTCTTTTCCCTGCTTTCACTTGATCCCGCTTGGTTAAATTTGTTAGAAAAATAGGATCGCAGAGCAATACAATAAAACAAATGTTGAAATAAAACAAAAAAGAGACACAATAAAATAGAGACATAGATATACCTGGTTCACCCAGTGTGGGCTATGTTCACCAGAGAAATTACCAGATCCTTCCTTTTTATTATCTAGCGAAATGAAGGGATACAACCTAAAACACACCCGCTGTAACTACCTCTTCTTTCTCTCACAGTTTCCTCTCTCATAATACAATATTCACCATAACATACAACCGCAATACAATTCCCTCATAAAAGAGGGTTTCCTTTTAGGGAAAAAACCCTAACATAACTTCTATTGTCATATCTGCGACTTATAATGAATGGTCCAGATTGACTATGAAATTACAATAATTGAATTGCAAAAAAAACAAAAATTTTGGGGGCCATGAATTGTGTATCCTGCAGTTTCTTCGACCTGCATATGAATTAGGAAGATAATCAGGCTCCAAAACCAACAAAGTTCCTTGTTCAAAGGCATGCGATACATTTATAGAATCTCATCAACTTTAGCCCATATTCACATGCAGGTTTTCTTTGAACCATTTATCGATTCTTGTAATTAGGATAAAAATTATTCCACTAGTCTAGCAACATCCGTGTCTTATCTTGTTCTCTTCTGTCAAGATTAGGCAGGAATTCTAGTGATGTTCTGTATGTACTCTGCTAGTGATTTATTTTCTCGAACACTTGTTCCATGTCTTCATATTGGCCCTTTACTTTTGCTAGCTGGTCAACGAGTTTTGTGATCTTTGCATTGTAACCCTGGATGTCCCTTAGTTTCGTGAAGAAGTTAATCTGAGCTTATTTCAACTATTCGTTTAGTTTAACAACTTATTCTCTGAACAAAGAAAGGAATTTATTCCCTTCTTTGTTTCCTTCCAACTGTAGTTGTCTCATTTCTTCCTCTAGGAGCAATATCCTATGATTTTGTCTTTCAACTAGATGATGCTTTTCCATTCCTTTTACTATAAGGCTCAATATTTCCCGAGTGTATATTTGCATGACCTTTTCATCCTGTTTTGTATGTATCTAGTTTGCATCATCCAATTTGATATGGAATTCTCATTCTATTTCCTGTCTATGGAGTTGTAGTTACTGCTCTAGGTTGGATACTTTACGCTTGTACTCCTCTATCATGTTGTTTAGTTTATTCACTGTAACAAAGTTTGCGCTTTAAAATGTGTTAAGCGTTGCTATTGTCTCAACTAATTCTTTCTGCGGGTTTTCACCAGTTATTGGTTAATCAATGATCCTTTAAGGTTTCTTTTGGCCCGAGGGCTCTCCCGTGTTCTGTTTCTTCGACGGTCTCCATGTGATTCCATGCTTTGGATCAATGTAGTAAATTTTCCCACAACAATCATCAATTTCCAATGTATTTAGGGATGAATATGATAATTTAGACAATATTACATTCAAAGGAGTCCCTGGGTTTAAGGGAGAGGTCAAAATTGATTATGCTCTAGTTGTCCCAAGGGTGGAAATTTTGATTTTCTCTTGCTCCTCTTATTTATTCTTCTTCTCTTCTGCATCTCTAGGTGTCAATGCTATGATCTCTCTTGATCCTTAGCAGCCACGCCAAAAACTTATTCGACTATTTTATTTTGATGTTCTATGGTATAACACTCCCATGGTGGGGCACAATTTTTTTGCACTTTTTAAGAGAATCAATGTCCTCATTCGAGGATTCTACTCCAGTTTTCTCTTCTAGGGCTTTCCAGCCACGACCTCCATGCTTCGAACCGAACTCAGAATTGGAAAATATCCTCTTCTAAGTCCTTCTGGTTCTTCCATTCCTTTTATACTTGCAAATGACTGTGAGCTGTGACCAGATGCCAAAACAATAGGCGCCAAGACAACCACTGCACAAATTCCCCCAGAATGGAAATTATCTGAAGTTCACAATTCGAACGCCATGTGTCCTTGAGGATTTCGACGGTCCTGATTCACTTTGGGACTTCGACGTTCGAGAGTCCCAGATGCTCACACAACCTTTCCTCCCGAAGTACTCTGTACCCGAAGTTCTAGATCAAGCACCACGTGTCCATTGTAAATCAACGACTTAGTTTCATTTCGGTACTTCGACATTCAGGAGCTTCAGACAGTTCTGCAACCTTTTTCTCCTAAAGAATTTTTTTCCAGAGTCAAGGATCATGCGCCACGCATCCTTCCAGATCAATGGTCTTGGTTTACTTCGGGACTTCGACGTTTGGGTGATCCGAACGTTCCAACAATCCGTTCTCCCATAGCACTTTCTTCCAGAGTCAAGGATCGTGCGCCATGCGTCCTTGCCGATCAACAATCATGGTTTACTTTGGGACTTCAGAGTTTGAAAGTCTCTACCTCTCCACACTCGCTTTCTCCTAAAATGCTTTCACCCGAATTTAACGATCTATCGACGCGTGTCTCCCACGAATCGACGACTACAAATCCCTTCGGAACTTCGCACTTCGGGAGTTCCAAAGTACTTACCAACGCAAACCTCTGTAGTGTAATCCTTCTAGAGTGTCAAATCTACGAACACACGTCCCCCACTATCAACGGTTAGGATCAAATTTGACACTTTTGCCTTCGGGAGTTCTCGCCTCTTGCCACAAGATTTCCTACGGTGTGAGTTTTCTCCAAAGTGGCAGATATTCTGACACTTATTCTCTGAGATCGACGATTCAGGTGTACTCCAGCCTCCGGGCCTTCGAGAGTTCTCACTTCATACAATCCAATTTCCTCCGGAACACTAAACTTATGAAGCGAAGGATCTAGTGCCATGTGTCTCCTAATGCCAACGACTAGGATGGACTTCGACACTTCGGTACTTCAACGATTTCACTTGCTCCCCACCTATAAAATTATGGAGTGTCCAAGCTCCAAACTAAAGGATCTGTCACCACGCGTCCTTTATAATGGACGATCGAGGTCTACTCCGGTCTTCAGGACTTCGGGAGGTTGACTCACTCCTCGATTGAAATCTCCCAGAGTTGGTTAACGTCAGGCTGACCATGACCTAGATCTAATGGTCCTGATCTATCCATGTAGACCCCAGATCGACGGTTCACAACCGCCTCTCGGGCTCCCACTGTTGCACCACACTTGGAAACACCATCACTCGACACGTGCATTCACACGTTCTCTCAATATGATACCCACCTTCCCTCGATCGAATGGTCCAGAGGGGTCCCGAAGGATCCATACATCCCCAATCCACATTACTTCGCTACTTTGTTCTTTAGGGGTTTTTGCATTACTAAGCCTCTATTCTCCCAAAGCGGTCAACATCGGGTTGACTACCTCATAGATTTGACGGTCGGGATGGCTCCCGGACATCCTCGGATATACGTCCTAGATTAACTTAGGGACTTTGGGACTTCGGGGAGTTTACCTCCCTCACGACTAACTCGATATTTTTGCTGAACTTGTGAAGTCCAAAGGACTCAATGATTTAATTCCCGTGCTCTTTCCCATATCCAACAGTCAAGATAGACCTTGGATCTTCCCGAACGGATCTCATCTGTTCGTCTTCCAGACAAAGGAAAAAATTGCCTTTCGATACTTCAATCTCGCTATTCTTCCTGATCTTTGTTAGCTCTGAAAGACTTAAGAGATTTGCACTCTTTCTCTTGAACTTAACACTTAGAAGGACCTTCTGTGCACCCCTTGCACTTCTTCATCAATCTAGAATTTAAGAAGTTCTCAGCCTCTGCCAGCCTGGCAGAGACCCAGTGCATACCTGCACTACCTCTCCTGAGATTAACATGATTCTTCCTTGCTTATACTCACAATGAAATGGAAATAAAGGGACACAACATAACCATTAAGAAATCATGCACATCCCTGAAAACATTCACAGTATATCCAATTTTATTACATAGTTACATCTCAATTACACAGGGTATGAGAATACTTATCTATCACAAGTTTCAACCAACTAACTGACTATGGGTGTCTGCCTTTCCACCCAACCATAGGCTCAAAGGCATTCATCCTTAGCACTTTGGCCACCCCCATGCCAAGCCACGATATCACTAGGGAAATATGCCATCTCTCAGAGACCTTATCTCTATCACAATATCCCTGCGAGGTTTATCAGATGCTTCCTCAACATCAAGCTCGTGTTCGGGTCCTTCAGGTCGTGTTCTCTGCATTTCCTTTTGGTTCACACATCTCCTTCCAAGCTTACGCTCTCCTCCAATGTCTCCTCTCTCCCCTTCTGTGTGTATCTTACCTTCCTTCTTTAGGAAGGTTCCTGACCTATCCTGTTCCTTCTGTCAGAAGGAAGATCGGGTCTGCAGGTCTCTGTGGTACTTCAGGCTGACATCCCATGTTTCGATTCATGGGGGTGGTTGATTATTCAGACACCAATCCTTTCCTTCATTAAATGATTCTTTCCTCTAGATATATCATGGCTCGTAGTTCAAGGCTTCACCCCCTCAACAGTCTGTTATGGGAAATTTAACAATAACACATTTACATCATCCACATTCCTTAGCATGGTAATCCTATTTTGTGATTAATTACAAGCCGGGGGAAACATGGGTGTTACAATCCCCTCCCCCTTAAAAAGGAACATCGTCCTCGATGTTCTTTCTCAATAACACCTGTTATGAATTCCTCATCCAGCTTCTTCATAAATCTCGATCCTCTTTCATGGTCAGGTCCTTTCTAGACTCTTAGCCTTCGTCATTTGTTTTCAATAAATTCTTGGGAAACAATCACATTAATCACAACTTAATGTGAAAATATCTTATTGTTGTTCAAAATTCAAGAGGAAAATGTCATAATCTAACACAATACTTATCTGTGCAGTTCGTGGGTTTGCATCCACATGGCTGTCTTTCTATCCAGGCTCACTATTTTTCCTAGACATACCCATTTTGTGCATGATCCCAATCAATAGTTCACAAAAACTATCAGAGTCTCCTCTTCCTTGCGGTCACTCACCCTCTAGGCCCAGGCTCAGGCATCCCCTTCTCTGCTATACAATTCCTTGGGTGATCCATCTTTCCTTTCCAAGGATTTCTCGCACATGAAGAATTTTAGAGACTTCATCGAGTCTTACAATCAAGGTGTCCCTCAGACTTGCTATACCGAGGCATCCCTTCAACTTGTGTTACCTTAATCACAACATATTCTAGGTGTTCATGACTTACCACGGGGTTCTCATGTCTCAACAATGGCCTCTTTCATGATTTTCAGCTTGACAACCTTCATCTGTCCTTTCTGGGAAGATCTTTTATTCTCACCTGTATCACAGGTATACAAAAATTCATGAGACATCATCATAAATTCTGAATTTTCAAAATTTTATTGCAAATCTGTCACCTACAGATTTCCAATTCCACATTTTGTTTTTCCAGATTTGTTCCACACAGGGAACATATTCACACGCATGGGACTTTCCTCCCCATAGCAGTTTAGCTCAGTAGACAATTGGTCTTCCTTATGGGCTTACGATACTGCCATATCCAAGACTCTTTCTTCCTGCAATTCATTCCGCAGCTAAACATATTTTTAGCTCTCATGCATATTATCTTTTCAAAATCAGGCATACTAACAGTCCAAGTCATTTTCATCTATTCAAGGATACAAAGCAAAAGGATACATCATCCCTTACCTATGCATCATTTTATCCTACCGAATTTTTCAAAATGTAATTCAGATATCGAATGACTTTAATGAATGTGCCAACCTTCATGGCCACATTAATGATGTTGTTAATGCTCTTGATCCTTTACATAAGAATGAGTTGCTTGAGATGAGATAGGTATTTCAGTGGGAAGGCAACCAACATAAGACCTTCGACACTTTAAAGATCGACATTGTGCCAATTCTCTCCTTACCTGACCTTCAACAACCATGCAAGTTTGAGACCAGTGCCAATACCAATGACATAAGGACAAACATGATTTTTAGATCTCCTACTGTTATATCTAGTATTTTGAATAATTTTCCCTTATATTTCATCATATACTAATGATGAAACATTGAAAGATGTATGTGGGATCTTCTAGGGTTTGTAGGCGAAGAATTTTTGTTTGCAGGACAACTTACTCCACCATTTGAGTAAACCTTGCTTTCCTTCCTACATGGAAGTACATGTAACTGAAGAAGATTTTGTTTCATTTTTACTTGGGAATTGTAATGTATTTACAGGGATGGCATTTTCCTAGAAGGAAAATATTTGTAACCACTATTGTAAAGGAATGCGTGTTGTACTTTTGTAAGCCCACTATTGAAAGGCCAGGGCTATACACACCACTTCCTGTTTCCTCTTATCCTTGGGAAAGTTTTTTAGTGGATTTTGTAAGGGGATTACCCATGTCTAGTATGAGTCATGTCTACTTAGGTGTAGTAGTGGATAGGTTGTGTGACAAGAAGATTTCACTTTTGTTATCCCAATATGTAAGGGTCCATTTCGGGTTGTCCATGTTCATTTTCTCTAGTTGAGAGTCTCGATTTTTAGGAGAATATTGGACAAATTTGTGGCAGCTCATGGACACCATTATGGGGAGGAGCATTGCTTTCCATCCACAGGCCGACAGACAGGCATAGGTGGTAAAAAATAGGGTGGTCCGGTTGCTTCAAGGATATTACAACCAACATCCTAAGTCATGGGATGATCAGTTACTGTATGTCCAACCTATGTATAATCAAGTCATGTATTATTTCACTCAGGATTTTCCAGTTGAGACTTGTCTTGGGTATTCACCTAAGATCCCCTTGGATTTGCTATATGGGAAAAATGTCAGGGAAAGAGATGAAGCCCACAATTTCATTCAGAGGATTCAACAGGTTAGCCAAGCAATCAAGAAGCATATGAAGGAAGATGTCATCCTAGATCAAAGACCGAGGACTTCACGCAGGAATGACATTACTTATCTTCGAGTACGCCTAACGGGTACACAATCCAACAAGGCATGGCATATCGAGAAGGAAAGTGTGAGGGAGAAATCCCCTCACTTACCTGTTGATTGATGAAATCTTTTGGTGGTCCAGAAATCTCTCAGTGGGAAGGTGTGATACAAAAAGGATCCAGATAAGGCTAAGAATAACTCAGAACTCACAGAGGCAACTCAAAATGCTCAAAATGGCTCCAGCATGTAGAGAAAGGGAAAAAATTCAAAGTTCCTAAAACTCAGTGAAAATGACATGATCGTGAAGAGAACATCGCAAGCTTTCTAACGATGCAAACGACTCGTCAAACAGAGTTACGGTTTGAAATATATTCGCGGTCAAAGTTTTGATCAAACAGGGCCAGTCAGTAGGGGGCCAAATCATCATCCGTACTACTGATGTCAGCATGACACGAACAACTGACATGGTAGGGTGATGTCATAATATGAGATACTTATGTTAGCATTCCACATGGCATCACCATAAGTTGCCACATGTCACCCGCCAATGGGCTTTTCAAGGGTCCATGTGGACTAATAGAAAAGTGCCACGTGACACCCTAGGTGACGCCATGTGGCACCATTCAGAAAGAACCACGTGTCAGTACAGAGTGATAGGGAAGCCACTTTAGCATACAGGTGGGCATATCAATGGGCACCACGTGGCCCAATCATCGGGCGACACGTGGCAACCCAGAAATGTTCAATATTGACCCGTGAATGAATTTTTGTTTTAAAAAAATTTGGCGGGCCCGCCAAATCTGGCAGACCACACCAATGTTAGAAGTTAGTGGAAGTATCGATAGCATATCCACTAAAATTAGCGGGCAACTAATATATTGCAACATATATAACAAACCAACGTTTAAAATTGGAGACTGATGGGATTCGACCCCGGTACCTCCGCAATACCCAACGCCTTTACAACTCTTCCCATAACCAATGCACCAACGATGTTGCTTGGTATATCCACCCATATTCAATACTTAAAAGGTACAATCCACCCAGATCCCGGGGGAGGCACAGACCGTAGAGACTTGCGAGGACGTATTTCGAGACGAGACTGTCATAATTGCAGGTTGCATAAGGCACATAAACCGAGACATAATTCTTCTTGGGTCTGGGACTTCCAGAGTCAGATCAGAGCGTGGAGAAAATCATTTTTGGGTTATTAGATGCCACGAATCCAGTGGTGATGTATGTTTTCTGATATGAGCATTATTTCTACAACTTGATTTCAGAATGAGGTATATTCATGTATTTGCCAAATTCTTTTGCTGAGTTAATGAAAGAGCCTATCCATTTGAGAGCAGGACCCAGAGATGTAGTCCACCAGGGATGAACTCCATTATCAATTTTTTGTGTTCATATCTGATGCTTATGTCTCTTAATTTTTAATTTTCCCTTCTTTAATGGTGCACTTTAATTTATGCTCATTTAATACAATTCTTTATAGGTCACGATGAAAAGATCCTGGATCAATTTGTGTAGAGCCCCACGATATTTCATAACCAGTTGTCATTCAAATTATTTGATACCCAAATTGGTGCACAAGGTATGGAAGGTATTGGTGAACTCTGGCACTTCTTGGCCCCTCTCTTACCACAATGTGTTCCATCTCATGTACTGGTCATCATAGTTGCCAACAGGGTAATATTGTTCCTTGACTGCATCCACAAAAAAATCCCAAGTATGCTTGACCCCATATATTCCAGACTCCTATGTGGAACTTTTCTCCCAATAAGTTTCCCACCAATGTTTGACATGGGGGAGAGCCTTAAGGAGTGTGAAGGTGATATTTTCCCTGTCGAAGAAATTATGAACAAGGAAATAATCTTCTAACAGATTTAACCATTTTTCTAGGGCATCCACATATATCTCTCCTTCAAATATGGGAATATCAAAATTAACTTGTACCTTTAAATGTGAGGTGCCTCCAAAGTGGCCGCTTGATGAAGATGCACATGTTGTTATCGACAAGTGTTGAAGGAATTGGGAAAAATTCTCCATCATTTCGTCCCTCTGTCGTGTGAGAGCCTGTTGAAACAACATATTAATAGAATTGTCTGGTCTGTCATTTTTATCTTCTTTCACAAAGGAGGGTTTATTGGGAGTGCGAGAGTGATTTTACTCAAGAGAGACAAGCTCGAGACCCAACTTTCTATACTCGTACCTCGTCGGGGACATGCACTGAAAAAAATGATCAAGAGCAACCTGCTCTGATACTACTGATCCATATTATTTTCGGCACGAAATGAGAACATAAATATAATAAATAAATGTACAGATATATCTCAGATATCCAATAATATAATAGAAATATATCAGAGATGCAATCATAAACACAAAGATATAGTAATACACAATTTCTGTTAATGAGCGAAATGTACAAGACTGTAAAAATATAGAGTGAAAGACACGCTAGAATGATGGCATCTTATCTTTGAGAAAATATGTGAAGACTATTCACATTCAAAAAAAGATGATTGGAATGAGGCTCTAAAGAAAATTTTGACATAAATAAAATCCAAAACCCTAACCCCGAAAGATGAAAAGCCAAGAGTTTTTTGGACCCCATTTTGGGTAGTTTGGTGTATCAACTTCCCAGAGGCGTAACTTTGGCATACAATCCGCGTTTGGGGTGCACGATAGCTCGTTCGAAAGGTATCATCGAGGATATTCATTTTGGGGGATCAATAACAACCTTACTACCTTTATTGAGGTGTTCTGTCTTGAAAAACATTAATTTAGACACTCAAAATGTCCCCAGAAGTTTAGGAACCAAAAACCTGCTAAAAATAGTAAGTTGCTAGAAGACTATGTTTTTCCAGTTGGAATAGGTGGGTGGCCATAGATATCCACCTGGATCAATCCTCCCTCCTTAGGAAGCAATGGTCTCCATTACGTTGAGTTCTCGGGGGAGAGGGGAAAGCGATTGATGAATCTGAATCAGTGAGTTGTTTGGCTTGCTGGAAACATTGCGCTGCTTGGTTTGTGGAAGGATGCCACGAACCTGTTTCTATCAAGGTTGAATCTGTTCAACCAATCGGGCTACATGAGATGAATTTGTGCAGAAGGAATCTTTGTGCTTTGCTACAATCTTATCAACCTGCTTCTATTGAATAGAAGGTGCTTGGACTAAGGTTGTAGTGGTTGTAGTGTCCTTCTGTTCTCCTTTTGAACATATTATGAAGAAGATGAATTTTTTAGTATGAGATACTACCTTGCAACACTGTTTAGGTGGGACGGTAGTCAGAACTATCTCTTGTATCCTGTAGAGATGACCCCCCAGAGTAACAATGACACTATGGGGTCGAGACTCATAAATAACATGGTGCTTCCAGTGCTTCCACATATATGGTTGGCCCAAGATAACATCACAGACATCTAGCAGGGAAACATCACATAATACCTCATCCTTGAAGGGATGGATGTCATATGACAATCAAAATTGTTGGCTGACATGAAGATCCCTTCCCTGGAGAATCCATCGGATGTTGTATGGTCACGGATGTGGTGTTGTCGACAATCCCAACTGTTTGACGACCTCTACTGAGACGAGGTTCTTCTGGATTCCGCTATCAAAAATAAAATGCAGCAAGGCTCCCTTGAGCCACATCTGTGAATGAAAAATGCCCTCTCACTCTTCAAGATCTGCTGGTTCTTATGGTTGAGTTGTTGCGGTCACAATAATAACAATGGAGTTTGCATCGATGATCTATCTTCTACCAGTATTTTCTGAATCAGATTCCAAATCAGGGTTCAACTCCTTGTCTTTGATATCAGCCACCAATGACTATTTTAAGCGACATTCATCGGTGTTTTTCTAGGGGATTTTGTGGAAATCACACCATTTTCCAGTGTCATTATTCGTCTTTCCATTACCCTTCTTTTCCTGTGGATTGAAATGGTTGTCTAAAGGATGGTATTTAGGGTCATATTTACCATACTTTGGTTGTTGCGTATTTGTAGACCCGAACTCCCACTTGTCCTGGTGGTTAAATTTCTTCTCGATTTTAACAATATATCGATAAGCAACACCCAGTGATGAGATGTCTAGAAAATTCATTTCAGTTTGGATGTATCTGTGTAGAGACCCATGGTATTTCAGAACTAGTTGTCGCTTGGATTCTTTGATACCTAGCTTGGTGTGCAAGGTATGGAAGGTATTGGTGAACTCTAGCACTGCATGGCCCCTCTCTTGCCACCGTGTGGTCTATCTCATGTATTGGTCATGGTAATATTGTTCCTTGACCACATCCACAAAAAAATCCCAAATGGGCTCGATCCCATATATTCCAGACTCTTTTGTGGAACTTTTCTCCCAGTAAGTTTCCCACCAATGTTTGACATGGGGGAGATCCTTAAGGAGTGCGAAGGTGATATTTTCCCTGTCAGAGAAATTATGAACAGAGAAATAACCTTCTAGCAAATTTATCCATTTTTCTATGGCATCCGCATCTATCTATCCTCATAATATGGGAATATCAAAATTAACTTATACCTTGAAGACACGCTTGTTGTTATTGGGCATTGAAGGATGTGGGAAAAATTCTCCATCATTTCATCCCTCTGTCGCGTGAGAGCTTGCTCAAGCAACAGATTAATAGAATCATCCGCTCTGTAGTTTTTATTTTCTTCCACCATGGAGGGTTTCTTGGCGTGCGAGAGTAATTTTCCTCAAGAGAGACAAGATTGAGACCCAACTTGCTATACTCAGACCTCGTTGGGGACATGCACTGAAAAAAATGATCAAGAGCAACCTTCTTTGATACCACTAATCCATATTATTTTCGACATGAAATGAGAGTGTAGATATAATAAATAAATGTACATAGATATCTCAGATATCCAATAATATAACAAAAATATATCAGAGATGCAACCATAAACACATAGATACAATAATACACAATTTCTATTAATGAGCAAAATGTACAAGAGTGTAAAAATATAGAATGAAAACTTGCTAGAATGGTGGCAGCTTATCTCTGAGAAGAGATGTGATGGCTACTCACATTCACAAGAAGATGGTTACAATGAGGCTCTAAAGGCCTTTTTAGCATAAAGAAAATCCAAAACCCTAACCATGGAAGATGAAACGCCAACAGTTTTGTGGACCCTGTTTTGGGTAGTTTGGTGTATCAACTTCCCAGGGGAGTAACTTTGGCATACAATCTTCGTTTGGGGTGCACGATAGCTTGTTGTTAAGGTATCATCGAGGAGATTCATTTTGGGGGCTCAATCAGAGCCTCTGCCCATATGTGAGGTGCTCGATCCTGAAAAAACTTCGTTTAGGCCCTCAAAATCGCCCCGGAAGTTTAGGAACCAAAAACTTGCAAAAAATAGTAAGTTTCCAGAAGACTCTTTGTGCTAGTTGGAATAGGTGGGTGGCCACAAATATCCACCTGGATCAATCCTCCCTCCTTAGGAAGCAATGGTCTACATCACATTGAGTTCCCAGGGGAGAGGTGAAAGCGATTGCTGAATTTGAATCTTGGTGAGTTGTTTGCCTTGTTGTAAACGTTGCGCTGCTTGGTTTGTGGAAGAATGTCACGAAATTGTTGCTGGCAAGGTTGAATCTATTCAACTAGTCAGGATACATGAGATGACTATGTGTAGAAGGATTCTTTGTGCTTTGCTTCAATCTTATTGACCTACTTCTGTTGGATAGAAGGTGCTTGGACCAAAGCTGCAGTGGTTGTAGTGTCATGTTGTTCTCCTTTTGAACAAATTGTGAAGAAGATGAATTTTGTAGAATGAGATACTATCTTGCGGCACTGTTTAGGTGGGACAATAGTCAGAACTACATTTGGTATCTTGTAGAGATGACCCCTAGAGTAAAAATGACACTACGGGGTTGAGACCCATAAATAGCATGATGCTTCCACATATATGGCTAGCTCAAGAGAACATCACAGACATCCAGCAGTGAAACATCACATAATACCTCATCCTTGAAGGGTTGGATATCATATGACACACTAACACAAAGATCTCATCCTTGGTGAATCCACTCGATGTTGTATGGATGCGGATGTGGTGTTTTCGACAATCCCAACTGTTTGACGACCTCTGCTGAGATGATGTTCTACTTGGATTCCACTATCAACAATAAAATGCAGCGGTGTACCCTTCACCCACATCTGTGAATGTAAAAGGCACTCCCCCTCTTGAAGATTTACTGGTTCTTCTGGTTGAATTAGTGCGGTTGGGACAATAGCAGTGGGGTATGTGTCGATGATATGCCTTCTGCCAGTATTTTCTGAATTATATTCCGAATCAGGGTTCGACTCCTTGTCTTTGATCTCGGCCACCAATCACTCTTTTGAGAAACATTCATCAGTTTTGTGCTAGGGGATTTTGTGAAAATCGCACCATTTTCTAGTGTCCTTCTTCGTCTTTTCGTTACCCTTCTTTTCCCATGGATTGGAATGGTTTTCTAAAGGATGGTTGTTAGGGACATATTTACCATACTTTGGTTGTTGTGGATTTGAAGACCCGAACTCCCTCTTGTTTTGGTACTTAAATTTCTGGTCAATTTTAATAACATATCGATAAGCAACACCCAGTGATGAGATTTCTAGAAAATCCATTTCAGTTTGGATGTATCTATGTAGATCCCCACGATGTTTTATAACTAGTTGTCACTTGGAGTCTTTGATACCCAGTTTAGTGCACAAGGTATGGAAGGTATTGGTGAACTCCGACACTTCTTGGACCTTCTCTTGCCATAGTGTGGTCCATCTCATGTACTGGTCGTCATAGTTTCCAACAGGGTAATATTGTTCCTTGAACGCATCCACAAAACAAATCCCAAGTGGGCTCGACCCCATATATTCCTGACTCCTCTATGGAACTTTTCTCCCAGTAAGTTTCCCACCAATGTTTAACATGGGGGAGAACCTTAAGGAGTGCGAAGGTGATCTTGTCCCTGTCTGAGAAATTATGAACATAGAAATAACCTTCTGGCAGATTTATCCATTTTTCTTGGGCATCTGCATCTATCTGTCCTTCAAATATGTGAATATAAAAATTAACTTGTACCTTAAAAGGTGAGGTGCCTCCAAAGTGGTTGCTTGATGAATATGTGCATGTTTTTATCTAAAGGCGTTGAAGGATGTGGAAAAATTCTCCATCATTTCGTCCCTCTATTATGTGAGATCTTGCTCAAGCAATAGATTAATAGAATCGTCTGCTCTGTCATTTTTCTTTTCTTCTGCCATGGAGAGTTTCTTGGGTGTGCGAGAGCGATTTTCCTCAAGATAGACAACCTCAAGACCCAAATTTCTATACTTGGACCTCGTCGGGGACATGCACTGAAAAAAAAAATCAAGAGCAACCTTCTATGATACCACTGATTCAGATTATTTTTGGCACAAAATGAGAGCAGAGATATAATAAAGAAATGTACAAAGATATCTCAGGTATCCAATAATATAACATAAATATATCAGAGATGAAACCATAAACACAGATATACAGTAATAAAGACTTTCTATTTGTTAGCACTGGAAGTCACCTCTGGATTGTAGCAGAGGTAAGCCCAATACCCATCAGTTTATTATGTCACAGTGAATAAATTTCAAGGGGGGTCTAATGGATGCGTACTCAGGAAAATATCGCTTTAACTTAGGAAACTGGGCTGGTATGCATAGATAGGTGAGGTATTGATCTAACTCCAATCAGTAATTTCGTATAGTGGTGAGTAGGGGGAAGAACTTGAGAAGAGTGAAGAGGTCAGCTATGGACATCTGGTATTCCAGCAGCCTAAGGAGGAAAAGCTTCAAATACAATATTCTCTTGAATTCACGACTTCATGAAACTAAAAATGCTATAACAGTACTGCAATCAAACATACATTACGATACAGTCACAACGACCCGGCTAGATCATCCATGCCCGAGATGTCAATATCAGAGGGAAAGGAGAACATAAGAAACTGATTAAAATTGGTTGCAATGTCACTGTGATCAGACCTACATCACAAAAACATAACTACCCTCGACTAGATCATCCATGCCCAAGCGTTCTAACAAAACTTTTACAGAGAGACGGAAGGAAACTAAATTACATTAAACAAGAAGTCTCAAATACAGATACATAACTAGAAACCAAAGCTTTACTAAAAAATTACAATGCAGGAGCTTAGCTCAACCATTAACCCTAACAAAATTTCAAAACTGAGTATTTATACTCAAAGAAACTTGCTCCCTTCATAAGCGTGCTCTGTTCATTGCATTCAAGGCTTGGCGTCTGCATATTCCTCTGTCAGATTGCACTTTCATTCTTCTGTCAGACGCAAGATCAAATTAGTATGGGCTTCACAAGAAAATCCATGACATGGTAACTTTTGGCTCACAATTTGCCTTCTACGACCAGTTCTCCAATGCTTTCCATTTATGTGGTGAAATGAGGTTTCAACCACCTTCCACATTTTCATTAACTACTTTCCTCGGGGTCAAGATGAGGCCTGATACCCATGAATGTTCCAGACGATCTCACGACTCCTTCGAGTCAATTCTGATGCCTTGAGGTCACACAGATATTTCTTTGTGACCAACTCGGGTGCTTTGATCTTTTGTGCATCTCCTGTACTTTTCCCCACGCGATCGCAGGTCGTGACCTCATGCTTATCCATATGAAATCTAGGGATTTAGCATTTTAGGAGTTTTCACTACCCTTGATTTCAAATATCCCAATGCTCGTTCCTGCGAAATGACCCATGTGGATCGACGGTCGAATCTTCTTTGAACTTGACGACCATGATCATTTCCTTGAACAATCTCAGCCGCCCACTGCTCCACAACCACTTTCCCTTTCTTTATGGCCCTACTTTCATATGACCGCTGGCTGTGATCGTGGGCCCAACTTGTAGGCGTGTTGTGATTTCACATTTTGCGAAACAATGTTGTACTCCATGCTCAAACCTCTGAGTCGCAAAATTGTGATTGCTTGGATTGGATGACAAGTGTCCCTTTACATCGGATGACCTATATCATATCGACATTTTGGGACCTTGGACCATCAACACTTCTCACCTCAGCCTTCCTGAAAAGACTTTTCTCCACGGTTCAGATCCTGCGCCGT
This sequence comes from Picea engelmannii, assembly GCA_009831015.1. Classification (NCBI taxonomy): domain Eukaryota; kingdom Viridiplantae; phylum Streptophyta; class Pinopsida; order Pinales; family Pinaceae; genus Picea; species Picea engelmannii. Next base: position 433,151 of record ML786865.1, on the reverse strand, counting down.
GTGTCCTTCCGAAATGGATGGCCTAGATCATTTCGTGACTTCACATTTCGTGAGTCCTCATGACTCAGCTCTTTGACTACTCCATTCTACGAGTCAGCGAAATGCTAATCCTGTGCCACACGTCCTTCCTGATTCTAATGGCTTGGTGCTCACGACTGCGACCTGTGAACAACTACTTGGATGACTGATTGAGGGCTCTTGAAAGAAAAATATCAGCGATAGAAGTAAAGAGAGAAGTGATCTACCTTAGGGAAAACAAAAAGGCTTAGGGTCGATATTTCTCAGGCAAGCTGGTAACGAAAAAATAGGTCGATCAAAATGGATGAAGGCAACAAAAGAAAAACTATAAGCCGAGAGAAGAAAAACTTACGATTGGGTTTGCAGGAGGGGGAGAGACAGACAAAATTACAGACCTAGGTAGAAACCACAACTCACAAGACTATAACAAGTTTATGTGCTAACATTTGGCTCCATAGGGGATGGCATGCACCCTACGAGCTACCAAGAACGCGCAACTCCAGTGCCTTTGCTTTGGGTTATGGAGCCTCATAATAAAAAAATATCAACATAAAACAGGAACGGTATTTACAATGGTGGGATGCCAATTGCGGCTTTAAACAATTTTTTTTTAGGAAGTGCCCATTTACAGGGCCACCAAAAACTTCATCTCCCTCCAAATTCTTCAACCCGTAAGTATTATTTTGCAATACCTCATAAATCTTGAAGGGACCGATCCAAAGGGATTCTAATTTACCTTGCTTTACCTTGTCTTGTCTGGGCACATCCCATTTGAGAACTAGATCTCCCAGCTGGAAATCCTCTTTTCTTACTTTCCTGTCAAAATCCTCCTTGATCCTTCACTGACGATCATGTTCTTTGTCCATCATTTTCTCTCTAGTCTGATGCACCTCTACCAACTGATGAGTTCTCTTGATCATGTTATCAGGCTCTCCGCGGCAGTCTTGGAATAATTTCTCCACAGGCAAGGCGAGTTGGGAAGGAAAAACTGCTTCAGTCCCATATACAAGTTGGAAAGGAGAGATGCTCAGGGACCTCTTTTTTGTCACCCTGTTAGCCCACAAATAAAATTTGAGTTTTGAGTCCCATGCTTTCTTGTTTTCCTCTAGCAGTATTTTGATGATCTTCATCATACTTTTGTTAGAGGACTCTGCTAATCCATTGCCTTGGGGATAGTAGGGGGTGGAGTGGATTAGTGAAATTCCAAACTGCTCACAGAATTTGACAAATGGATCGGCCTTGAAGGATGTAGCATTGTCAGTGATGATTCTGTTCGGACAACCAAACCTTTCCATAATATCTTCAAAGAAACCAATGACTACTTTGTGAGAAGCGCTCCTTGTGGGGATAGATTCTATCCATTTGATGAAGTAATCGGTTGCAGTTAAGATCCACTTGTGCTGACCACTTGAAGGAGAATGAATTTCCACAATAAAGTCCATTCCCCACTGCTGAAAGGGTCCTGAGGCTACTACGGGTTTCAATGGAAAATACTTGAGCTGCTGCTTCCCAAAGAATTTATGACATTTGATGCAAGCCCTGATTTTTGCACAAACATCAACGAATAGAATGGGCCAATAGTACCCAGCCCTAATTTTATAGGATGTGGTTCTCCAGAAATGATGTCCCCCACATAGGCTATCATGGAAATCAAACATAATCTTCTGGGCTTCTTGTGGGTCTAAACATTTCAGAAGCACTACTAAAGGGTCTTTACAATACAAGACCTGGTTGATAAGGCAATATCTAATTGTTTTGAGCTTTAAATCTCTTGCTTTATGTTTTCCCATACCATATGGAGGTCGCAACTCTTGCAGAAAATATATAATGTCTTTATACTGGGTGCATTCTTCTAGTGGAGGGCAGTCCCGAGGAATTTTATCCGACAATTCAGCCTGCTGATTTTCTGGGCAAGTGTGGATGAAGTTAACCCCCACATATTTACAATTAGATTTAGCCAATAACTTGGCTAAACCTTGGCCTTTAATTAGTTTGGTGGTCTTTATTTCTAGATCAAACTCAAGGATTTTGGCAATCCACTTGCTCCTTCGTCCATTTATGTCAGGTTGAATGAGAATGTCCTTCACATAAGCTGAAGGGACATATGCAATAACCCTTGAATGAAGGACATAGATTCTGAAATCCCTGAGGGATTTCACCAAGGCATAGGCCTATTTCTCCATGATGTCATATTTGGCTTCTGAATCTCTTAGAGCTCTGTTGAAAAAGGAAATAGGTTGCTCCATCTCTGCATCATTCTTTTGCAGTAAAACAACTTGTTACAGGTATGAAATAACTGAGAGGGGGGGGTGAATCAGTTATTGTAAATTATTAACAATTTCTCTCTATTTTATCTTCGAATCATTAATCTTAATGGCAACAAGTCTTTACTGTGAAAACCAGTGTTATAAACATGAAG
>ML786865.1:391459-430614 GCA_009831015.1 Picea engelmannii | reverse complement strand
GTCGTGTTTCAGCATTCGTGTTGCAGCAGTCGTGTTTCAGCATCTGTGTTCGCATTGATGTTGCAGCCTCTGTGTCCGTATAAACAATCTTGATCATCTGCGTCATTCTTCTGTTATAGCCATCAATGACAACCTTAACCATCCGCGTTAGCTTCTGTGTTCCAACGCTGTTTCAGCACTGTTTTTCAGCGTCTGTGTTTGCATTTGTGTTGCAGCATGTTTCAGCATCTGTTCTTCATAAACAATCGATTGCCATCAATGACAACCTTGATCATCTGCACCTTGATCATCTGCGTCATCTCTGTTGTAGCCATATTTCCAACACAAATGCCACTGTATCAAATGAAGCACATGAAAAAATAAAAAAATACTTGGAGTAATTGGAACTGATCAACACAGGTGCCTCAGTCAATGATTTTTTTATTTGGTTGAAGGATTCTCTGGGCTCAACAATCCATTTTACCTCGTTCTCCTTCCTGAGCATGGTTGTGATATGCTTGACTAATTCAACAAAATTTGAAACAACCCTTCTTAGAAAATTATTTTTTCCCAGAAAAGACTGAACTTCCTTCTTGGATCTGGGAAGTGATAAGGTTTGAATAGCCTCTACCCTACTTGAATAAATTATGACCCCCTCAGCTGATACTACGTGCCCCAACAATTTTCCCTCTTTCATGGCAAATAAAGATTTCTTAGGATTTAGGGAAAGACCAAATCTCCTACACTTCAAGAAGACTTTCCTCTGATGACAAAAATGTTCTTTACCATACCTGGAAAACATAGTTATGTCATCCAAATAGATGACCACAAATTTATCCCTTTCTCCAATGAAGGTGATGTCCATGGCTCGCTGAAATGTTACCCCTGCGTTCATCAATCCAAAGGGAATTTTGGCATACATGAATGTGCCCCAAGGAGTGGTGAAGGTTGTCTTTTCTCTGTCCTCAGGAAGGACAGAGATATGATTGTAGCTAGAGAAGCCATCAATCAAGGAAATCCTAGATGAACTCGTCATCCTTTACAATATGTGTTCCATCTTTGGCAAGGGGTAGTTGTCCTTCTTTGAGATCCTATTCAGATTTATGAAATCAACATAGAGTCTGATTTCTCCACTCTTTTTTCTCAATGGGACCAGATTGGCCACCCATTCAGAATATCTCAAAGGGACAATGATTCGAGCATACAACAACTTCTTTAACTCCCTTTTCATAATAGACATCATCATAGGATTTATTTGTCTTAATTTCTACCTAAACAGTTTGGCCTCCTCCTTCAAGGGGATCTTGTGATCGATAATTCTGGTGTCATATGTTCTGAGGTCTTCATAGGTCCAAGCAAACACATTATCGAATTCCTTTAATATCTCAGCATACTCGGCCCTCTACTCTCTTGACAAACTCCTTGACAGTTTGAAATTTTTTGGCTCCTTCTCTTTGCCAATGTTGCACTCAGTTGCATCAACATCACCATTTATCACTTTACCCTTTACTGCCACAACATTTCTATTAAATAGTCTCTCCAAAGGGACTAGTCCTTTTGGGATATGATTGCTAGGCAGCTGAACAATATGATGATCAACAATTTTGTTCAAAAACACATTGGACCAAGGATCTATGTCAGAATCATGATCTTGATTGATGTGTAATGCAGAAAACTCCTCCACAGTTTGCAACAATCTTTTGACTTCACGATCATCCTCAAACACTTTCCAATGCTTGACATTGTCATGTATAGAGGGCTTGCATTTTACTTCTATATCATACCCAAGCTTAGGTGGCCAAGGGATTCCGAAATTACTTGTTGATATAGCCAAAGAGTCAGCCATGACATTCTCTTCTCTCATAATAAATGAAATGTTTAAAGCCGAGAAAAAACTGTCAATGATGTCCCATACTTCATTTATGTAACTTCTAAGCCGAGGGTGTTTGTCCTGATAAATATTTCTGATCTGCTAGACAATCAACTCAGCATCTCCAAACATTGATATCTCCCCAATCCCCATGTCTTTTGTAGCCCTCAAACCCTAAACAAGGGCCTCATATTCTGCCACATTATTGGTAGCTTCAAATTTTAGTTTGTATGACAGAGATATGGTTTCCTGAGCAGGGGAAAAAAAGTCATCACCAACACCTTCTCTAGAAGAGGCTCCATCAAAGAACATTTTCCAAACAGAGGTAATCAGAGGAGAATATTCATAGGGAGTAAGGGACCACCTTTTGATTTAAAGAGGGGGTTTGGGAGCTTCAGTGAGCTGCAGTAAGCTGGATCCCAATTCAGTATCAAGGGAAATATAGGATGATTGGAGGGGTCTCCTTCATCAATGATAATGTAGGCCAACTGAGCTTCCCTGTACAACCTTCTATACTCCCCTCCAAACACTAGAATGGTAACATATGTGAGGTCCATCTGCAAGGTCACCCCAAGTCTTTTTATCGAAGATCTTGACAATAACATGCCGAATTTGGGAGGAACATCAGCCCCCACGATATCCATGACCACACTTTTTATAGGCAGATGAAACACGGTCACCACCAGATCTTTGATGACCCCAAGACATTGCACCCTCCTCGAATCAAAAGAATATAAATCATGATAAGCCTTTGTGATTTCTAATCTGAGTTCTTCCATGATAGTTTTGGGCATGAGATTATGAGAGGCCCCTAAGTTCATCAAACAGTTATGCAACACCTTATCATGAATGTTGAGTGATGTATAGAAGGGAGGGGATGAATCATCTCTATCTTATACCATAGGACCTAAGATGATTGCTGGATTTTCATCTTGGGGATTTACTGAATTTGTGGAATGCAGAGATGGCTCAGACTGCAACAGTTTAGAGAGGGATTTTTTGAAATATTCGTGCTTGACTAGCTCCTAAAGGGGCACAGGGATTCTGGTTTTTTGAATTTTGTGCTCAAAGTTAAAGGAGGAAGGGGGCTTTAGAATTTCCCTCACCTCTTGGACAATGTTTTTGTCTATCGGTGACGGGTCCCGAGCTTTCTTTTATGCACTTCTTTTTGCTGCATCTTTAGCAGGATTCTCCACTCTGGAAGGCTGATCAGGGATGTCATACTTCCCTTCTTTCTTCTTTGACCTAAGGTTATATTTGCTGGGAATACTACTAGGCTTCTCCCCCTTACTCAACTCATTTATTTAGATGTTCATGAGGGACTCCTTGTATGCAGATTGATTCAAATGGGGAAATGAGGAGGTGTCTCTGAGACAATGGATTTCAGGATCAAGCTCTTCTTCCTCCCTCTCTTCGTCAGCAACAAGGTTATTTTGGAGCGGGGTTTGGATTTTCTGATCATCTCTATCTCTGTTCCAAGGCTCTCTTGGAAGTATCTGAGGGGTTTTACTTGGCATTTTGAAGTTTCCTCTATTTTCAGCATTTGGGGAATTCTTATAACCTTGTTTCCCTTCAAAATTCATCCTCTCCATTTCTGCAGACACAGATTTCACCATCTTGGTCAATTCGTCTACTTGAGGATGTGACGCAGAAGAACCAGAAGTTGAGGCCTCATATCTCCCTCTTCCTCTGTCTCTGTCATATTTGTTCCTAAGTCTTTCAACTGCCAATACATTGGATTCTACTTCGAGGGCTGCATCCTTCATATGAGCCAGGGAAGTAGCTCTTCTCTCTCTGAGCAGGAGGCAGAAATCAGGGTCGAAATCACTAGCATAAGTGATTTTGGCAGAGGCTTCTGCAGGATTTATCTCAACAGGGATATTATTGTACATTTTGTTGAATCTTTTGGAGAAGTCAGAAACATATTCTCCCTCTTTTCTCTTTAAGGGCCCAAAATCTGTGATATAATACATAAAATATTTTTCACCCCCCCACTGCCTCAAGAAGACATCATCTAGAGCCTCAATCCCAACGATAGATCCAGGGGTCAATCCCCTAAAATACTTTCTAACCTCACCATCTAGGCTTTGGACAAAAACTCTCATCCGCACATCTTCGTTTTCAATATTCATATTGTCTGCATAACTATAGAAGGAAGCAAGGTGTTCTTTAACAATTATGTCTTCCTCTCTAGTGAATTTGGGCATATACTTGAGGTAATCTCCCACAGGGAGAGAGTTCATTGGTTGAGGTAAGATCAGAGGGGAATACCTTGCAGTCACTATGGCATCCATTATGTTTCTAGGGGGATTGGCACCTACCATAGGAATGATAGGTGGAGGAGAACTAGGAGGGGAAGGGGTTCAAACATAGGATATTGGGACTAAGATTCTAGTAGGAAAGGGAAACAACATAAGATTTGGAGAAAGACCTACAGGGCTTGAGGGAACATAAGTTTCCTTTTCTGTGAAAACAGTAACTCTAACAAGAGAAGGGGTGGTAAAGCCCAAAGTGGGAAAATATTCTGAGGTTATGGGTTTAAACAATGGTACTACTTTAGGGGAAATGGGAGTGACAAAGCTTTATCCCTCCAATCCCAGGCTAGGAGGAGAGAACTCAACAGGAGCACTCCCAAACTTTAAACTTCAGGAAACTCAAACAAATGGTATAATAGGAAAATAAGAAGCAGATATCAAAGTTTCTACAGGAGGATAACGAAAATCATCTGAAATACCTGGTTCAACAGTAGAAGTACCTTCTCAAGGGGCCTTTCCCTTTCTGATAATTTTCTCTGGGTCAACTTTAGGAGTTTATAAAGGCAGTTGTGGATTAGACCTCGTGTGTCTGCCTCTAGAAGCCATAGTTGAAACAATGGAGTCTCCAGGTGCAGAGTTGCAATCTTGATGTACTAAGTTATGATGCGCGTTCAGAACCAGTAAGATTTGTCATTCAATACCAAGGAAAATATTCAATTCATGCATGAAAACGGTGCCAAAAATGTTAGCAGTGGGAGTCACCTTTGGATTGCAGTAGAGGTAAGCCCAATACCCATCAGTTTATTATGTCACAGTGAATAAATTTTAAGGGGGGTCTAATGGATGCATACTCAGGACTATATCGCTTTAACTCATAAAATTGGGTTGGTATGCACAGTTAAGTGAGGTCTTGATCTAACTTCATTCAGTAATTTGGTATAGTGGTGAGTAGGGGGAAGAACTTGAGAAGAGTGAAGAGGTCTGCTATGGACATCCAGTCTTCTAACAACCTAAGGAGGAAAAGCTTCAAATACAAGATCCTCTTGAATTCATGACTTCAGGAAACTAAAAATTCTATAACAATACTATAATCAAACATACATTACGATACAGTCACAACAACCCGACTAGATTAGCCATTCCTGAGCTCTCAGTATCAGAGGGAAAGGAGAACACAAGAAACTGATTTAAACTAGTTGCAATGTCACTATGATCAGACCTACATCACAAAAACATAACTACCCTCGACTGAATCATCCATGTCCAAGTGTTCTAACACAACTGTTACAAAGAGGCGGAAGAAAACTGACTTACATTAAACAAGAAGTCTCAAATACAGATACATAACCAGAAACCAGAGATTTAATAAAACATTACAATGTGGGAGCATAGCTCAACCATTGACCCTAACAAAATATCAAAACTGAGTATTTATACTAAAAGAAACTTGCTCCCTTCAAAAGCGTGCTCTGGTCATTTCATTCAAGGCTTGGCATCTGCATCTTCCTCTGTCAGTTTGCACTTGCATTCTTATGTCAGACGCAAGATCAAATCAGTATGGGCTTCACAACAAAATCCATGACAGGGTAAATTTCAGCTGACAATCTGCCTTCTACGACCAGTTCTCCAATGCTTTCCATTTATGTGGTGAAACGAGGTTTCAACCACCTTCCCTATTTTCATTAACTACTTTCCTCGGGGTCAGGATGAGGCCTGAAACCCATGAATGTTCCAGGCGAGCTCATGACTCCTTTGAGTCAATTTTGATGCCTCGAGGTCATGCCGATCTTTCTCTGTGACCAACTCAGGTGCTTTGATATTTTGTGCATCTCCTTTCCTTTTCCCCACGCGACCGTAGGTCGTGACATTGTGCTTATCCATATGAAATCTCAGGATTTAGCATTTCGAGAGTTTTCAGTCCCCTTTATTTCAAATATCCCAATGCTTGTTCCCACAAAATGACCCATCTGGATTGATAGTAAGATATTCTTTGAACTTGATGACCACGATCATTTCCTTGAACAATCTCAACCGACCACTGATCCACAACCACTTTCCCTTTCTTTATGTCCCTACTTTCATATGATCACTGGCTGTGATCATGGGCCCAACTCGTAGGCACGTAGTGATTTTGCATTTCGTGAAACAACGTTGTGCTCCATTCTCAAACCCCCGAGTCGTGAAATCACGATCGCTTAGATCGGATGACACGCGTCCCTTTACATCAGCCGACCCAGATCATATCGTCATTTCGGGACCTTGGACCATCGACACTTCTCACCTCAACCTTCCTGAAAAGAATTTTCTCCACAGTTCGGATCCTACGCCGCGTTTCCTTCTGAAATGGATGGCCTGGATCATTTCACAACTTCGCATTTCGTGAGTCCTCATGACTCGACTCTTTGACTGCTCCATTCTACGAGTCAGCGAAATGATGATCCTGCGCCACACGTACTTCCCGGTTCCAATGGTTTGGTGCTCACGACTGTGGCTTGTGAACAACTAATTGGATGACTAACTAAGGGATCAGGAAAGAAAAATATCAACGACAGAGTTAAAGAGAGAAGTGATCGACGTTAGGGAAAACATAAAGTCTTAGGGCCAATATTTCTTAGGCAAGCTGCTAAGGAAAAAATAGGTCGATCAAAATAGATGAAGGAAAATAGAAGAAAAACTATAAGCCGAGAGAAGAAAAACTTATGATCGGGTTTGCAGGAGGGGGAGAGACAGGAAAAATTACAGACCTAGGTAGAAACAACAACTCACAAGACTATAACAAGTTTATGTGCTAACAATATTAATGAGAGAAATGTACAAGATTGTAAAAATACAGAGTGAAAGACTCGCTAGAATGGTGACAACTTATCTTTGAGAAGAGATGTGACGACTACTCACATTCACAAGAATATTATTACAATGAGGCTCTAAAGGCCTTTTTAACATAAAGAAAATCCAAAACCCTAACCCTGGAAAATGAAAAGCCAACAATTTTGTGGACCCCATTTTAGGTAGTTTGGTGTATCGACTTCCGAGGGGCATAACATTGGAATACGATCTTTGTTTGGGGAACACGATAGATCATTGGAAAGGTATTTTCAAGGAGATTCATTTTGAGGGCTCAATCAGAGACTTTGGTAATCTTTTGGGTGCTCAATCCCGAAAAAACTTCATTTAGGCCCTCAAAATGGCCTCGAAAGTTTAAGAACCGAAAACCTACTAAAAATAATAAGTTTCTAGAAGACAATTTTTTTCCAGTTGGAATAGATGGGTGGCCACATATATCCACCTATATAAATCCTCCCTCCTCAGGAAAAAATGGTCTCCGTTGCGTTGAGTTCCCGAGGGAGAGGGGAAAGTGATTGCTGAATCTAAATACCGGTGAGTTGTTTGCCTCGCTGGAAACATTGTGCTGCTTGGTTTGTGGAAGGTTGTCATGAACCTGTTGCTGGTGGTGTTGAATTTGTTCAACCAGTCAAGCTACATGAGATGACTGTGTGAAGAAGGAATATTTGTGCTTTGTTGCAATCTTATCGACCTGCTTCTATTGGATAAAGGTGCTTGGACTGAGGCTGTAGTGGTTGTAATGTCCTTCTATTCTCTTTTTGAACAAATTGTGAAGAAGATGAATTTTGTAGTATGAGATACTACCTTGTGGCACTGCTTAGGTGGGACAGTAGTCGAAACTACCTCTGGTATCCTGTATAGATGAACCCCAGAGTAAAAATGACACTATGGGGTCGAGACTCATAAATGGAATGGCACTTCCACATATATGGCTAGCCCAAAAGAACATCACAAACATCTAGTGGGGAAAAACCACATAATACCTCATCCTTGAAGGGCTGGATGTGGTATGACAATCGACACTACTGGCTGACACAAAGATCTTGTCCCTCGCGAAGCCATCCGATGTTGTATGGTTGTGGATGTGGTGTTATCGACAATCCAACCTATTTGATGACCTCTGATGAGATGAGGTTCTTCTCGCTTCTGCTATCAACAATAAAATGCAGCGGGGTACCCTTCACCTACATCTGTGAATGAAAAAGGCGCTCCCCCACTTCAAGATATGCTGGTTCTTCTGGTTGAATTGTTGCGTTCACAACAATAGTAGTGGGGTCTGCATCGATGATTTGTCTTCTACCAGTATTTTTTGAATCATATTTCAAATCAAGGTTAGGCTCTTTGTCTTTGATTTTTGCCACCAATGACTATTTTGAGCGACATTCATCGATGTTGTGCCATGGAATTTTGTGGAAATCGCACTATTTTCCAGTGTCCTTCTTCGTCTTTCTGTTACCCTTCTTTTCCTGTGGCTTGGAATGGTTTTTTGAAGGCCAATTGTTATGGATGTCTTTACCATACTTTGGTTGTTCTGTATTTGAAGACACAAACTCCCGCTTGTTATGGTGCTTAAATTTCTACTCGATTTTAACAACATATCGATAAGCATCACCCAGTGATGAGATGTTCAAAAAATACATTTGAATTTGGATGTATCTGTGCAGAGCCCCACGGTATTTCAGAACCAGTTGTCACTCAAAGTCTTTGATACCCATATTGGTGAAAAAGGTGTGGAAGCTATTGGTGAACTCAAATACTGCATGGCTCCTCTATTTTCATAGTGTGGTCCAGATCATGTACTGGTCGTCATAGTTTCCAACAGGGTAATATTGTTCCTTGAACGCATCCACAAAAAATCCCAAATAGGTTCGACCCCATATATTTCAGACTCCTCTGTGGAACTTTTCTCCCAACAATTTTCCCACCAATGTTTGACATGGGGGAGAGCCTTAAGGATTGCGAAGGTGATCTTTTCCCTGTTGGAGAAATTATGAACAAAGAAATAACCTTCTAGCAGATTTAACCATTTTTCTAGGGCATCCGCATCTATCTGTCCTCCAAATATCAGAATATCAAAATTAACATGTACCTTGAAAGGTGAGGTGCCTCCAAAGTGGCCACTTGATGAAGACGCGCCTGTTTTTATCACTAGGTGTTGAAGGAAGTGGGAAAAATTCTCCATCATTTCGTCCCTCTGTCACGTGAGAGATTTCTCAAGCAACAGATTAATAAAATCTTCTACTCTATTTTTTTTCTTTTCTTCTACCTTGGAGGGTTTCTTGGGCATGCGAGAGTGATTGTTCTCAAGAGATATAAGCACGAGACCCAACTTTTTATACTCGGACCACGTCAGGGACATGCACTGAAAAAAATGATCAAGAGTAACCTGCTATGATACCACTGATCTGGATTATTTTCGGCACGAATTGAGAGCGGAGATATAATAAATAAATGTATAGAGATATCTCCGATATCCAATAATATAACATAAATATATCAAATATGCAACCATAAACAAAGAGATACAATAATACACAATTTCTATTAATGACCAAAATGTACAAGATTATAAAAATACAGAGTGAAAGACTCGCTAGAATGGTGGCATGTTATCTTTGAGAAGATATGTGATGAATACTCACATTTTCAAGAAGATGATTACAATGAGGATCTAAAGGCATTTTTAACATAAATAAAATCCAAAACCCTAACCCCAAAATATGAAAATCCAATAGTTTTGTCGGCCCCGTTTTGGGTAGTTTGGTGTATCAGCTTCCCAGGGGCATAACTTTGGCATACGATCTCCATTTTGGGTGCATGATATCTCATTGGAAAGGTATCATCGAGGATATTAATTTTTGGGGCTCAATCAGAGACTTCAATTATCATTGAGGTGATCTATCCTAAAAAAAATTCATTTAGGCCCTCAAAATGGCGCCAAAAGTTTAGGAACCGAAAACCTGCTAAAAATAGTAAGTTGCCAGAAGACTATTTTGTGCCAGTTGGAATAGGTGGGCGGACATAGATATCCACTTAGATCAATCCCCCCTAATTAGGAAGAAATAGTCTCCATTGTGTTGAGTTCCCGGGGGAGAGTGGAAAGCGATTGTTGAATCTGAATTTTGGTGAGCTGTTTGCCTTGCTGGAAATGTTGCGTTGCTTGGTTTGTGGAAGGATGTCATGAAACTGTTGTCGGTGGGGTTGAATCTGTTCAAATAGTTGGGATACATGTGACAACTATGCCTAGAAGGAATATTTTTTCTTTGCTACAATCTTATCGACTTTCTTCTTTTGGGTAGAAGGTGATTGGACCGAGGCTGCAGTGGTTGTAGTGTCCTTTTATTCTCCTTTTGAACAGATTGTGAAGAAGATTAATTTTGTAGTATGATATACTACATTGTAGCACTGTTTAGGTGGGATAGTAGTTGGAAAAACCTTTGTTATCCTTTAGAGATGAACCCCCAGAGTAACAATGACACTACGACGTCGAGACTCATAAATAACATGGTGCTTCCACATATATGGCTCGCCGAGGAGAACATAAAAAACATCCAGAAGAGAAACATCACAAACATCCAGAAGAGAAACATCACATAATACCTCATCCTTGAAGGGATGGATGCCATATGACAATCCAAATTAATGCTGACATGAAGATCTCATCCTTGGCGAAGCCACCTGATGTTGTATGGTTGTGGATGTGGTGTTGTCAACAATCCCAACTATTTGAGGACCTCTGCTGAAACGAGGTTCTTCTGGCTTCCGCTATCAACAATAAAATGCAGCGGGGTCCTGTTCACCCACAACTGTGAATGAAAAAGGCACTCCCCCTCTTTAGGATATGTTGGTTCTTCTGGTTGAATTGTTGTGGTCATGATAATAGAAATGGGGTTTGCGTCGATGATCTGTCTTCTACCAGTATTTTCTAAATCAGATTCTGAGTCAGGGTTCAGCTCCTTGTCTTTGATCTCGGCCACCAATGACTATTTTGAGCAACATTCATTGGTGTCATGCCAGGGGATTTTTTGTAAATCAAACCATTTTACAGTGTCCTTAGTCTTTCCTTTACCCTTATTTTCTTGTGGCTTGGAACAATTTTTTGAAGGCTGGTTGTTAGGGCCGTCTTTACCATACTTTGGTTGTTGCGTAGTTGCAGACCCAAACTCCCACTTGTTTTGGTGCTTAAATTTATGCTCAATTTTTAGAACATATCGAAAAGCAACACCCATTGATGAGATGTCTAGAAAATCAATTTCAGTTTGGATGTATCTGTGTAGAGCCCCACGGTATTTCAGAACCAATTGTTGCTCAGAGTCTTTGATACCCATATTGGTGCACATGGTATGGAAGGTATTGGTGAACTTCGACACTGCTTTCCCCCTCTCTTGCTACAGTGTGGTCCATATCACGTACTAGTCGTCATAGTTTCCAATAGGGCAATATTGTTCCATGACCGCATCCACAAAAAAATTCCAAGTGGGCTTGGCCCCATATATTCCAGACTCCTTTGTGGAAGTTTGCTCCGAATAAGTTTCCCCTCAATGTTTGATATGGGGAATAGACTTAAGGAGTGCGAAGGTGATCTTTTCCATATCAGAGAAATTATGTAAAGAGAAATAACCTTCTAGCATATTTAACCATTTTTCTAGGGCATCTGCATCTATCTGTCCTCCAAATATGGGAATATCAAAATTAGTATGTACCTTTAAAGGTGAGGTGCCTCCAAAGTGGCTGCTTGATGAAGACACACATGTTGTTATCGGCAGGCGTTGAAGGATGTGGGGAAAATTCTCCATCATTTCATCCCTCTATCGTATGAGAGCTTTCTGAAGCAACAGATTAATATAATCTTTTGCTACGTTGTTTTTATTTTCTTCCACCATGGAGGGTTTCTTGGGCATGAGAGAGATATTTTCCTCAAGAGAGGCAATATCAAGACCCAAATTTCTATACTCGGACCTCGTCGAAGACATGCATTGAAAAAATGATCAAGAGAAACCTGCTCTGATACCATTGATCTGGATTATTTTCGGCACAAAATGAGGGAGGAGATATAATAAATACATTTACAGATATATTTAAGATATCCAATAATATAACAAAAATATATCAGATATGAAACCATAAACACAAAGATACAGTAATAAACAATTTATATTAATGAGCGAAATGTACAAGACTATAAAAAACAGAGTGAAAGACTCGCTAGAATGGTGGCAACTTATCTGTTAGAAGAAATGTGACAGATACTCACATTCACAAGAAGATGATTACAATGAGGCTCTAACGACCTTTTTAACATAAAGAAAATCCAAAACCCTAACCTAGAAATATGAAAAGCCAACAGTTTTGTGGACCCCGTTTTGGGTAGTTTGGTGTATAAAATTCCCAAGGGTGTAACTTTGGCATACGATCTCCATTTGGGGCACACGATAGCTCGTTGGAAAAGTATCGTTGAGGATATTCATTTTGGGGGCTCAATCAGAGCCTTTGGCCATCATTGAGATGCTTGATCCCCAAAAAAATTCATTTAGGCCCTCAAAATGGCCCTGGAAGTTTAGGAACCGAAAACCTGCTAACAATAGTAAGTTGCCAGAAGACTATTTTGTTCCAGTTGGAATAGGTGGGTGGCCATAGATATCCACCTGGATAAATCCTACCTCCTTAGGAAGCAATGGTCTCCATTGTGTTGAGTTACTGGGGGAGAGGGGAAAGCGATTGTTGAATCTGAATCTTGGTGAGTTGTTTGACTTGTTGGAAACGTTGCACTGCTTGGCTTGTGGAAGGCTATTAAGAACCTGTTGCTGGCGGGGTTGAATCTGTTCAACCAGTCGAGCTACATGAGATTACTATGTGCAAAAGAAATATTTGTGCTTTGCTGCAATCTTATCGACCTATTTCTATTGGATAAAAGTCATTTGGACTGAGCCTGCAGTGGTTGTAATGTCCTTGTGTTCTCCTTTTGAATATATTTTGAACAAGCTGAATTTTGTAGTATGAGATTCTACCTTGCGGAAAAGTTTAGGTAGGACAGTAGTCAGAACTACCTTTGGTATCCTGTAGAGATGACCCCCTAGAGTAACAATGAAACTACAGGGTCAAGACTCATAAATAACATGGCACTTCCACATATATGGCTAGACCAAGAGAACATCATATACATATAGCAGGAAAACATCACATAATACCTCATACTTGAAGGGATGGATGCCGTATGACAATTGTCACTGTTGGATGACACAAATATCTCATCCCTGGCGAATCCACCCGATGGTGTATGGCTGCAGTTGTGGTGTTGTCGAAAATCACAACTGTTTAATTTCCTCTGCTGAGACAAGGTTCTTCTGGGTTCTGCTATCAACAATAAAATGCAGTGGGGTCTTCTTGACCCACATCTATGAATGAAAAAGGCACTCTCTCTCTTTAGGATACGCTGGTTCTTCTGGTTGAATTGCTGCGATCGCGACAATAGCAGTGGGGTCTGCGTCGATGATCTATCTTCTACCAGTATTTTCTGAATCAGATTCCAAATCAGGGTTCGACTCCTTGTATTTGACATCGGCCACCAATGATTGTTTTGAGTGACATTCATCGGTGTTGTGCCAGGGGATTTTGTGGAAATCACACCATTTTCTAGTGTCCTTCTTAGACTTTCTGTTACCCTTCATATCCTGTAGCTTGGAATGGTTTTATAAAGGCTGGTTATTAGGGCCGTCTTTACCATACTTTGGTTGTTGTGTATTTGCAGACCCAAACTCCCACTTGTTCTCGTACTTAAATTTCTTATCGATTTTAACAACATATCGATAAGAAGCACCCAGTGATGAGATGTCAAGAAAAACCATTTCAGTTTGGATGTATCTGTGTAGTGCCCCACAGTATTTCAGAACTAGTTGTCACTCAAAGTCTTTGATACCCAGCTTGGTGTGCAAGGTATTGGTGAACTATGGCACTGCTTGGCCCCTTTCTTGCCGCAGTGTGTTCCATCTCATGTATTGGTCATCATAGTTTTCAACAAGGTAATATTGTTCCTTGACCGCATCCAGAAAAAAATCCCAAGTGGGCTCGATCCCATATATTCTAGAATCCTCTGTGGAACTTTTCTCCCAATTAGGTTCCCACCAATGTTTGACATGGGGGAGAGCCTTAAGGAGTACAAAGGTGATATTTTCCATGTCTGAGAAATTATGAACAAAGAAATAACCTTCTAGTAGATTTAACCATTTTTCTAGGGCATACACATCTATCTATCCTTCAAATAT
This sequence comes from Picea engelmannii, assembly GCA_009831015.1. NCBI lineage: Eukaryota > Viridiplantae > Streptophyta > Pinopsida > Pinales > Pinaceae > Picea > Picea engelmannii. The sequence continues at coordinate 416,404 of ML786865.1, read as the reverse complement.
GGGAATATCAAAAATTACTTGTACCTTGAAAGGTGAGGTTCCTCCAAAGTGGCTACTTGATGAGGATGTGCCTATTGTTATCGACATGCATTGAAGGACGTGGCAACAATTCTCCATCATTTTGTCCCTCTCTCTCGTGAGAGCTTGCTCAAGCAACATATTAATATTATCGTCTTCTCTATCGTTTTTCTTTTCTTCCACCATGGCGAGTTTCTTGGGTGTGCGAGAGCAATTTTCCTCAAGAGAGGAAAGCTAGATACACAACTTGAAATATTCAAACCTCGTCGGGGACATGCGCTGAAAAAAACCGATCAAGAGCAACCTGCTCTGATACCACTGATCCAAATTATTTTCGGCACAAAATGAGAGAAGAGATATAATAAATAAATGTACAGAGATATCTAGGATATCCAATAATATAACATAAATATATCATAGATGCAACCATAAACAAAGAGAAACAATAATACAAAATTTCTATTAATGAGCGAAATTTACAATACTGTAAAAATATAGAGTGAAAGACTCGCTAGAATGGCGACATATTACCTCTAAGAAGATATGTGATGGCTACTCACATTCGCAAGAATATGATTACAATGAGGCTTGTTGAGGAAAATATATGAATGATCTTACTCAAGCATTTTCAGATTCTTCTTGGCTAAAGAAAAATAGACGGGAATGTCACCCTAGGTTTATAGCCAACAAAAATAACATCCTAACTCATAAGTATTAATTACAAGTGCTTAGGCTAGTCGTTTTTCAATAAATAACTTGCTGGAAATTTACTTTTTATTTAATTTTCTGAACATGTCAGTTGCTGAAATAAATGTAAAGCTAGAAGTAAAGTCACCAAGATGATAATCAAGACATATGAGACCTAAAGCAATCCTTTATTTCATTCAAATTCACCAAAGATTCATTTTCTTTACAAAATCTCATGCATAAATTTTGGACCAAAGTTAAACTTAGACATCCCCGATGGCACATGCAAAATTACCTTTGACAAAAAACCAAAACTAAACTCTAATAGCTGGATCAACTTGCCACAAATTGCTGCCCACTCGACTCTACACAATAGCCTTTGTCAGTCATGAAAACTAATTCACAAACAGGCAAGTCTACACAGACTATCAAAGATAGATCAACACCTATGAAAACAAGTGTCTGAATGATGTGATTCAGCCCTGAATATTGCTGTCTACAATAAGACCCTGCTATCATAAAAGAGAATTAGTCTTGTGATGAATAAATGAATGAATGAAAACTGAACTATCTCAACATAAACTCAAAGAGAAAATCTTAGTATGCTTCTGCTTCTATCCTCCTCTTGTTCCCCCCTTTCCTTTTTCTTTTAACCAATTAGAATTGGTTGAAGTAGTTGAACCAACTCATTAGTTAAGTTAATTAAAAGACTCAACCAAATTTTAGTTAGGGGGAAAAGTAATAATCATAATAAGGGTTATAACTAAATAATAACTAGTAGGTGGGACCCCTGTGACTCCCATTAGCTCATGACAACTATAACATAACTATTAGTTAAGAAAAACACACCTCCCTGTGATTCCCATCCACATATCCATTTGACAATTTATCTCATGATATTTGAAATTATTTCCAAAAATATTACTCATATATCCAAAATAAAACATGCTGTCCAAAATTTCCTGAAGTCAACTGTCATCAACAATAGATAAAAATAAGAACTCAAAAGCCATATTTCCCACTCTGCAATGCAATATTTCCTTGATTACTGCTACCACCCTTTGATTTTCCTAAATTTTCCTTTGACTACGCTGAGCCTTTAGGCCTAATCTCCCTGATCACATGGGAACAATCTCCCCTCAAATGCATCCGGGAAGACACGGATTTGTCAGAGCCATTGGAGGGTGAGGAAGAGGCAACTATGGATTTTCCTTTGTTAAGGGCATGGTGGGAATCAGTTTTCAATCTCTTGCTAGCATGGGAGGATTGAAATGGAAAGTGGGGAGCGACTTGGACAATCTGGTTGTTAGTTGGAGGAGCAGGCAAGGACAAGTTGGGCCACCCACGATGTTGGGAGACTACCGGGTGGACAATCTCTTTCCATCCATCAATTTCAAGAACCTCGGGTTGCAATGAGACACGAGGTGGCACAGGGATACCAGGGGCTTGTGGGACTTGGAAAGGAGGCCTTTCAGACTTAGGTTGGACCACTCCCTGCCCAATCCAATTGAAAAATATGGCCTGAAAAAATTGGCCAAGCTCTTGTGAATCAACATCAAAATGTATGGAGAACCTTGGCCTTCTTTGGCCTCTGTTCCAATTACCTCTACCTCTGTTTCCTCGGCCATGGCTACCTCGACTGAAAAAATGCATTCCTGCATGCATGATTGATTAGCAAATAGTCTTTTAAATAACCATACCTGACAACTCTTAAAAATATGAAATAGATTTGTCTCAACAATGTATCAGACTCACGCAATCCAATCCAGACAAATTGTTTTATTGTTTATCAATGAGCAGGGGGTGAAAAAGAGTTTTGGGATATGCGAGGGGTTGTTATTGAGAGAAACATGATATAATGAGGGGGAAAAGAACATGATTACTACTCAATGACAACAACAATCAACTGTAAATCAAACCAATCAAAAAAATCATTGTAATCCAAACAAGACACTGCCACTTCCAACTACTTTAACACCAAAATTCTTTTGACTATAATCAATATTAGAACAAGGAGTGAAAAATGAATATGGGAAGGCGATGGGATTTGTAATTAGCGGAAAATGAAATAATGGAAGGGAAAAAGAGTGATTACTGTTCATAAAATTAATTAAGTGATCCATAAAACATTCTGTGAAAGGAGATGCACTAAAAAACGATCATTGTGACCAAATAACAATTACTGTGTATTTAACTAGTTCATTGTTCATAATCAAATGTCCAACACAGTGCCATCACAAGACATTATGCATTCCACACAATTTGTAAAGGAGTTCTGTTCCTTTCATTTATACACTTTGCATCTTATAACAATTCTCAAATAATAACCATTTCCACTCTGTTAACCATCAGAATCAACCACTGCCCACACATTACTTCAATCAACAAATACACTCAAAAGCCATGTTTCAAAAATTAACAATGAAGTCATACTATTACTGCAATTAGGCCTGTCATTTAGAATGCAATGATATTTGTTAAACATATATAGGGGCAATAAACCCAATAATCTATATTAAATTGTAAAACCCAAATTGACATTTAAACAAACAGACAACAACCACCATTCCAACACAAGTTATGCACAAAATAATTCAATCATGCAAGTGTAATTCTGTCACTGTACGAGCCCAATTTGATGTGACTCTAAAAAGCTGGGCCATCCATCCAACATGACGAGGTATCAAAAACATGCCTATCTTCACAAAACAAATAATCAGATTGCCACAAAATCGTGTTTAAACTCTGTGACTATTTCTGAGTGTAGAACCCAAAATTATTCATATCATGCACAATGGGAAACCACCCAAAACACCACGATGCAACGTTCCAATCTACAATTTCAAACACATAGTCATAGTTATTAACTCAACCCCTTGTGCCGAGATATCAATCAAATACAATAATGCTTCAAATTAACCAAACTGCAACCAACCATGCTGTGTAAAAACTCGGGCTCATGCAATCGAATAATCATAACACACACAGTGGATGAAATTTCTATAGTCATCCCGGTTGCAATAACCGTTTGGACCCAAAAGAACTCATAGTTACAATGACCAAATATTCGTGGTGTAGAAGCACCATACACACAATTGTAGTACGCACGGTCATCATTTAGCAATTGTAACCAATGCCAGTTAAACATCCAAATAATCTTAATGCAAAAAGACAATGACTGTGTATCAACCAATCAACCAATTAAATGCTGAGCCTATACTTGGACTTTCATAATAATCAACGATCGACTTATCATGCTGTGGAAACCACACATACCCATGCATTGACTCGAATCAGGGTTGCGACCCTCTCAATTTAAACAATGTTGAGTTATTAAACACAAGGAGAGCGACTATGTATTTTGAATTGTCCAATTAACAATGCAGGGTTTATCCATTGTAATAACATAGGAAATGACTAGATACCAAACCAACACGACTGTCACATGACCAATTGGGCGAGCCTGTACTCAAATTAGTTGACAATATACAACCATCTAACAATAACCAAGTAGTAAACTCGACGGGCCACACCGGTCTTTTCTATCAACCTTTAGACTGGAGGGCTAAGGGTTTGTTCTGTAGCCAACACAGGGAGAATCGAGCCAACTCCTTGTAATGGTGAAACCTTTGATACCAACGATGCATACATAGAGAGAACCACAATTCATTCATGGACAGGTAACAAATCCCATGAATGGGGCTATAACAGAGGAGCGAGACTCCAACTCGGCCAGTAATGATACTTAACACATGCAGGGTATAACCCTCATGGTTCTCTAGTCAAACAACCACAATGCTAAAGGAATTCAGGTCTGAGAACTTAACAAAATAACCCACTGCACGACCTTTTAGTGGTGGAAACAAACCAATGCTCAAGTGAACAAACCCAGTGACACAGAGTGCCTCCAACCATTAAACCCAAAAAAGCCAAAGACTAGATATAATGACGAATGCGTGAGGATAGCTATCCACCCAAGACAAAAAAAAAAACACTCCAACTAAACTAGAAAGGATAACAGAGAGCCCTTATGGATGCTAACACCCAGATGACCAATAAATTCTATGAATTCAATATTATTGCAGAAAGAACCATCAAAACTTCATTCCAAGAACATAATTTTACACAATTGCAATACTTAAGGAAAACACAAACCAATACACCCGAGCCATTAATCATTTCATAACCAGTGCAGAATCATGAATGGCCAAAAAAAGACATACCTGTAATCGAACACCTTAAAACACAAGCTAGCCGAGCGGTTCCCCTCTGCTAAGAAATCAGAGCATAACCACAACAACAAGGTTTCACAATAGCCTGACTAGGGTGGAAACCAACTAAAGGAGTAAAGGTGACGTGCAGTAAATGCACGTCGCCTCCACCCACAATCAATTAAGTCATTAGTACAAGCCAAACAATAATCCATTAACTCAATTAATTAGACCATGTATCAGAACTATCAACCATTAAAACCAATAGCACGATCTATACCAACCCATGCCATAAAATAATCACCGTTCATATCAACTATGTAACTCAAACAAAATTGCATAGCTGTTAACGTCCATTACCTTGTCAAATGCGCCACCACTCTCCCATCCATCCAAATATACCATATTCATATTACCAATATAACTCAATCAAATTGTATAACCATCACTTGCTAGATAGGATTTAACCATAATAAATTTAATCTTTCATGCATGTAGTATAGCATAGCTCAAATTCTTCCCCTTGCATATGTTGCATTGTTTTCATTTCTTTCCAATTGTTTGTATGTCTTACTAATATGTCTATTGTGTGGGTGTTCCAAGAATAGGTAGCAGTGGTGTCAATGAATAACAGAGGCCGTAGTAACACAAAGAACCAATACTTCATAAGCCTCAAACCATAGCCAATAAAACAAGATCTCATTAACCACGCAAGCCATGTCAAACATCATCACAACATCACATATGAACAAATATGATCTCCAAAATACAAGGGGGTCCCACCTACTAGTATTATTTAGATTTAATAATAATAGGCTTTAGCAACAGTTTGTGGGAAAAACTTAGTTGTGATTTTAATCATCAACAAACTGGAAACTCCACAGGAAAATTTGTTTTCAATAGATTTAGAACTCAGAACTCACAGTTTCTCAGACCGAGAACAATAGGCATATAAGATATAACCAAGAAGATTATGCAACAGGTGGAAGTGAGCAGATTTAATGGAAATATGACCGAGAATTTGGAAATAATTTATGAAAAGTGATAAGTATGAGGGGCTTTACCAATGTATGCATAATCATTCAACTGGAATCTGCTCTTAACTTCAAGGAGATTTTTTTTTTTTACTTGCTCTCAAAACTTCAATGGATGAAGAAATGGTAAGAAGAAGCGGGAGGTAACCAATTCTTTGTAAAACAACAGTGGAAATATATAACAATTTGAAGGGATCTTCAGAGGAGACATCATAACAACTGTGTAAGCTTGATTGTTATTGGCTAACAATGCTTTGCAGGAGTGTCATTGTGGCAGAATTGATCCAACATCCTATTTGAACAAATTAACTAAAAGATAAAAAGAAACAAAATCATGACAGAAGTATATTGCATAAATTAAAACAACAACAATAAAAGACAAAAATGAAACGCAACAAGAAAAACCTTAACTCAAAAGGCAGAAATTAGAGTACTGTAAAGCAGAGACAAGAAGCACAAAAATTGGAAACTGGCGACTCCACAGGGAAATTTGTTTTCAACAGATTTAGAACTCAGAACTCATGGTTTCTCAGACCGAGAACAATAGGCATATAAGATATAACCAAGAATATTATGCAACAAGGGGAAGTGAGAGGATTTAATGGAAAGATGACCGAGAATTTGGGAATAATTTTTGAAAAGTGATAAGTATGACAGGCTTTACCAATGTATGCATAATCATTCAACTAGAATCTGCTCTTAACTTCAAGTAGATTTTTTTTTTTTTACTTGCTCTCAAAACTTCAATGGATGAAGAAATGGTAAGAAGAAGCGGGAGGTAACCAATTATTTGTAAAACAATAGTGGAAATATATAACAATTTCAAGGGATCTTCAGAGGAGACATCATAATAGCTGTGTAAGCTTGATTTTTATTGGCTAACAATGATTTGCAGGAGTGTCATTGTGGCAGAATTGATCCAACATCCTATTTGAACAAATTAACTAAAAGATAAAAAGAAACAAAATCATGACATAAGTATATTGCAGAAATTAAAACAACAACAATAAAAGACATAAATGAAATGCAACAAGAAAAACCTTAACTCAAAAGGCAGAAATTAGAGTACTGTAAAGGAGAGAAAAGAAGCACAAAAATTGAAAGCAGATCTAGGCTACTAGTATACAAAAAATCCAACCAGCATTAGAACTTTTCACACTGGCCCCTCGCAATACTTCAAGAGAGGATTGTTAGTGCTGTAGGAAAACCATTGCCTCGGTGAATCCCTTAAAATGTATGGGTTAGTGTCCAAGACAAAAGTAATTTGGAAAGGGCCTAACACTTGAAATTCTGATGTAATTATCAGCCCTTTGACGCACACGATTAAATCATCAAGATAAGTATGGAGACTGCCCAATTCATCGAAAGTTGTGTGTATAGAACTTTTAAAGGTGATACTTGCATCAAGTAAGCCAAAATGCAGACATTTTTAAGACATAGTATCACAATTAGTAATACAAGTGGTTTTGTGAATATTTACCCCTTCTACCTTGATTTTATTGTAATCCAGAATTTCACCAAGTAAGGGCTTCAACTGTAACTATACAACTTGCTGCATAATCATTCTTGTATGGAAGGGGGGAGAAGGATTTATCATAATATCATAACTGAAGGTGCGAAGATGAATGCAAGTTCTAGTATGATCTGTGGTCTTTGAAGCAGGTACCCAATTTGGAACCCATTCAGGGTGAACTAAAAAACTAATCCTAGACCTTAAGAAATTTCCCAACTCCTTTTGAAAGAGTGCTTCCAGTGCAGAGTTAACAAGTTCTTGATTTTGCCTAGCTAGTTTCATAGTATGCTGAACAAGACTAGTATCAAAACCACGAATATCCTCATAGGACCAAGCAAAAACCTTTTGAGATTCGCCAAGTGGCCCGGTGGGCCCCATCTCTTCTTTATCATAACATTGGACATTTATTTTAACATTCGTTGAAGGTTTAGGTGTCCTAAAGTTCAGGGGAATGGTTTCAACCACCTTCTTTCGTAACTCCTCTTCTTTATTTTTTTCTTTATTGCCTATAACACTCAATGGAAACGAACTCTCAAGGGGAGTCAAGCTCTCAAGAATCTTATTATTTTCTATGGATATAATCTCCTCGGGCTTAAGATATTATTTTTGAATGACAACACAAATTCTCTCATCGTTAGGGAGGTCCTTCCAAGATCCTACATTGTTAGGGATATATGGACGATGTAGAGATTGAAAAGAACAATCAGGCCTGTGAGGCAAAATTTTCTGATTATGAGAGGCTGCAAAGACAACTAACCGATCATCCATTGAATTCAACTCATTCTTAACATGAGTGATGTTGAAAGATAGAAGGTTCGAGACAAGTTCCTAAACAATTTGGGAGTATTGTTCCATAACCTTGTTGCTAGGAGAACATATCTTACGTATCAGGTTCACACCAAGCTCAAAATTTCCGAAAACTGAAAGGTGACCACAACCAAGATTAAGGGAATTCTCAATGCCTAATAATAAAGCTTCCAATTCAACGAAATTGTTTGAACAAGCAAACTCTAACCTGTAAGATAGAATATGAATTTTCCCCACAGGAGAAACCAAGATAATGCCAACCCCATTACCTTCACTAGAGCATGAACCATCAAAGTGCATATGCCACATATCATCATCTAAATTGATTTGTTCCAAAAGAGTATTATCCTCTTCAACGAATATGGAATACACTCCTAGGTCCTCTTCGATACAATTTACACTAGATTGTGGAACAATCTCTATATAGGGTGAAATCCTTCCCTCCCTAAGGACTATAATGTATTACCATTTTGAGGAACAGATAAATGTGTCCCATCGAGTGAGAGGTATCCACCTGTTAGGGATTACCAATCTCTCCCCAAGATAATTGAGTAATTTCTTACATGCATATCAATCACCTGAATGCTGAGGGTTGTCCTTATCTCATGATGAGCACATAAAACCAAGGTTATATCCTTAATCTCACCTATGGTTGTTTGTTGTAGACTATTATTGGAGAGCATGCTTCTAGAATTTTAATTTGTACAAGACAAGCCTAGATATTCCATAATAATCTTCGACATCACACTTGGGCCTGAACCGCCATCAATGAGGCAACAATGGGCAATATTATCCATGATATTTACAGAAATATAAAAGGGGGGATTTTTTACAGGGTATCTAAAGTTATGTACACCTACTTTATTTATAGAAGAATCCTCTTCATTTACTTCTTCGGAAAGGTTGGCCACAACGAAATATTGTCCTTCCATGAATTGTTTCAAATGCATTTGTTGTTCAAGGACGACAACCATGTCTAGGAGGGTTGCATCTGATTTGATGTTGGCCAATTGATTCAAGATATTGTATTTGGAAGAGGGTAGAGGGGGAGTGATTCCTTGACTCTCAAGAACATTAGGAACCTGAAGTGTAGCAACGATTGAGGATGAGGTCGGGCTAGAAGAACTGCGAGGAGGATCAAATTTGCCTTTGGGAGCATAGGCTTTGTTCCTAGTATTGATAACCATGACATCTTCTGGCTATGCAAAATCTAGGAAAACGATAGTAGCTTATGATATTTTAACAAATATCTTATCTCTGGCACTCTTCTTTACCTCACATGTGGTTTCTTCGTGGTGCTCCTCACAAAAATTACACCAACTCTGAGGCAGGATAGCTTTAGGATGAAAATTGCTTTCAACCGGATTTATAAAGGGGGGTGCAGAAGAGGATGAAGCTCCAGGGGTGAGAGGGGAGACAATACCCCTCCGATCAAAGGCTAACATACGATTGTTCATATCTTGTACTAGCTGTAAGAGAGCGGACATGTCTGTCTGTCTAACTGATTCTCCCTAGAGAAGACCCGCTCTTTCAAGCTGTTCTTCATGCTATGAGCAAGCATGCAGAGTGGAACTGAGATTATCAATGGATTTTTCCTCAAGCCTATGATGGTAGGGAGAAGGAAATGCATTGTAGTAATGCATGAAAGTGGTTTTTTTCTGGGGGCGGATAAGTTTGGGGATTTGATTGTATAACTTGGTGAAACGCAAGTTGAAAGACTTAATGGTCTCACCATCTTTATAGGTGATGTTATTGTATTCCCTTAACTTCTCGGTGAGGCTTTTGGATTGCCCATAAGTGGATCAGAACCAATAGATTAACTCCTCCCAAGTAGACATAATCTTAGGAGGAAGGTCAAAGAAGTCGGTCGTAGCCTTTCCTTCCAAGGAATTGACGAACAAACGCATGCATGCGTCAATGTCATTGGCCCCTATGTTATGACAAGCATTAGAAAATTCCACTAGGTGTTCATTGGTACTGATAGTGTTATTCCTCGAAAAATTAGGAAGGTGATGTTTAAATTTTGGAATTGGACGAGTAGCAGGTGCTAGGTTAAGAGGAGAGGACACATGCCACGGTGTGGTTGTGGTGTCTTCTTCGAACCGAAAAATCCCATACTTTTTAATGACTTTAGTGGGGTTTGTGGTAGATTGGACAAGGATATGGTGGCTATATAATTTACCAATCACTGATGATGATGAATATTGAGAAGATGAATCACTTCCAGTGCCACCTAAGCCTCCACTAGATGCCATCCTGTGGATGATAGGCGAGGGAAAGAAAGACAAGCCAAATGAATCAGATAAAGTTCTCCTTAGAGAACTTTGTTGGGTAGATAACACAACGTTCCTTCTTCCTATTTCAGAAATAGGATTGATTTTAGGTGACAAGCCTCTTCTTCTTCTAGAAGCACGAGAGTCTAAGGACATGACAAAAAGGCCAAACCTTGAAGAAACAAAAGGGTTACTGCTGATTTCTAGGCTGTCTACGTCTAGCCTCCAATTGTTCTTGAGTACTAATATCTTGTTCAATCGTTGCCCAAGAATGGTTAAGCTCAAAACGGGTCCTGACAGTGTCTAAAATAGTATGAAACAAGTTCAAAGAAATGCTAGTCTGGTCTTGGAGACCGGGCTCAAGATTGGGCTGCCTTGCAACATGAACTATCATTAATAGTAAAACAATTAAAGAATCAATTTCAGAAAAAAAAATATGTATCGATGAAAATCGAGTATAAAAATTAACCGGAGAGATATCAAAGATCTCCCCAGTATGGTCGCCAAATAAATGTTGAGGAAAATATATGAATGATCTTACTTAAGCATTTTCATATTCTGCTTAGCTAAAGAAAAATAGATAGGAATGTCACCCTAGGTTTATATGTTGGGTAGGTGTTATATTCTTTGCATGTGTGTGTGTGGGCACGTTAGATATGACAACTGCGTCTGAAGATCCCTATAGTAGTGGTTTTTTTGTCATGTGCACCGAGTGATTTCGTAGGGGGGTCCCAGTGGGGGGGCAGGTATGCCCCCCCCTGGTTACGCGCAGCGTTCGGGGCAACGCCTCGAATTTTTTTTTTGGGCGGATTTTGCTATTTTTAGTGGATTTTTCTATTTTTAGCGGTTTTGTAAATTAATCCTGGATTAAAGGATTAGGGTTTTGGTATCTACGGAATACCTAAAAACATTGTATATATATATTGTATAGTGAATGGTGAAATTCGATATAATAATATAAGAAAGGTTTTCTCGATTGAGGGTTTCCGGTATAAATCTCGGTGTACTATGTGAATGAGCCATTGATTAAATTCTGTTTTGATTAAGAATCTATATGCATTGCTTTACTTCATAGGTTTAAAACTTACATTATAGCCAACAAAATAACATCCTAACTCACAAGTATTAATTACGAGTGCTTAGGCTAGTCTTTTTCAATAAATAACTTGCTGAAAATTTACTTTTTATTTAATTTTCTGAACATGTCAGTTGCTGAAATAAATGTAAGGATAGAAGTAAAGCCACCAAGATGATAATCAAGACAGATGAGACATAGAGAAATCCTTTATTTCACTCAAATTCACCAAAGAGTCATTTTCTTTACAAAATCTCGTGCATAAATTTTTGACCAAAGTCAAACTTAGACATCCCCGATGGAACATACAAAAGGACCTCTGACAAAAAACCAATACTGAACTCTAAAAGTTGGATCAACTTGCCACAAATTGATGCCCACTTGACTATGCACAATAGCCTTTGTCAGTCATGAAAACTAATTCACAAACAAGCAAGTCTACACAGACTATCAAAGATAGATCAACACCTCTGAAAAACAAGTGTCTAAATGATGTGATTCAACCCTAAATATTGTTGTCTACAATAAGACCCTGCTATCATAAAAGAGAATTAGGCTTGTGATGGATAAATGAATGAATGAAAACTGAAATATCTCAACATAAACACAAAGAGAAAACCTTAGTATGATTTTGCTTCTATCCTCCTCCTGTTCCCCCCTTTCCTTTTGATTTAACCAATTAGAATTGGTTAAATTAGTTGAACCAACTCATTAGTTAAGTTAATTAAAAGACTCAACCAACTTTTAGTTAGGGGGAAAAGTAATAATCATAATAGGGGTTATAACTAAATAATAACTAGTAGGTGGGACCCCTTGTGACTCCCTTTAGCTAATGAAAACTATAAAATAACTATTAGTTAAGAAAAACACACCTCGTTGTGATTCCCATCCACATATCCCATTTGACAATTTAGCTCATGATATTTGAAATTATTTCCAAAAATATTACTCATATATCCAAAATAAAACATGTTGTCCAGAATTTCCTGAAGTCAACTGTCATCAACAATAATGTTGGCACAGGGGCAGACCGAAGGTTCACTCCAAGAGCGCACCAACAAGCCCTAGCTACTGGCCCTTTTGGCAACACCTGCGAATCATATGCAGTCTCACCCGAATCAACTATGAGGGGATTGCAGGACAAAGATGTCTACAACCAGAGGAATATCAAGTGGATCTAGTACAACATTAACTCAATATGCATGTAACACTTATCAAGCTAGATATATCTTGCACAACTATAGATCTGATCTAACACAACAATGCAAATACCAATATAACAATGACAGAGATCAAAGCATCAATCACACACACAACAAGAGATGTACGTGGTTCACCCTCCCTCTAGGGCTACATCCACAGAACTGTGCTTATAATTTATTAAGCTAAATCTTACAGTTCTTGTCTGCACTCTCAACCAACAGATCTTCTTTATTCTCTCTCTTCCTCTCCCCTTCCTGCACACCCAGCTACAAGAACTGATCTTCGCACCTAGTTGAAGATCTTACAATACTAGAAGGCTCTCCACTCAACTCTTCTTCCTCACAATACAATGATCTCTCACACAACTATATGACTAGATCAACAAAAACATCATAAAAACATGTACCAACCCAAACCAGGTCCTCTTGGCCTTTATTTATACATTACAATACCTCACCAAAATCCTTAGGTCAAAACCTAGGTGTCAAAAGCCTAATTACCAAAACCCTAGGTGTCTAAAACCCTAGGTCAACTTGACTCGCTTTTCCCGGGCTTCGCCAGCCTGTCATTCCTTTCTTCCTTTGCGGTGCTCAAAAGCATCCAATGATATATTTTTCCCCTTGCTGAGCTATCCTCGAACCATCTTCCTTGCTTTCCTGTCATCCTTGGTCTTCTCGTCCAACAACTTGCTTTTCCGTACTTCGCTCCATCTTTTCTCCTCTTTTGCTCACTTCGACCCAGTAACAGTTACTGTGTCCTCCGAAAATCTCTCTTTTTACCTTTTCTTCTTTGTACTTTGCTTCCTTACATAGACAAGGGCCAACAGGCCCCCAACACTCACCTGTGACTCATCTAGAGGCACTTCGGGTCTGATTCCTCTTTGTTAATTAGCCTTTGGATTGCGCAGTGCAGCCTATTCTTTCTTCTTTGTCCGTCCCTTCTTCCCTTGTGCAGTTTGTCTTTTCTGTGTCTGGTACCCAGTTTCAACTGCACCTGGTAACTTGATCCTTTTTCTCATGCTTCTACGAAGAGCTACGAGGCAACTGGTTGTCACAATACAACTTCAACCGACTCCCATTCACCAATCCTTCCTTCCACTCTCCATTCAATGTCTTTAACTGCGCAAATCCTCCTTCTGTCACGTAGGCGATCTCGTATGGCCCAACCCAATGCGTTCTGAGCTTCCCTGGGTGTTTTATAAACTTGATGTTGTACAATAGTACTAAGTCACCTTGCTTGAATGCCTTCTTCTTGATGTGCATGTCATGATATGCCTTCTCTCGTTCCTTCTGAATCTGTTGATGTAATCTTGCAATGAATCCGTCTTCTTCCAATTCAACCAACTGTACAAGTATCTCGTAAACAACGCCAGTATCATCCATGTCTGTAAATGCAACAATCCTTAAACTTGGCACCAAGTATTCCATCGAGACAACAACTTCAAGGCCATAAACCAAATTGAAAGGGGTCTGCATTGTTAATTTCTTGCAAGTGGTTCTATAAGCCCATAGTACTGCTGGTACTCTTAAATCTCAGTCATCCCTATTCACACTGCAAATTTTTGTCAGTGCTGTTTCCAATATCTTGTTGAATGCTTCAACTGTCCCATTTGATTGTGGATGGTAAGGCGTACTCTTCTGATGGTGGTCTGCAAATTCTTCAGTCAGGGCTTCAACTGTCTTATTGATGAAATGTGTGCCTTGATCGCTCATAAGGATTTTGGGGCATCCAAACCTAGTTATGATGTCATCAAATATAAATCGCATAGCTGTAGTTGCATTGCAGTCCTTGACTACTGTTGCTTCGGCCCATCTAGTTAGGTATTCTATCGCAATGATTATGTACCTTGCTCCTGTGCACTTCCCTAGTGGGTTTATAGGTCCCACGAAGTCAATATCCCACTTATCAAATGCTTGTAGGGTCATCTGTGGTGCTAATGGAATTTCGTCTCTTCTGGATGGTTTCTTGATTCTCTGGCACACATCATAGGCTCTAGCATAATCCTTAGCATATCTGTGCAAGGTAGGCCACCAAAGGCCAGCTCGCAGGACCTTATGTGTAGTTGCTTTCCCTGCATAATTTCCTCCTGGGATGCCTTCATGAGCTTCGACGAGGATTAGTGGGCGTTCTTCTTCCATAACACATCTTCTTAGTATCTCATCAGGTCCCATTTTGTATAGCTGTCCAACGATTAGTGAAAAGTCTGTAGCTGTAACACACCCACTACAACATAATGAGTTTTTCATCTTTTTCTTCGAGGGACAGAATCCTTGAGACTTCTATTAGGCCTAGCGCAGACCATCCCTTCCCTTATCCTCCTCCAGGTGACCACAACCTGGTATTAGTGCAAGCACCTTTCGTAGCTCACGAGTTGGGAGTCAAGGCTCTTGACTCCTCTTTCTCCAAATGCCGATACCTGAGATGCGATATGGGTATGGCTCCTTCCTCACTAGCGCCTGCTACATGTAACCGTAGGCTAGGCCAAACACTAGTGCCACTCGAAACTTCGCTAGTTGAGGTGTTGAGCCCTCGTGCTCCTCCTTTGCGAAATCCCGAGACGCGAGAGGTCAACGTTACATGGGCTCTGCTAAAGCGACGCGCACATGCCACTTGTCTCCTCCACTGTACTCTGCTTTTGAGCTGTGCCGCTGCCGCCCACCGCACATGACCTCGGCTCTCAGGATTTCGCAACCTTAACGATCAGGGTGCAACTTATTCATCCTGTGAAACCCCAAGCCACGATAAGTCAACAATGGGTCACCCTCTTCCTAAGCTAAATACTAGCGCTACTCACATCTCACGACTTCGCGAGTTGGAGTGTTGAGCCCTCATGCTCCTCCTTTGGGAATTCCTGAGATAGGATAAGTCAACAATGGGTTGACTCTTTCCCAGGTGACATGTGTCCATCACCTGTCAACCACGCGGTCCCCACCTAACGGAGATGCCACGTGTTCGCATGAGCCCTCGGTGCTCAGCACTTCGCGACTTCTACAGTCGAAAATAAACTCTCTCAAGTTTCGAACCCCTGATAGGCGATAAACATGAAAATTTTGATCCCATGGTTCTCTCGTGGCCTGGATCCAACGGTCACGATCATGTCATGATCTCGTGAATCATGAGTTCATGCAGTCCTACCCTTGACCACTCCAAGTCGCGAGTCAACGAAATGCTACTCTTCTGCCTATACAAAGGATAAAATCAATGGTAAATAGGGCTCCGTCAGATCCTTGGATCTACGGTCCCGATTCCTTTGCTACTTGCAAAGGCTGAAAGGGGTCGAGGAATTAAAACCTATGTTCCTTCCTCCAATCTAATGGTCGTGATAGACCTCAGATCCTCTAAAAGGATCTCATCCGTTCATCTAACAAACGAAAGGGTACTCTCCTTCGGTATTTTAAACTCGCTATCCTTCCCGAGCTTCGTTAGTTATGAAAGACTTGAGAGCTTTGCGCTCTGTCTCCTGGACTTGACTCTTAGAAGAGTCTTCAGTACAACTATTCATCAAGGGGTTCTGGGTTTCTATTTGATCGCAGAGGGCCTATGCATATCGACACTACCTCTCATGAGCTTAACAAACTCCGTCCTCCAAGGGACTCAGAACGACTAGGTGAGTAAAACATCATACATGCGGCTACACCTAAGGTCGATGAGCTCACAGTTCGTGGCTCTAGCTTAAGACACTACAGAACTCCAGAATTTATGAGAACAAGTCATGTATGAACCATATAATTCCTTACTTGCCTAATTATACAACCAAGCAGAAATAGAAGGGATATAGTATATCCATTAAGCATTCATTCACATTCCTGAAAGTATGCACAGTATAACCAATTCATACACAGTCACAGCTAAGTTACACAGGGTAGGAAATCACTTATCTATTACAGGTTTCCGCCAACCAACTGACTGTGGGTTTTTGTCCTTCCACCCGACCATAGGCTCAGAGGCATTCATTCTTAGCACTTTGGCCACCCCCGTGCCAAGCCATGATATCACTAGGGAATTCTCACAGTTCTTGAGGGTTCTCTCTCTATTTCGGCTTCTATTCGGGTCCAGTTTTTTGCAACTTGGAGCTTTCTCACTTGGTTTTGGCCTCGACGAGGTTTCTCAGATGCTCTTCGGCATCAAGCTCGCAGCTTTCTGTTCGTGATTCATTGGAGAGCTTCGCGCCTCTCCCTTGTGAGCTTCCTCCCTCGTCCGGTGCCTCCTTTTCCCGTGTGTGTGTCCCTCTTACTTGGGAAGGTTTTTTTTCGACCTATTCGATTCCTTCTGTCAGAAGGAAGCTCGGGTCTGCAAGTCCCTATGGTACTTTGGATTGATAGCCCATGTTTCCATTCATGGGGGTGGTTGGTGATTCAACCATCAGTCCTTTCTTCATTGACTGATTTTCTTTCCTTGGGATTCGAAGGAGGCTTGTCATCCTTATCAAGGGAGATTTGGGGTTATTTGATACATGAACCCTCTCTTATAGTTTTCACATTCTTCCTCTAGTGATATCATGGCCAGTACTTTCAAGGCTTCACCCCCACAGTCAGTTATTGGAAACTCAAACAATAATACATTTATATTTTCCTCATGCATTAGCATGGTAATTCCTACTTTATGATTAATTACAAATTGGGGGAAATAGGGTGTTACAATTCCCTCCCCCTTAAAGGAACACCGTCCTCAGTGTTCTTTCTCAAAAACACATATCATGCCTTTCTCATTCAACCACTTTAGAAGTCTTGACCTTCATCCTCAGTCAGGTCCTTTTTCGGGATTTGTGTCTTCATAATCTGCCTTCAATAATTCTTGGACACAAGCATATTAACCATAATTTTGTGCGAAAACATCTTACTGTTGTTCAAAATTCAAAAAGGAAAAATTTCATATTCTAGCACAATACTTATCTGTGCAGTTTGTGGATTTGTATCGACATGGTAGTTTTGTTATCCATGCTCATTGCTTTCCTTGACATACCCATTGGGTGCATGATTCCAATTCAATAGTTCACAAGAGCTATCATGATTTCATTTTCCTTTCCAAGGTTTTTTCGCACGAGAAACTACCCACTGTGTGCATGATTCCAATTCAATAGTTCACAAGAGCTATCATGATTTCATTTTCCTTTCCAAGGTTTTTTTCCACACGGGAAACTACCCACTATGTGCATGATCCCAATAGTTTACAAGAATTAATAAGAGCTCCTCTTCCTTGCGGTCACTCATCCTCCAGGCCCAGGCTCAGGCATCCCCTTCACTGTTAAACAGTCCCTTGGGCGATCCATCTTGCCCTGTTGAGGTTTTCTCGCACAGGAAAATTTTAGAGACTCTATCGAGTCTTACAATTGAGGTGTCCCTTAGACTTGCTTTGCCGAGGCGTCCCTCCGGCTTGTGTTACCTCAACATAATTTATTTAAGGCAATCATGACTTATCACGGGGTTCTCATGGCTCACCAATAGCCCTTTTTCATCATCTTTAGATTTGACAGCCTTCATCTGTTCCTTTCTGGACATGTCTTTTCTTCCCACCTGTATCACAAGTATATAAAACTCATGAGACATCATTATAAATTTTAACTTTCAGAATTTTATTGCAAATTTGTCACCCACGAATTTTCCAATCTCGCGACTTGTTTTCATATTTGTTCCACACAGGAACCAGATTCATAGTTATGGGAATTTCCTTCCCATAAAGGTTTGGCTCAACAGGCAATTGGCCTTCCTTATGGGCTTACAATGCCGCCATATCCAAGACCCCTTTGCTTCTTTCACTTTCCACTTCAATCGGCCGAACAACTTGTTAGATTTTCCATGCATATACATTTTATTGCACCATTACAACATCGTCACAACAATTTTAGAATTGTGCGTACTTAACAATTAAATTACTTTCTCAAAAAGGGAAATACCATCCCTTGCAGTTTGGCTCAACAAGAAATCGGTCTTCCTTATGGACTTACAACACTGCCATATCCAAGACCCCTTTGCTTCCTACAATTCATTCTTTACACAACCAAACAATTGTTAGTTTCATCTCAACATACCAAACTTTTCAAAATGTAGTTCAACATTTAAAAAGGGTTTTAACAATTGTGCCAATATCCATGGCCACATTCATACCCAATACATTCTTGCATTGTTTTTCAAGTTCGTCACACTTTATGACCGGTTCTTGGCCATGGGGTGTTGGAAGTTAACCAACCTTTTCCTCATATGGTTTATTCATTTTCTTTCATTCTTACAGTAGGACCATACTGCCTTCTATAGGCCGATCACGATCCCAAATCAATACACATGAACTCAAAATTTTCACATGAATGCCTTTATGCATTCCTTGATTGTCAATGCATTCATGACATATCAATTCATGAATTCTTCCAATGGTTATAAACAATGTTTACTACCAGAGGTTCATACCTCCATTATTCAGGTTCTTCATCCTGAGTCATACCTTACTTGGGTATCCAAGGCATAAAACCGCCTTTCAAGTTTATGTATAACACTAAGACAATAAAATATTTCGCAAGGGGTTCCTACCAAATCCGTTCATACCTTGTGCCACATAGGCACAAATATATTTATACCAGTTCTTGGCTGCTAACACTCTCTCTCTGATATTATCCCATCATTGGTGCTCCATGGGGACTTTTAAAGTCCCTTATATAATCGTTCCACAAGAACCTTCTCATAGTCATCCTTTCATTGAGGTTGCTCATCGTTGGCAACTGTCTTCCTCAATAGCTCCAATTCATTTCAATACACAACATGCATCATCATAGCCACAATTACATTAGTCGTAATATTAAACCGAATGCATGTATCATAACGTTCGAACTCATAAACATCCTCAAATGTTTCCATAAGTGCAACACAAACAAATTTTGATTGTATCTTTGACAATACAATCCTTATTACTTAGGATGTCAAGACCTTTTCGTTCATCAATGTACTAGCTTTCTCATCCCATAGAAAATGTAATGCACAACAAGGAAAGAATTGAGGGCTCTCCCCTTCTTCAAATTCTTTCTACATTGCCTGGGGCTTTTCAGCCCAGTCAAGTTATCTCTAAGGTCTCACTGCCTTTTCTTAATCACAGCTTCAACCAAGCCTCATCAGTTAAACGTACTCATTTATTCATTTAATCATACTCAGGGGATTTACTTGCCTCTTACCAACTATACTGGTTTCCACAACTGCTCTTTTTTTGAGCAGCTTTGGTTAGGCCTCACCCTAACCCTTTTTGGGATACCGCAACATGATTTAATATCAACTCTTTGCTCATAATTAATCATGAACATGTGCATCCCACACACTTCCATTCGGTTATCAGAATGGTCAATATTCAGTTGTTAGTCTTCTATTAATTACATGATTATTTCAAAATGTAATCTAGGATTCTTATATATATGGAAAGGCCTTACAACCCATTGTCCAACCTTAAAAAATTATTAGGGTTGTGACTCTCTCCTTCTGACAAAGTCCTTACATAGTTCCTCCACCAGGAAATCCTTTGGCATGCAACTTCCTTGTTGCATATCCATGACTATTTGTGATGGCCTCAACCTTGAGTTAGTTTTGGCTTTTTTTTTTATAAATATTCCTCTTAAGGAATATAAACATGCATCTTTACTGTTAATGTTAGTCAATTCAGATTCATTCACAATCCTTCTCATGTGATGCTCAAAGGCGTAATCATTTGTCTCTTATTATGACAAGAGAGCATCTTTGCTCATTTACCCTTTCATCTAATTATATTGGCACTTCCTGAGGAAATTGAATACATTCCCCTCAGGCTATTATTTGGAACAAAACTTTCATGACTCCCCAGAATGCAGTCAGCTATGCCTCCATAGTATTCCTTCAATCTTGGCAAAAACAATACTTTCTTTATATTTCGCTCATTGGGAAAAACCATATCGTGCCTATAACTATACTCTTACATTATACGTGTGCATTACTTTGCACGTTTAGTATCATTCATACCTTACTGGTATTAATATTAGGCTTCCTATTATGAATCTTCACACTACATTCAACTCATGTGTATTCATCATACTAGCTCATGCCTTCTCCTCACGCGACCACCAACAGTGACCACGATCCGAACTAAAAGGCGCTTCGCATTTCACGATTTCGGGATTCATGTTGCAAGGAACTCTGGTTCTTCGATTCCCGAAATCCAAAAACCCGAAAGACTGAAGCTAAGGTTTTCTTGGCTCTTTGATTCACATGACCCTTTGCTCGATACCTGGGGTCAACTCCTAGACACACGTTGGGATCCCGTGTTTCGGCGAATCCGCGGACAATGCCCCACCATTTCCCAAAAATTCTGATCCATGAGGGTCCAACAACCTATATCCCATGGTCCATATCTCTCTAGCAATCAACGGCCTTGACCAAATCCTAGATTTTCACCTTTCGGGACTCTGGCGGAGTCTTCACCCCTTAACTCCCGATTCACGAAATTGCGAAATTCTCTTCTGGACGATCAATGGTCCAGATCTCTCCTTGATCAACGACTATGATCTTTTCATGAATTTCTCATTGCTTCTTCCAAGTCCTTTGGTTTTTTGAAATTCCGGTATCTCCTCGCAACTAACCAGTGCGCTACTTCTCCGAGATCGAACAAATCGAAGCATTTCAGTTCTTTCTGAATGGATCTTGACTCTCGATCCTATCCAATCTTCAAAAATATTTTCTGAAGGATTTCTCCCGCTCAATCCTCCATACTTGTTCTTTCTTCGAACTTCAGTTTTCTGCGCTTCACCTTTGAACGCTTCAACTCTTCGAAACTTAGAAACTTTTTCTAAGTGTTTCCTCTCAAGACTTAAAACCACTACTCCTCCTGGTATACTCCGCGTTCAACCTTCAGAGTTTTCAAATTTTAACACAACCTTGATTCTATACGCATGTTCGGCGTACAAAATTTCCCTGCTATCTCTTCTGATCTTTTAAGTTACTTACAGGACTAATCTCATAGTCATAACTCATATGGATGCTACCCTCTCTTTATGGGAACAACCAACAAGGGTCACTCTTGGGAATTAGCAACAGTCCCACAGGACTCCTCTTAATCTTGCTTAAACAAATTATCCTTGTTGTCGATTCTAACCATTATAGGTCAGGTAATCTGACCCTATATATTATCATCAGTCCTCTCAATCGTGAGGAGTTATATGCTCAGGGTTTAGTCTTTTAATAATGCAATAATTATAACTTTCTAAGGATCCTACCAGTCCTTACCAGATTTCCCAAATCATGAAGGAGTTCTTCATTTGGATCTTAAGTTATTACCTAACCAGCCATCTCAATTGCAAGAGACTCTCCCTGCTTTAGTAGGTAGCCATCGTCACACTATAACAGAACAAATCAGTTCATGTCCCTTGTCTGGCTCGTGCAGCTTCATAGCACAATTCATTCCACCTTTGTTATTCACACTCAGGTCTTATCAGTAATACTGATTAGTGCATTCCTACTCCTATAAGAGTAGTTACCATTTTAACAGAGGGGTTAAAGAAATTCCCAATTTACAGTTTCATTCCGCGGTCCTTCTTCTTAAAGGGAAAATGCAGATAACAATGTCTCTTTACACGGCTCGTACATGATCCCAAGCAGGCCAAGTGTTGTAACCATGCTCTGATACCAATTTGTAACACACCCACTACGACATAATGAGTTTTTCATCTTTTTCTTCGAGGGACAGAATCCCCGAGACTTCTATGGGGCCTAGCGCAGACCATCCCTTCCCTTATCCTCCTCCAGGCGACCACAACCTGGCCTTAGCGCAAGCACCTTTCGCAGCTCGCGATTTGGGAGTCAAGGCTCTCGACTCCTCTTTCTCCAAATGATGATACTCGAGATGCGATATGGGTATGGCTCCTTCCTCACTAGTGCCTGCTACATGTAACCGTAGGCTAGGCTAAACACTAGCGCCACTCGCAACTTCGCTAGTTGAGGTGTTGAGCCCTCGTGCTCCTCCTTTGCGAAATCCTGAGATGTGAGAGGTCAACATTACGTGGGCTCTACCAAAGTGACACGCACACGCCACTTGTCTCCTCCATTGTACTCTGCTCATGAGCTGTGCTGCTGCCACCCATCGCACGTGACCTCGGCTCTCGGTGTTTCACGTCCTTAACGATCAGGGTGCAACTTCTTCATCCTGCAAAACCTCGAGCTACGATAAGTCATCAATGGGTCACCCGCTTCCTAAGCTAAATACTAGCGCTACTCGCACCTCGTGACTTCGCCAGTTGGAGTGTTGAGACCTCATGCTCCTCCTTCGTGAATTTCCGAGATACAATAAGTCAACAATGGGTTGACACTTTCCCAGGCGACATGTGTCCATCACCTGTCAACCACGTGGTCCCCACCTAATGGAGGTGCCATGTGTTCGCATGAGCCCTCGGTGCTCGGCACTTCGCGACTTCTACAGTCAAAAATAAACTCTCTCAAGTTCCAAACTCCCGATAGGCGATAACCATGAAAGTTCTGATCCCACTGTTCTCCCGTGGCCTGGATCCAATGGTCACGATCACGTCGCGATCTCACGAATCATGAGTTCATGTGGTCCTACCCTTGACCACTCCAAGTCACGAGTCATCGAAATGCTACTCTCCTACCTATACAAAGGCTAAGATCGACAGTCAATAGGGCTCCATTAGATCCTTGGATCTACGGTCCCGATTCCTTCACTACTTGCGAAGGCTGAAAGGGGTCGATGATCTAAAAATGAAGAAGACTTGAAAATCTTGAAATAATTTGCAAGTAAATGTTATGTGTTAAAAGCAAATGGATCAACTTTGCAACACATAAATTAAAGGATTACTCATGCAAAATACACATATACAGTAGCATAATCAATGAACATAAGCACATAAACACAACAATTGATAAAGGAGTTCACCCCTCTCTTGGGCTACATCTCCTGGTCCAACTTCCAATGGATCATTATTATTAATTGCTCAAAAGTGCTAAAAAACATGCCTTACAATGCTCAAACTGACCAACCGACTACTCCAATGGCTTCAGAGCATCCAAAAACCCCTAGCTGGGCTTTTTCGGCACCTCAATTGGTCGAAAAATGAAGAAGTTAGGCCTCCTGGAAGTCCCCCCTTCAAGCTTGCTGTCTCTGCATCTACAAAATGCACCCTTGTCAAATGAACCTGGCACACACGCAATATATAGCGTAAAAACCCAGCATCGGGCACAACCGCGCCAATGATGCAAACTGTAGGATGGTTATGGGCGCGCCAGCCCCTAACCGCCTAGCACCTGGGCACATGGGTCATATGACCGCGCGTATTGGCAAAACGGGCTTAAACTGTTACAACTATTTTAAACCAAAACTTAAGCCCCTCTGCGCTCCGGTTATGGTCATATGTTATAACAAGACCACGGGCTATGTATTATGAACCCCGCGCCAACCGTTGGTTGCATGGCATGGGCATATGTAACAACACAAATGACCGCAGGCCGGGGCTAAGCCCCGACCCGACCCCCCGCCATATACAATAATATGTGAACTTAAATACAATAAAACACACATATGTAATAAGAAACAATCGACGGTACAATGGTCGGGTGGATGTTGTGAAGGATTTACATGGTGGGGAGGTCCGGGGGTTGAACCCCATAGACTCCAATACATTTTAACAAAACAATCAACCAATACCGGGGTGCCACGTGGCAGCCCATGATTGGGCCACGTGGTGCCCAATCACTTGACCAAACAATGCCACGTGTCGAGATATCATTCGCCCTCAACAACCAACCAAAATCTACCATGTCATCACATGCCATGTCATAGTACGGTCATACGGCCCTGCCACGTCAGCCTGTATGGACTGTACAGTCAGCGTACTTTTTTTTTTTTTTGCCTGTTTGACTTTATGAAGAGATTGCAATATCTCTCGCTCCCGATGTCTGTTTGAGACAAAACGAGTTGCATTGGGTTCGCAACGACGAGGCCTACACACTTGTCCGGTTTGAAGCAATTCTGAGCACTTTGAATTTTTGAGCAAAATTTGATCCCCTGATCACACCTCCCCATTAGGAAGCTTTTGGACCTCCAAAAGACTATTTTCAGTCTATGTGAAGATGAGGGTAAAGTTCCCTCACCCTTCCAACCTCAATCCACTTGG
>ML786865.1:377217-388447 GCA_009831015.1 Picea engelmannii | reverse complement strand
CACTCTGTCCTTTAGCTTGTCTAAAATTTTGCCATTCCATAGTTGCCTTTTGTTTATATGCCAATGGATAAAATTGTTTTTTAATTGCGATAATGAAATCATTCCAAGAAATCAAAATTTTACCATGTTTTTTCATATCCTCCCGAGTCTTGGATTCCCACCAAATAAGTGCTGCACTATCTAATCTTAACGAAGCAAGCTGAATTTTGGTTTCATCATCTTGATTTTTTTGTATTCTACAATATACCTCAATTTGACGTATCCAATTATCTAACTTCTCCATTGTATATTGGCAATTCAAATTTTATATCAAGCTTTGATGAAGGAATTTGCAAAGGAGTTTTACCATGCCCCTTTGGAGAATTCAGAAGAGGTATTGAACTGGTAGAAGAAGAAGAAGAAGAAGATGGAGGAGAGGGTGGTGGAGAAGCACCATTCCCTCCATTTCCGTTTAGAGTTTTGTCACCACTTCTTCCCTTATGCCTTGAAGGGTTGGAGCCTTCACCTTGCGACAATATGTTCCTTTCCATCAAGATCTTCATCATCTCTCTCATCTCCATGAAAGTCTTTTTGAGATCTTCATCTTCTGCAGGAACACGTTCATGACTTTCTGCATGAGCCATACTTGGTGAATGCCTCCCTGAAACTTGCGGTGATGGTATATGCTTCCTCCTTGTTGGATGAGAACTTGGCTCCTCAAGTTGACCTTCTCCTCTTGTGAGTTTCAACCTTGTGAGCATCAGAAACAAACACTTGCAAACAATCAAGTCTTCAAAAACCAGTGCTCTGATACCAACTTGATCTAAAAATGAAGAAGACTTGAAAATCTTGAAATAATTTGCAAGTAAATGTTATGTGTTAAAAGAAAATGGATCAACTTTGCAACACATAAATTAAAGGATTACTCATGAAAAATACACATAGACAACAACATAATCAATGAACATAAGCACATAAACACAACAATTGATAAAGGAGTTCACCCCTCTCTTGGGCTACATCTCCTGGTCCAGCTTCCAATGGATCATTATTATTAATTGCTCAAAAGTGCTCAAAAAAATGCCTTACAATGCTCAAACTGACCAACCGACTGCTCCAATGGCTTCAGAGCATCCAAAAACCCCTAGCTGGGCTTTTTCGGCACCTCAATCGGTCGAAAAACGAAGAAGTTAGGCCTCCTGGAAGTCCCCCCTTCAAGCTTGCTGTCTCTGCATCTACAAAACGCACCTTTGTCAAATGAACCTGGCACACACGCAATATATAGCGTAAAAACCCAGCACCGGGCGCAACCGCACCAATGGTGCAAACTGTAGGATGTTTATGGGCGCGCCAGCCCCTAACCGCCTAGCACCTGGGCACATGGGTCATATGACCGCGCGTATTGGCAAAAAGGGCTTAAACCATTACAACTGTTTTAAACCAAAACTTAAGCCCCTCCGCGCTCCGTTTATGGTCATATGTTATAATAAGACCACAGGATATGTATTATGAACCCCGCGCCAACCGTTGGTTGCATGGCATGGGCATATGTAACAACACAAATGACCGCGGGCCGGGGCTAAGCCCCGACCCGACCCCCCACCATATACAATAATATGTGAACTTAAATACAATAAAACACACATATGTAATAAGAAACAATCGACGGTACAATGGTTGGGTGGATGTTGTGAAGGCTTTACATGGTGGGGAGGTCCGGGGGTCGAACCCCACGGACTCCAATACATTTTAACAAAACAATCAACCAATACCGGGGTGCCACGTGGCAGCCCATGATTGGGCCATGTGGCGCCCAATCACTTGACTAAACAATGCCACATGTCGAGATATCATTCATCCTAAACAACCAACCAAGATCTTCCATGTCATCACATGCCATGTCATAGTACGGTCGTACGACCCTGCCACGTCAGCCTGTACGCACTGTACGGACTGTACAGTCAGCGTACTTTTTTTTTTTTTGGCCTGTTTGACTTTATGAATAGATTGCAATATCTCTCGCTCCTGATGTTCGTTTGAGATGAAACGAGTTGCATTGGCTTCGCAATGACGAGTTTTATGCACTTGTCCGGTTTGAAGCGATTCCGAGCACTTTGAATTTTTGAGCAAAATTTGATCCCCTGATCAGTCGAGGCATTAACACCTACGTTCCTTCCTCCAATCTAACGGTCTCGATAGACCTCGGATCCCTTGAAAGGATCTCGTCCATTCATCTAACAAATGAAAGGGTACTCTCCTTCGGTATTTGAAACTTGCTATCCTTCCTGAGCTTCGTCAGCTATGAAAGACTTGAGAGCTTTGCGCTTTGTCTCCTAGACTTGACTCTTAGAAGAGTCTTCAGTAAAACTATTCATCAAGGGGTTCTGGGGTTCTATTTGATTGCAAAGGGCTTGTGCATATCGACACTACTTCTCATGATCTTAACAAACTTCGTCCTCCAAGGGACTCAGAACGACTAGGTGAGTAAACCATCGTACATGCGGCTACACCTAAGGTCGATGAGCTCACAGTTCGTGGCTCTAGCTTAAGACGCTACATAACTCCATAATTTATGAGAACAAGTCATGTCTGACCCATATAATTCCTTACTTGCCTAATTATACAACCAAGAAGAAATAGAAGGGATACAGTATATCCATTAAGAATTCATTCACATTCCTGAAAGTATGCACAGTATAACCAATTCATACACAGTCACAACTAAGTTACACAGGGTAGGAAATCACTTATCTATTATAGGTTGCTGCCAACCAACTAACTGTGGGTTTTCATCCTTCCACCCGACCATAGGCTCAGAGGAATTCATTCTTAGCACTCTGGCCACCCCCGTGCCAAGCCATGATATCACCAGGGAATTCTCATAGTTCTCGAGGGTTCTCTCTCTGTTTCGGCTTCTGTTCGGGTCCTGTTTTCTGCAACTTGGAGCTTTCTCACTCAGTTGTGGCCTCGGCGAGGTTTCTCAGATGCTCTTCGGCATCAAGCTCATGGCCTTCTGTTCATGATTCGTTGGAGAGCTTCGCGCCTCTCCTTTGTGAGCTTTCGCCCTCGTCTGGTGCCTCCTTTTTCCGTGTGTGTGTCCCTCTTTCTTGGGAAGGTTTTCGCCGACCTATCCGGTTCTTTCTATCAGAAGGAAGATTAGGTCTGCAAGTCCCTGTGGTACTTCGGACTGACAACCCATGTTTCCATTCATGGGGGTGGTTGGTGATTCAACCACTGGTCCTTTCTTCATTGATTGATTTTCTTTCCTTGGGATTCGAAGGAGGCTTGTCATCCTTATCAAGGGAGATTTGGGGTTATTTGATACATGAACCCTCTCTTATAGTTTTCACATTCTTCTTCTAGTGATATCATGGCCAATACTTTCAAGGCTTCACCCCCACAGTCAGTTATTGGCAAATCAAACAATAATACATTTACATTTTCCTCATGCATTAGCATGGTAATTCCTACTTTATGATTAATTACAAATTGGGGGAAACTGGGTGTTACAACAACTCACACTACTAACTGTTTTTTCTGGGGAATTGTATACGCTCTTGGTGCCATTCCTGTTGACAGGAAATAGACTATGTATGTGAAGTGGTCGTCAATATTCCTAATGGCGAGCAACTATGCATCCAACAGTGTGTCCTCTAAGCTGGTGGGTTCTTCGCCATGTTCCAACCTCGACAAGTGGTCAGGGCCTTTGTTCATTCTTCCTGGTTTAACTATGATCTCAAAATCATATTATTGAAACAACAGAAGCCATCTGCATATTCTCTGCCCCAACATTGGCTTGTTGACCAGGTATTTCAGCGTGGAGTGGTCTGTGAACATTTTAAAGTATCCTCCCAATAAGTAGTGGCAGAATTTTTGTAGCACATACACCATGGCCAATCCTTCTCTCTCTGTAGTGGTGTAGTTAATCTCAACTGTAGATAACTTCCTGCTAGCAAAAGATAATGGATGGTTGATCTCCCCTTCTCTAGGTTATGTCAGTACTTCTCCCAGTGCAATAGAAGATGCATCGACATGCACATGAAAATCCTTGTTCCAATCTGGAAAAACCAGAATGGGCGCAGTGACCATCCTCTATTTCAGTGTGTCGAAGCTCTGCTAGCATTCATCTGTCCAGCCAAAATGACAGTCCTTCTTCAACAACTTCTCCATTGGTGTTGTGATTTGGGCATAGCCTTTAATAAATTTCATGTAATAGCCAGTATGCCCTAGCACAGTGCGCAGTTGTTTGGCTGAAGTAGGTGGTGGCAAATCAACTATAATTGCAATCTTTGATGGATCAACCAATAATCCCTGCTTGCATACAATATGGCCTAATAGTACTCCAAATGGTGAGAAGAAGATGCACTTCTTCAGATTTAAATCAATTTGACACTGCCTGCATTTATCCAACATTATCCTTAGACATTCAATATGGTTTTTCAACAAACTAAACACAGTCCAGTCATCAAAATATGCTTCTAAAAATTTATGCAAAAATTCTTTGAACGCTTCGACCACCACCCTAGAAAAGATAGCTGGGAAATTCTTCAGTCCGAATGGCATTACTATATATTGGTAGGATCCCCATTCAGTGGCAAAGGTGGTCTTGTGCCGGTCCTCCTTGGCAATCCGGATCTGATGGTATCCTGAAAAGCCATCTGTAAAACAATATACCTCCTGGGCTCCCACATTGTCTAATACTTCATCAGTGAATGGTGTAGGGAAGGGGTCATGTAGATAGGCATCATTCAACTTCCTGAGGTCCACACATATCCTGATTTCGCCTATATTATTGTCTTGTACCACCATAGGGATGATCCACTTTGATTCTTCAACAGGTTCAATAATCCCTGCTTCCAACATTCTGTCGAGCTCAATCTTCACTTTTTCCTTGTATTTTGGGTTTAATATGTAGGGTCTTTGCTTGACTGACTTCACATTTGGTTTCAAAGGTATTCTCATCTCTCCCATAGGTCCTTTGATTCCCTTCATATCAGTGAACTTGGTTGGAAACAAGTCCTGATATTCATGCAACAACTCTGTAATCTTGTCAATGGTAGCAACATCCCAATAATCTCCGATATTGGCAAGCTTCAGTGTCTCCTCTGTCCCAATATTGACCTTTTTTATTTTGATTGGATGATCAATAAATGGTAACTCGACTCCTGGTCCCTCCACATCTCTTTGGACTTCTGTTTCAGTGATGTTTACCTTCCTTGGATCGTCGTCATCATCGGCATTGATGTTGTAGCAACTCTACAATTTCTGGAGAGGCGCAATCCATTCGTCCTCTTCTTGTTCCATAGGGAGGCTAGATGCCTCTTCGAGTACCTTCTGTCTCACAATTTGTAATTCTTGGCCTACTGAAGGATATTCACTTCCAAAGAAAAAGGTGGCTACAAAATTCTGAGTCATACCTTCCCAATCTGTAGTGATGAGGCGTAGCTCCTCTTGAAGGTACCAGTTGATAGGGGTCGTATCCAGTGTGTTAATGAATCTGTGCACCCATTGTCTTCAAGGGATGTCACTCCAGGCCTCTTTGCAACTTTTCACATGGTCCTTTGGGCAACTTCAACCTGTGTACCTTACTTCGCAACTTACTACCTGTGCTGAGAATCGTATTGTCATCAAGGTTCGACATTGTGTCCAGTCTATAATATTGATTTTATGTGTCCCCCACCATCTTGCTGGTGTGGCTTTCATCACCTCATCCATTGCCAACTATCGTTGTTGTGTTGGTACACTTGCTTCAAAATCTGATAGGAAGGTCTGTAATGGATTCAAACCATCAAATGTGGGTAAATTACTGACTGTTGTGCCGATCCAGTGAACTTCTATGGTTAATATAGTACATCTTTTGGTAGACACTTCATACATCTGGTTCTGCCAGTTCTCCAATGCTTCTTCTGAATGTGATGAACACATGCCGTCACTTCACCAACTCAGGTTCCCATCAACTGTAGGGTTGATGTAATCCTGTTGTCTGGCTGTTAGTTTGTATATGTTTTCCAGTTCATATTCGTGGCCTTCCTCTCTGATGGGCTCTATATATCGTTGACCCTCATCTGGATCTAAGGGTGAAATGACCCTAAGGCCCTCTCTTTCAAATGTCATACGTATTTTCTTTAAATCAACAACAGTAGAATTGTCAAAGGCCCAATCAACTCCTAGCAATGCAGGGTAAGGGCATCTATCATCAACAATTTCAATTACCTCAAAATCTGCAAAGGTTCTTACTCCGTCGATGTCCACTGGGACATGCTCTAATCGTCCAAATGGGCTGACAACTTGCTGATTGGCCATGCAAAGCCTAATAGGGGAGTAGATCAACTTGGATTTCCCCATCAGTGCCCAAGTTCATGACATTGACCTCTGACCCTAAATTGAGGACCACATAATCTATATCATATTATCCTATCTGAGCATTCAAATGTAATTTTTTATTTTTCCTTCTCTTCTTTCCAATTTGGTGTACTTCCCTAGTCAGTAAGGAGTCTACCTGCCCTAGCTCATACTGTCTAATCAAATTCTGCAACTCTTGTACAACACTTTTATCTTGAATCAATATAAATTCCATGAGTTTTCTTACCTCTTTTCCTTCTTTCGGTGAAGAAGAATGATCGAATGCCTGAGGCATTCCATATTATTTTATTTCTGGCCGTGTTTATGATGAGGACCCTTGATCTAATTTGAACTCTTGCCTTGCTTCCTCAAATATTTTCCTTTCTTTTTTCACATAAAAAATCTGGTTCTTTTCTGCAACTTTTTTGATTCCTGAGTCTTCTGCAATCTTCTCTTTGGTCACTCTATCCTGTCCTATAGCAGTGCCTCCTCATGTAATAACAATGAATCTAGGACCAACTCCATGGGGTTCTTCCTTGATCAATTGTATTTGTGGGTTCTGCTGAGGTCCTCGTTTTTCTTGAAGCTTAGCCAACAACATAGGGCAATCTTCTATAACATGCTCACAAGAATTGGAATAACTGCAAATAGTGCAAGGGTTCTAACAGACCCTTGCTAGATGTCGTGGCTACGCATAGTTGTAACAAATTATTTGTCCTTGACCTCAGCCCATTCCTCGTCCTCGTCCTCGTCCTCTGTATCCGCCTCAAGGATTGAAAGTTCCTCTTCATGGGGAATTATACTTTGCATTGTTTCCTTCTTGATGCACTTCGCCTTGGATTTTGTATATGTATCTTGATCTTTCATGCATAAGGTCAAAGGCCCTACAATATCTGTCATCATGTCCTACTGACTTACAGAAAGTGAAATACAAGTTTGTAGGAGTTTGGACATACTTTTGCATATAATATCACTCACCAGGGCGATGTTAGTTTTTGCATACTTCACACCAGGGTAGATTAACTTGCTTTAGGGGGCTCAGTGCTCCTGAGGTCAAGTACTCATGAAACATGGGATAGTGTTCCTTATCATGACCTTATGATCTGCATCATACACACCAAATATCTTCTCTTTTTTCCTTCCCTTGTGCTCCTTCATATCCTCGACTTGTAGAGATAAACTAGTCAGCTAGCTCAAGATTTGGCTCATGCCTGAGCTGGATTCTCCCATTGGTGTTGATTCAAGTTTCATGGCGATATCCAATGCTTCTACCTATGAAGCAATATTCTGCTGCATCAAGGGAACTCTGATATGTGGTAGAAGAGAAGCAATGAACCATTCCTTGTTCTATTCATCCGGGATCTTAAAGGTCAATCTTCCCGTCAGGGTCTTGAATCTCTTATCGAACTCCCAAACAGGTTCGGCGACCTTTTGCTTGATCTCCTTCAGCTCTGTAATACATTTTGAATCCGAATTAGGCTTCTTAAAATATGCAATTAGCGTGTTCTTGATCTCATTCAGTGGCTTAGGCTGTGCAAGTCCTTGGACATGCTTCATGTACTAACTTAATGCGTGATCCCTTAGTGTGGTGCTAAACTGGTTTCTTTTAACAACTTCGTTAGTAACATTTTTAATGTTCCATACGGCCTCACATAGAAACCAACGATGATCAGGATCTTCGGATCCATCCCCTCTAAAGATAGGGAGTCTCATCTCATCTTCCATGGAGTTGCTTAGATTTCTTGTCTGAGTAGATGCTGAACTGCTAGTAACAGTACTCTGTGGATTCTGGTGATTCTGACTGTTCTGATTGCTTAGCGTTTCTGAAACAACAGGAGGATTGATATTACTCACTTCAGTTGTCTACGTAGTTCCCGATGTTTCTGGCTCGATGAGGCAAAGTTCCTCAGTGAATTCTTCCTCTTCCCTAGTGGGTTCTGAGTGCTCTTCGTTCGTCATATCTGCCTCTTCTCCACTGTAGAAACCCTCCTCCCCATAGTTTTTCTTAAATAGGTTCTCAAGGTGAACCCCTCTGAATACTCTCCCGCTGCGTGTATGTCCAACTTCTGTGTCACTATCACTATCCAAATTCCTGAACATTAGCCTATTCATATCCAACCAGTCTACTATGTCTTCAAGATGTGGTTTTCATGCAAGAGCATCTTGATTCTTAACTTCATAAACTGCAAAAATTTCCCTCTAGGTCCTTTGAAAAAGTATCTCTCGGCATGGCTGTATGATTCTACTCTGTCAACATCAAATTCAGTGATATACCCTCCAATGGTACTATCAAACCAATGATCTACTGCTCTGGATACGACGTTATCAACTCCCTCAATCCTCTAGATCATCACTGACATCCAAACCACATGGGGTCTAGATTTGATCTTGAACTGTGTGTCAACTAACCTAGCCAACCACTCAAACAAATCCTGATGGATTCCTCCAAAGAAGATCTCGTGGATGTCGGTGAAAATGTATCTTTGTAGCCAATCTTCAGTACTCAGCTTAGGGTTTTTGTTTTTGGCTTCAACAAAGTCCCTCTCTTGATCCTCTATCCACTTTTGAATCTCTATCTTTGATGGGAACCACCTTGACATTCCCTTACACAGATTCCTGTCCCGGCAATGGAACCATTTGTTGGCACAGGGGCAGACCCAAGGTTCACTCCAAGAGCACACCAACAATCCCTAGCTACTGACCCTTTCAACAACACCTGCGAAGCAGATGCAGTCTCACCCGAAGCAACTATGAGGGGGTTGCAGGATAAGGATGTCTACAACTAGAGGAATATCAAGTGGATCTAGTACAACATTAACTCAATATGCATCTAACACTTATCAAGCTAGATCTATCCTACACAGCTATAGATATGATCTAACACAGTAATGAAAATAACAATATAACAATGATAGATATAAAAGCATCAATCACACACACAACAAGAGATGTACGTGGTTCATCCTCCCTCTAGGGATACATCCACATAACTATGCTTATAATTTATTAAGGTAAAACTTACAGTTCTTGTCTGCACTCTTAGACAACAGATCTTCTTTCTTATCTCTCTTCCTCTCCCCTTCCTGCACACCCAGCTGCAGGAACTGATCTTCGCACCCAACTGAAGATCTTACAATACCAGAAGGCTCTCCACTAAGCTCTTCTTCCTCACAATACAATGATCTCTCACACAACTATATGACTATATCAACAACAACATCATAACAACATGTACCAACCCGACCCAGGTCCTCTTGGCCTTTATTTATACATTACAATACCTCACCAACAACCTTAGGTCGAAACCTAGGTGTCAAAACCCTAATTACCAAAACCCTAGGTGTCTAAAACCCTACGTCAAATTGAACCGCTTTTCCCGGGCTTCGCCAACCTGTATTTCCTTTCTTCCTTCGTGGTTCTCCAAAGCATCCAATGATTTCTTTTTCCACTTGCTGAGCTGTCCTCGATCCATCTTCCTTGCTTTCCTGTCATCCTTGGTCTTCTCGTCCAACGACTTGCTTTTTCTTACTTCACTCCATCTTTTCTGCTCTTTTTCTCACTTCAACCCAGTAATAGTTACTGTTTCCTCCACGAAGCTCGCTTTTTACCTTTTTTTCTTTGTACTTTGCTTCCTTCCATAACCAAGGGCCAACAAATAGATAAAAATAAGAACTCAAAAGCCATATTTCCCACTCTGTGATGCAATATTTCCTTGATTGTTGCTGCCACCCTTTGATTTTCCTGAATTTGCCTTCGGCTGCGCTGAGCCTTTAGGCCTAATCTCGCTGATCACATGGGAACAATCATCCCTCAAATTCATCCGAGAAGACACGGATTTGTCAGAGCCATTGGAGGGTGAGGAAGGGGAAACAATGGCTTTTCCTTTGTCAAGGGCATGGTGGGCCTTAGTTTTCAATCTCTTGCTAGCATGGGAGGATTGCACTGGTGAGTGGGGAGTGGTTTGGATGATCTGGTTGTTAGGTGGAGGAGCAGGCAAGGACAAGTTGGTCCAGCCACGATGTTGGGAGACTACTGGGTGGACAATCTCTTGCCATCCATCATTTTGAGGAACCTTGGGTTGCAATGAGATGTGAGGGGGCACATGGATACCAGGGGATTGCGGGACTTGGAAAGGAGGCCATTCAGGCCTAGGTAGGACCACTCCCTGCCCAATCCAATTGAAAAATATGGCCTGAAACAATTGGCCAAGATCTTGTGAATCAACATGAAAATGTATGGAGAAACTTATCCTTCTTGGGCCTCTGTTCCAATTACCTCTACCTCTATTTCCTCGACCATGGTTACCTCGATTGAAAAAACTCATTCCTGCATGCATGATTGATTATAAAATAGTCTTTTAAATAACCATACATGAAAATTCTTAAAAATATGAAATAGATTTGGCTCAACAATGTATCAGACTCATGCAATCCAATCCATATAAATTGTTTTACTGTTTATCAATGAGCAGGGGGTGAAAAAGGGTTTTGGGATATGCGAGGGGTTTGTATTGAGTGAAACATGATATAATGAGGGGGAAGTGAACATGGTTACTGCTCAATGACAACAACAATCAACTGTAAAGAAAACCAATAAAAAAAATCACTGTAATCCAAACAAGACACTGCCACTTCAAACTTCTTTAACACCAGAATTCTCTTGACTGTAATCAATCTTAGAACAGTGAGTGAAAAATGAATATGGGAAGGCGATGGGATTTTTAATTAGCGGAAAATGAAATAATGGAAGGGAAAAAGAGTGATTATTGTTCATAAAATTAATTAAGTGATCTATAAAACATTCTGTGAAAGGAGATGCACTAACCAACGATCATTGTGGCCAAATAACAATTACTGTGTATTTAACTAGTTCACTGTTCATACTCAAATGTCCAACACAGTGCCATCAC
>ML786865.1:324488-339521 GCA_009831015.1 Picea engelmannii | reverse complement strand
ATTACACTGGTTCGGGAAATTTCCTTAAAGTGTTCATCATATTCTTTTAAAGGACATGTACTTTTATGTTTTTTTCCAAGCTCTGTACTCCTTTGTCGTTTTCATAGAGTTACTTTATAAATTTAATTAACCCTTTTTTTTTTCAATTTATTGAAGTGAAAATTTAGCTATATTTAGTTAGCATAAATCTATCTAACCCTGGGGGGAATGATAAAAGAAAAGAAGGATATATGTTATTTTTGGGGGTAGTAATATGACTTGATGTGACACATCGCTCTTCCACTTAGGAACCCTGGGGGGAATGATAAAATAAAAGAAGGATATATGTTATTTTTTGGGGTAGTAATATGACTTGATGTGACACATCGCTCTTCCACTTAGGAATTATAGTTCAATTTTTATTTTATTATAAAGAGACATTTTGAAAAGTGGTCAAATTATTATTGGTCACTACCAGAGGGACTATAGTAATCAATCACTCCCTATTAAATGCGAGTTTGATCTAAAATTTTTGTTGATTTGCAATGTTTAACTTCCGCCTTTTTTATTATAATTAAAATAAATTAAAAAATAATAATTATCTCTTATTACCTAGTTGAAGGCCTGCATTAATAAATATATCCTCACGAGTGCATTAATAAATATAATCTCACACATACATTGATGTGCAAGCTCTACCATCTCATCATTTTGATGGGCAATCATATCTCGTGGTAGAGTACTGGGATGTGGGGACCATCGGCTAACGACAACTCACTTAACGTCACTCTACTCTCCAACCTCGGATCCGATCCAATATCCTAGGGATTGGGATGTCGGGTTATCAGGCATGGGGTACCAATGACACTTGGTATAACTATGCACCGAGGGATGATATACAAATGGACGAGATGTCGGGGTCAACGACCCTCAAAAATCTTCCTCCGTAGTTGTGTTAGTCCCAATAATGTTGAACAACGCCAATTTAATGTTGAACAACACTTGTTTGTTTCAATCGTTGATCTCAAATGATCAACTATAATAATATAATAATATTCTCAGAATGAAAATATACTCAGAAATTAATAAAACTCACCTCCATATCTATGATTTCAGTGTGTCACTGAACCCACAATCGTTGATCTCAAATGATCAACTATAATAATATAATAATATTTTCAGAATGAAAATATACTCAAAAATTAATACAACTCACCTCCATATCTATGATTTTAGTGTGTTACTGAACCCACAATCGTTGATCTCAAATGATCAACTATAATAATATAATAATATTCTCAGAATGAAAATATACTCAGAAATTAATACAACTCACC
Source organism: Picea engelmannii (assembly GCA_009831015.1). NCBI lineage: Eukaryota > Viridiplantae > Streptophyta > Pinopsida > Pinales > Pinaceae > Picea > Picea engelmannii. The sequence goes on along the minus strand of ML786865.1, from coordinate 338,205 downwards.
TCCATATCTATGATTTCAGTGTTACTGAACCCACACAAGCATGCAATTGTTTTGAAATCTGAATTCATCATTTAGATTAATATGATTTGTGGAAGATGTATTATGTTCATATAATTTTATTATTAAAAATAAAATATCTTACCGAAAACTTTTAGACACTAAAAGTCTTCGCCCACACAAAAAAATTACATTTCAAATCTTCCTTATCACAACAAAATAATTAGGAGGAAGAAGTCTTATTTTGCTAATCTCTCTTGTTGTTTCATATTCAACATCATATGTATATAAGACAGGTTAGTAGGGAAGTTCATAGTGGAAAGATGAAACTTCTCTTAACAAGAAAGGAAATATGATCTCAAAGTAGCGCATCAACTTGCAAAAAGTGCTTCTAGGCGGGGACATAGTAGCGCATCAACTTGCAAAAAGTGCTTCTAGGCGGGGACATAGCTACTGAAGTGACAATTAATATCTTACTTTATACATTAATGTAAATTAATATTTTAATTTATACATTACACTAATATATTAATGTATCATCATTTGTTAGATTACATTATTAATGTATCAATCTATTAGTCAATGTATACTTCAATGTATTAATGCATTATTATTATATTATTATATTTTATGTGTTAATACATTATTATTGTATATTATATTGATATAATAATTAATTGATACATTAATTATATATTAATATATGAATGGCAGTTTCAAGACATCTAGCCAATCAACTAACAACAACAACCACTTTATAAAAGTGATTGATATATGCGAATAGACACCATTAATTTAAAAAGTGAAAAATGACGTCCATTTACAAATATCAACCATTTTTATAAAATTGTTAGTAGTATAAATACTACACTAATACACTAATGAGAATGAGAGAGGCAAGTTGAATTGATCCTTTTCAAACACATTCAACTTATGGTAAAGGTCTCTCGTTTATCTTCATAATAATCTTGTTGTACTGAGATCGAAGGGGACAGGGTCAGGAAAAATGACCGCAGGGAATTCCTTAATGTTGCACGCTTTTTCAGATTTGTCACGTATAAGAACTCTATGTTTTCTTTGTTTTCTCAAGCAATACTTCCGATACGTAGGGCACGTAAAGGGTAAGGTAGATTACAGTGGAAATCGAAAGAGAGTAACGGAAGCTCTCCTAAGGGATGTATCACCCACTTATATTATAGCATGTTTATATGATTTGGTTTACATTTTAGTTCCCTCTGGTGAAAATCCAAGGTGCTTCTTCATGGAAGTTCTAAGTGGTTTGGCTAAGTTGAACCCTACATTTGCTCATGATTATGAAGGAAGGAGATTAGCGGTTCATTTGTTCAGTAACCTAATACTTTCAAGATCATTCCCTGAAAATGAGCCCCTCCTCGTTGACCTAGCCAAAATTTTTGAATTTAAACTGGAAGAGTTAAGAGAAGAATTACAGGAAGTGGTATTGGATTCCGAGAACTTGGAGAAATTAAAAGCATTCATTCTAAAGCTTATAAGATCTCGTCGTTTCTGCACTGCTGCCGCTGTTATTAAGCTATTCGGTTGTTCTTGCGAAGAATTTCTGGAGCCTCTTATTGATGCTCGGCAGTAACAATTCGCAGAAGAATGGGCTACTTCCGATGTCACCGAGAATGATATGATTTCCTCCCTTGTAAGGCGTTACCGGAATAGGGACATGTTGAAGGTTGCACTGAATACGGTATACAAGTATAATGTCTCATCAGAATTTCTGGAAACTCTTTATGAGTACAAAGAAAGCCAGATGATCAAGCTCTCTGAGAAACAACGTTGGGACCAGGCATTGTTTATGTCTAAGAAAAAATATAAGGATGATAAAAATGACGACGTTCCGACAAGGCTTTTTCAGCGTCTGCAAAAATTGGCACGGGATACAACCGGTTTAGAATTAGATGAGTTATGCGAACAGGTAGAGACTGATTCGTTGAAATTACAAGACATAGGTTTTTCAGAAGAAAATGACGTTATAATGATCAGTACAAAAAGTGGACTAGGTCAGGCTCTAAGTCATTTTTCTGAGGATAAAGTTGATGTGATTGGAATAGATTCCGAGTTCATGAATGGGGGAAGAAAGGTTTCCATATTACAGATTGCTACTGCCGAAAAAGTGTTTATATTTGACATGATAAATCTATTTAACGCAGAACCAGGTGCGCTGGACGAGTGCCTTAAAGCTGTATTCCATTCTGCTCGTATTTTGAAGTTGGGGTATGCTTTTCACCATGACCTGAAGCTTCTTTCCAAATCCTATGGAGAGCTGGAGTGCTTTCACTACTGTGAAGCCCCTACATTAGACCTTCAAGATGTTTTTCAATCCGTTCAAGGGGGGCTTTCCGGCCTTGCAAAGACCGTATTGGGAAGCAATTTAAACAAAAGTATGCAGTTGAGTGACTGGGGGAAGCGTCCCTTGAGTAATAGTCAGCTACACTATGCTGCCCTTGATGCAGCTGTTCTCATTCCCATATACAAAAAAGAATGCGAAAAACCTTCATTATCGTCATCGGCTGAAAGTATAGGAAAACATATGGAAACACTGGAAAAACCATCATCGTCATCTTCGGTCGGAAGTACAGGGAAACAGATCGAAACATCGGATTGGAAAGACCATATAAGAAGCTGCAGGATTATTTTGAAATAAAACAGCATCGCGGAGTCCATCCAGAATTTAATTACTGCTTCCTCTTCCATAGAGAAAGTAGCAGGTAACTATTTCATTCACAGGTTACAGAGATATTTGAGATATCCCACTACCTTCCTTGCATCAGAATAGGCATATCATTATGTCTTTTTATATATTCTAGAAAGATAAAATAGAGTATGTATACCTCAATAAACTTTATCATTAAAATTATTGGATTGAGAAATCTTAGTATTAGTAATATGAAAATAAAAAACTTACAATTTATATAAATTAATAAATAATAAATATATAGAAATAAAAACTTATACTTTATATATTTTTAACATCACTACATAATATATTAAACAAAAATACATAATATATTAAAAAAAAAGGTACATGTTTAATCAATAAATCAATATTATATTATAGATTCTTTAATATCTTATCACACTATAATGTCAATAAAAAACTTAAATAGTAGGATCCATATGATCTTCAGATATTTTGATTTATTGGAAGATAGGAAGTTTATTAGGTGATCTATGTATGACAATACAATAAAATGCAACTACACTAACATGATATGGAATATGCAACATATATATAATACAATGTATAATGGAAATTCCTATTTTAACTTACCTACCCTAATATATGTTAGTTTAAGAAGTCAAATATCTTCCCCGCAATGGGGCTTGAGAAGAGATACACTAACCGGTAGTGGATTTCTTTCCTTCTCCCCTATAATGTGGATAGGTAGTAGGAGTCCTTGACGAATTTTCACAATATTGTAGGGACCCATCCAAAGTTTCTCATACTCCTTTCATGTATTAGGTTGGCCCTTCCTGGTATCCCACTCTAAAACTAAATCTTCTTGTTTGTAATTTCCTCCCTCAAGGTCAACTATTTCTTGTATTACCTTGGTATATTGTCTTGAGGGAGGGAGTGGGATTTTGTTGTAAGATCATCATCTTGGCTTGATCTAATTAGTAAGTCCTTACCCTCTTTCTTCAATATTGTGTTAGAACCAATTTCCTTATCTTTGTAATTGTCTAGTTGTTACTGATACTCTTCCTTTTTAGGCACTCTATAGCATCAAAATATTCTTCTTGGGAGAAAGGAACTTCATTTGGGTAAAAATTTGGAAGGGACTCTTCAACTATTTCATGGATCTCCTCAGTTTCTTGTTTAATGTCAATTTCTTCAACGTGATTTTTTCCATGGTCAATTTGGGTAGGTAAGCATAAGTATTATCATTGACAAGTATAGTAGTGTAGGTCAAATTCATATGTAAAGTACCACCCAACATTGCAACAAAATTACTAGACAAGTGCATTCCCCATCCATCAGGAACATCTACGACCACAATGTCAATCAAGAAAACCATATCGGGATATCTATGAAGGTGGAACTTTACATTTCCTATTACACCATGTGTGGGAATGGTCCTAGATTCAATCTCGTAGAAATTTCTATAAGGCCTTGTGGTTTCCAAACCCAATTGCTTCATTAATTTCAAGGACACAATACTTGCACCCACTCCTGAGTGAAGCATACAATGATTCATGAGTTTGTTTTTTTACCTATAATGAGATAAATAAAGGTGGTTGTTTGTGGTTGTTTGTCATATTGTGGTCTGAAATGGTTTGCTTGCAGCATTATAGGAGGGTCCACATGTTCACCTTGTACCGTGAATAATTTCTCAACTCTACTTTTCATTGGGAATCTTAATGATCTCTTTCAGAGGTATAGGTTCATTGGTCTTTGCCAATACGCTATCTATGTCAATATTCAAGTCAATATCATTAGTCTTTGGTAAAGTGGAACTAGGAAGATAATTGCTTGTTGGTGGAGGAGGATGTCCTTGTTTGGGAGGCTTAGGGTCACTGGGTGGACCTTGTGGTGAATTTCTTAATTTGTCTACACTTGTAATTCCTTCTTACTAAGTCTCTCCTTTAACTACTCATCCAGGTTTTTTATGATTACCATCCTAGTGTTGGGTCTTTTTAATCACCTTTCTAATTTCTTAGAAAGAAAACTTAAAATACTGTGAATTTAATTATTAATCTTTGGATCGTATGGAACTTGCGAACTGTCATGCACTATATATGCAAGAACAACTATTATTTATATTTTTTGTAGGCATATTTCCAATGATTATGTTTGTGGTCAAAGTATATACAATTCTCAAGCTTCTGGAAAGGTTCTACAGAAACCGACAATTGCAAGAATTGAAAGCACACTTTTGTAAAAAAGTAAATAGCATACTTGCAAGAAAGAAAATATCACACATTTCGAAAAGGAAACAAACATGATGGAAATGAAACACACCAGTTGCAGTTATCAAGAGTATGAATCAACTGTATCCCAAAGCAACCCTAACATCTAATTCTAGGAACACACACTTGCTTGAAAATAAACACACATGCTGTAGGTATTAGGAGTATGACTCAACTATCTCGTGAAACAACCCCAACTATGTGTAGTAAGAGTAATTGCAAAATTGAAATCCTAAATTACTTTTGCATAATTGAAATAGTACACCATGCTTATAGAAAATAAATCACACACATTGAAAAAAGATTGATTAATTACTTGTTGGAAAAGAAATTAACAAAGTCCTTGAAATCATAGCCTAATACTTGTCAAGATGATCCTTGTCATTACCCAAACCAACAAATATATTCATTGCATTAAGCAAAATTATTCAACGACATAAAATAATGCAACCCAATATGAAATGAATTTATAAACAAAGGGAATCTGGCATGAATACTTAACTGTATAAATGTATATAAACACAACCTCCCATAAGTAATACAATTACATGAATAAATTGAATCAAGAAACTAGTTACATAATTAAATTAAATAAATCCTATGTGAATATATAATTAAATTACACAATAAAGTACTAAATAAATGGAATGGAAACACATTAAGTCTAAATCTCACACAATAATGGATTGATACAAGGTCTAGGTAAACGGGAAGGGGTTAAAAGTAGAGAAAAGATGGTATACAAAAGCGCTATTTATGGAGCTCATCACCTAATCCTTCTGTCTTCTTTGTTTTTTCCTTCCTCAAGTTTTCGGGTGTGATATTAAGACATACTTGAGGAGATATCGTTAAGATATGTTTTATGGAATCATATGTATTCATTTGATTGGGTTCCCTATTACTCCTTGGGCATTCATATTCCCAATGTGAATCGTCGAAAGGAAAGCACCAAGGCGTATCCTCATGACTTATGACATTTGAAGGATCTAAAGTATTTTGAACCCTTCATTCATTTGAATGCCTAGCTCTCCATGCTTAACCAGGATTTTGGGGCTATCCCCTAAAAGGAGGCTTGGAGGATTGTTGTTGTACTCTTTCCAAATTAGTAATTGTGTTCATCATCAAGGTTTGGTTCTTGGTGAGGTCATTACAACCTCGTCAATTCATGCCCATGGAGTTCTAATATCTTGAACGAGATCAACATTGTGTACTATCTTTGGTTTGGTATCATCCTTGGCTCTCAGGGCATACAAAGGTTCTACCTTGCATGATGAAATATTAGCCTCAATTGTAGTAGCCAGTTCTTTGGCTTCCTGAATATTCTTTGGACCCTTGTCTTTGAGAAAGTATAAAAAATGTCCTTGGAAAGCCTTAATGTAGAGTAAGGGCAGGTAATCTCTCCCAGGGTGATGGATACTAAGGATTTGTTGAATCCACTTTTCAAACCTGACATTAAATTCTCTAACAATTTCATTTTTTGATTTCTTGATTTCAATAAGTTGAGTCAAAAACATGTTTGGATCCTCTTTAGTCATTCCATCTCTTAAGAAAGGTTTCCTTGAGTAGATCCACAATATTCATGCTCTTATCAAGTAGACTGTCATACCACTTCCTAGCAACATTCGTAAGAGTGGCCAAGAAAAGTTTCATTACTAAGCCTTCAACGTCATCACTCATGGGGTTAAGTTGAAATAAGGACCAAAATTTATTCATATGTTTTTCAACAATGGTCACATCATTACCAGGAAACTTGGGAAACTAGTTTTCATATTCGGGGGGCATCTGTTGGGGGTATCTCAGGATAGCATAAATCTCCAAGGGCTTGAAGATATTGGATTCCCATTGCTTTTGAGCCATTTTAGGAAAATGAAGGTTTCCACCAAACAAGGATTTCACTACATGTGAGTTGCGTGGAAGCCTTCTCTTGTAAGTCTTAGGAGGGTAGTAATAATTCCTTGAAATTAGTCGAGTCACCATATGATTAGCCTTATATCATCAAAGGAAGGTGAGGGAATCACCCTCAATGGAGTCGCTAGGTAAAATTGAGAGATAACTGCTTTGAGAGAAATCTTACCAAATGATATGTCATTAAGGAGAATGAATCAATCCTCCCCATCAACGACACCAAGATGTTATTGCAGGATTTGTACTTGTGGAAATACCAACACAAGATCCCCAAATCTTGGTAACTATAGAATATCCTACCATTGTCACCTTAGTAATAAATTCCCTCATTTTAGTGATGTAATAGGTCCACCACAAGGGAGGCTTCCCCGGTGACCTCAAGGGATCAAAGTAGCAAGTGTAGTAGCCAAGACTACTGCCCCCTCTCTTGATCACTTAGTAAAAGGTCTAGGTAAAGGAAAGATAAGAGGTATAAGGATGTTTGAGTACCTTAATGGAAAAATAACACTTTATACATGTAAATGATTATTTCCAAGTCCAAACAAGCAATAAATGCCTCTTAAATACACTAGACATGAAAATTTGCTATGGTTGTTATGAATTTGCAGTAATTAATGGTAGTGCAACAATGGTAAATAAATTATAATAACAACAACAAATATTGATCATAAATGCAACAATTGACAAGGGAAACTTAGCATAAATTCACTAGATTAATACCCAATTTATACATGCACTTTTTGAATATGTTAGGTCACCAATATATGAGTGTATGAAGAAAATTTAATATTTATCAGGTGGCTTTTGCAAACTTTTGCAACAGCAACAAGTTCACCAGAAATTTATTCAAAGTTTGTGTTACCAATGTTAGTAGAGAGATTAAGAGTATTGAAAGAAAGTGTTTGTTGATCAATTTCACCACAAGAGAGCTATGTAACCAATGCCTTTAAATGTTATGGAGTCTTGCAACAACACATGGAAATAAGCTTGGAGCTTGATCTAGTTGTAACCAAAAGGAAAGACTCAATCTCTAAGGTGATGTAACATCCCCGACCACCCATGCCGAGCCATGCTACTCCAGAAAACTCTCTCATTCTCTGATACCATGATGTAACATACCCAATATCGAATTGAGCTATGCCACATGATTTTTTTTGAACTGCATGAAATTAAAACATATACACACATAACTCTTGCAGAAATTTTTATATAAGACATAAACAAAAAAATACATACTGTAAATACACAGATTCATACGAAAATGAAAGTAAATATATACATGTAGCATATGGAGGCAATATCCATAAATATAAATATAGTTATAAACCACACAGGATAAACCCATAAAAATAAACACATAAATAATAATACATCATGTAAATTTATCACACAATTGACACTTATCTTGGTAAGAATATCACCAACTGCGTGCAGACCTTCCATGAACCTCCCATCCTTAAACCACACTGCTCATTACTCTCAACAATGGGTCACCCCCGATCTGGGACTAAACTCCACCCGGGTAAAGGGATTCCTAACCAGACTATTGGGTCATAGACAACAGGAAAGACTCCATCACAGGTGCCAACTCAAACTAACAACCTACAATCCCTCATTCCTCACATGTCTATCCCACCCCAGGAAGTGTGCCCCTTCTCTACTCAAAAGTCCTTCAATTGCCCTATTTCATTTCTAGGCTTCAGTAACAGGCTGGACAGGAAGTCTCAGAGCTCTGTAGTTGTAGTTTATCACCTTCAAGAAATCAATTCCCAATAATTCTCTCACCTAGAGAGATTTCTCACGAGCCTGACAACTCGCCTCTTCAATATCCCACAGGCTTGACAACCCGCTTCTTCAGTCCATATCCCAAGCTAACCAGCTACACAAACAGGTATGGCTATGGATACAGGTTCATATACAATGAGAAGAAAGTATGAAGGATAGCTGATTGCGTGAGTGAAAGATCATGGTATGGCTGAATGGATGACCAAAATGATGGAAGGAATCCTTGAAAATGAACTAAGTCCCAACAATATGAATGCATGTTCCCAATTGAAACTTGTCATGTTGGGAGCTACTTTGGCCCACTTGTTCCCATCTTTAGAACTTAGGATAAAATAATTATCCATACTTTATACTTTAAGAAATATTAATATAATATTCCTTTTTGGCTTAAGATCCCTATATTAGCCCCTTTTCCTTAAATTTTAGCACCCCCTTTCCCTAACTAGTGGAGTTTAGTCCCCCATACTCTTTTATCATGGTTGGTTTGCGCACAATGATGTATTTTATATTAATTACGAGACATATACAAAAATAGGAGAACTGGCCTTTAGCATCTAGGATTTCTAGCCTAATACAAACATAAGCCTCCTAGCTTATAATAAATGGCTCACTAGACTATCAAACAAAACATATACACAAAGGCTCCCTGGCCTCAAAATCATGCATGATTCAGTTGCTGCATGTGGTATCCTGGAATGTCCACACTTCCTCATTTTACTGCGCAATACATGTGCACACTATGCCATGGAAGGTGCATACAAAAATGATGTCAAACAACTCACTAGATTAAGTACATTTGTATTTACATTTACATTTGGGTTCAGCCTAGGGATATTACAATCCCCTCCCCTTATTTATGCACTGTCCTCAGTGCATTATGTACTCATATACAACAAAATTTTCAAAAATCCTCAAAAAGATGCAGGTATTCTTCTCGTATTGCATCCTCATGCTCCCAAGTAGCGTCCTCAGGACCATACCAAGTCCATTGGACCTTTACAATCCCTATGGCTCAATTCTGGAGGTGCTTGATTTTTTGGTCCATAATGCGTACCAGATGCACTTGGAAAGTGCCTTCTTGCTCCACCTAAATCACATTCCAATCAATAACATGATTAACATCAAGTATATATTTCTTGAGCAATGATACATGGAATACATTATGAACAGACATAGATGTAGTCAATGCAATCATATAAGCTACTGGACCAATCCTCTCTAGAATTTCAAATGGCCCACAATAGCGAGCCACCAACTTTGAAGAATTTCTCAACTTCAGGGAAATTCTGTTGGCCTTCACTTTCAAGAATACATGGTCCCCAACTTTAAATTCCCTATGAGTTCTGCCCTTATCAACATAAATTTTTTTCCTGTCTTGGGCATCCTTTAAATTTTATTTTATTTTCAACATTTTCTCTTCCATTTCCCTAAGTAAATCTGGCCCAACCACTACTCTATCTACTGGGTTGTCCCAACTTACCAGTGTGTTTCACTTTCTGCCATAAAGTGCCTCAAATGGGCTCATCTTTAGAGATGTTTGGTACCCATTGTTATAAGCAAACTCTACCAAGTGTAGGTAGTCTTCCCATTTTGATGGTTTATCCATCACATACATCCTCAACATATCCTCAATCACTTGATTGAACCTATCTATTTTTCCATCCGATTCTGGATGATAAGCTGTGCGAAAATTCAAATTTGTTCCAAATCCATTAAATAATCCCTTCCAAAAATTTGAGGTAAATTTTGGATCTCTGTCAGACACAATTGTCTTGGGTATGCCATGTAATCTAGCAATTTCCCTCATATAAACATCAACAATGTTGGCTGCCTTGTGAGTGAGCTTAACTGGAAAAAAATGGGTAGCTTTAGTAAGCTTATCCACCACTACCATGATAAAATCATGTTGCTTGTTTGTTCTGGGCATTTTGGTGATGAAATCCATTTTTACAACTTCCCATTTCCACTCAAGAATGGGTAATGTATGTAGCAAACCGGTTGGGTGTCTATGCTCAGCCTTTACCTTTTGACATTCCAAACATTTGGGAATAAAATCAACAACTTATTTCTTCATGTCTGGCCAATAATATTGGCTTTTGACAACTACAATAGTTTTATGATAACCTGGGTGCCCAACATAAGGTACATTATGAATTTCTCTCAATATCACTTTTTTCAATTCTTGGGAATTTGGTACATAAATTTTTCTCCTGTACATGAGAATTTCATCATTATCTAGCTTATATTCTTCAATTTTCTGCTGCAAATTACCTTGCTGTAATTTTCCCACTAATTCCTTGTATTGCAAATCTGATTTGACAACCTCTATAATTCTATCTTTCAAATCTGATTGGTACATGATAATGACTGTAGCATGCAATTCATGTACTCTTTTGTTGAGTGCATCAACCACTTTGTTCTCTTTCCCCTTGAAATGATTTAGATCAAAATCATATTCACTTAGAAATTCTAACCATCTGTCTGCCTAGCATTTAAAGATGGCCGATCAAATAAATATTTTAGACCATTATGGTTTGTCTTGAGCTCAAACCTTTTCCCCATGAGGTAGTGTCTCCATTTCCTCAAGGCATGCACTATGGCTTCCAACTCCAAATCATGAGTGGTGTAGTGTTTTTCATGCTCCTTTAACTTCCTTGATTCATAAAATATAACAAACCCATTTTGACTGAGGAATCCACAAAGTCTTTCTTTACATGCATCTGTGCAAAAAATGAAGTCTTCATTTGGGTTTGAATCCTTAGTATTGGAGCACTTGTCAATAATTGTTTCAAGTGTTGGAAACTCTTTTCACAATCCAATGTCCACTGAAACTTCACACCTTTCTTTTGTAAGGAAGTGATTGGGTGTGCAATCTTTGAGAATACTTTAATAAATCTCCTATAGTAGTCTGCAAGGCCCATGAATGATCTGACCTCTATCACATTCTTTGGCGTTGACCATTCTCTAATGGCTTCTATCTTCTCAGGATTCACTGCTATCCCATCCTTTGAAATGATATGTCCCAAATAATGAATTTGCTTATGATAAAATGAGCACTTGCTCAATTTGGAATATAACTGATGCTCCCTTAATACTTGCAACACTATCCTCAAATGATGTTCACGCTCTTCTTCTGACTTGGAATATATAAGAATGTCATCCAAAAAGACAATGACAAACTTGTCTAAATATTCTCGGAAAAAGCCATTCATTAATCACATGAAAATAACTGGTGCATTTGACAACCCAAATGGCACCAATGTGAACTCATAATGACCATACCTTGTCCTAAAGGTGGTCTTGCTGATATCTTCCTATTTAATCCTTACCTAATGGTATCTTGATCTAAGATATATCTTTAAAAATATCTTTGCATCCTTAAATTGATCAAAGAGATCATCAATCCTTGGCAGAGGATACTTGTTCTTTACAGTCACTTTATTCAACTGTCTGAAATCAATGCACAATATTAATGTCCCATCTTTCTTCTTCATGAATAATACTGGGGCACCCCAAGGTGACACAATTGGGTGTATATACCCCTTCTTCAGAAGTTCTTCAAGTTGAATTTGAAACTCCTTCATCTCCGGTGTACTCATTTTGTAAGGAGTCTTTGACACTAGAGCTATTCCAGACATTAAATTTATAGAGAAATCAATATCTCTCTTTGGGGGTAGTCCCGATACCTCCTTGAACACATCGCCAAATTCTTCCAGGACTGCATGATCTTCCAAATTTGGAAACTTATCTTTAGGTGTCTCTTCCATACGAGCTGCAAATATTTGACATCCTTTTCTGTAACATTTCTTCAGCTGCAATGCTGAAATTTCTTTGATGGTTACTGCCTTGGGAATTCCCTGCACTTTTCTTAGGCTCCCTTCCTCATCCAAGCAAGTAAATGCCTTATTATGACAGTCTAGGACAGCATGATGTTGGTCCAACCAGTCCATCCCAATTAGACATTCATAGGAACCTAAAGGAAATATGTTCAAATATGCCCTGGTGTTCAGTCCAGTCATGTCCATAAGACATGACTTAACCATCTCATTAACTTTTCTTTTGGCTCCGGTAGCCAGCTGCACGAAACAATATTTTCCATGCTTGCTTCTTGGCAAATGAAATCTTTCCACCATCTTAGGATATATATAAATATGACTAGCTCCTGAATCGATTAAAATTACAATGATTTGGTTGTTGAGCATACCTTCCACTTCAATGATATGTGACTGATACTCTGCTTTCTTGTTGTCCAGGGCTACATAGATCCTTGGTACATTTCTTCCCATGTCCTCCATTTTTTTAGCTTGTTGTACACTGTGAACAATCCTCACTTTTTCACCTCTGTGGGCACAATATTTGAACATATGATCTCCTTTACAACCCCAACATTGAATAGGTGGATGCCCTAGCCTTTGACCCCCTATCTCAATCGTTCTTGGTTCTCTAGAAGTTGGTTTGTTAGGAACCAAATATAAATATAGCATAGAAAAACCTTAGAAAAAGTACTCAATGCCTTGGAAAAGAGATAATTTCAGATAATAAGCCTGTTCAAGGGGGCAACCTCCTTTTACCCCACTTAAAATGTTCAAGTACAAGATGATTCCAAATGAAAATGTCTCCTTTTTATATATAGGAGACTAGGAGGTATAATTACAACTAATGTAATAAAGCCGACATAAATAAAATAACATTACTAATGTAATATGCCCCAATTAAGGGGCAATGAGCCAATATTAGGGCTTAACACGCCCCTCCCCTTAAGACAAGTGTTGTCCGCAACGCTTGAGTAACTCTGGATGCTTCTATATAAAAGATTCATCTTCCCAAGTGGAATCTTCAGCCGGTAGTTTCCTCCATTTAATGAAATACTCTGAAATAGATCTATTCCTCAATTGGCGAATTCTTGTGTCAGTGATGGCTTCAGGATCCAATATGATTTTTCCTTCCTTGTCAAGTTCTGAAAATATAGTTTGAACTGGGATCTTGTCACCTATAACCTTCTTTAAGCATGAAACATGGAAAACTGGGTGTACTCGTGAAGATGCAGGCAACTCCAATTTGTATGCCATAGTACCAATCTTTTGCAACACCTTAT
>ML786865.1:304079-320725 GCA_009831015.1 Picea engelmannii | reverse complement strand
GTGGCATGTTGGCCAAGTATCACTTTTGAACCTTGATTTTGAGGTGGTTCTGCTAGACAATCTTTCTTCTATTGTATCTCCCAAGTTTCGGCCCTTCTGGGTATGAAACTTTCTTTTATGTAGTTCTCTGATATTTCTTCTCTACAATGCCATAGGTCTGATCAAAATTGGATGTGCCAAGTGGAATTTATGGTAACTTCCCCACAACTTGTCGATTTTTTTCCTTTCCAGGAGATCTCACTTGTATAGCGTGCCCCACACAAAATTTTTGATATAAAATTCTGAAACTCGTACCCAAAATACTAAAGACTGTCCATGATCTAATGAAACTAGTCCCACTCAATTTGGATACTCTAGGAAGAAGTTATGATTGTTTTACCTGGAACACCTTCTTGAGACTAGTCAATAGGACTAGTCAGATACCCTATCTTACACAGGGTGTATATAAAAATTTAAGATGACCCAGAAGATGAAAGTCTTACCATATATACATTAGTAATTTCTATGAATAGACTCCAGAGTTTAGTGTCTGGAACATTACAAAAAAGTTTTTATAGCAAAAATTCTGCAATGACTCATTTCAGGATGATTCCAGAACCCTATCTTGTACATGCGGTATCTTTGAAAGTATAAGGCCTTAGGAGCTGAAATTTTAACCCAACGTACCTTGATCCATATACTAAATATCCTCCAAGAAGTTCCTTCTGAAAAATTGTAGAAAAAGAGTTATAGCAAAAATTTCAACGTGTCTCAGATGTAGCAGCAAAACCCCAAGACCTTGAGCTCTGATACCATATGTTAGGAACCAAATATCAATATAGCATAGAAAAACCTCAGAAAAAGTACTCAACGCCTTGAAAAAGTGATAATTTCAGATAATAAGCCTCTTTGAGGGGGAAGCCTCCTTTTACCCCACTTAAAATGTTCAAGTACAAGATGATTCCAAATGAAAATGTCTCCTTGGTATATATAGGAGACTAGGAGGTATAATTACAACTAATGGAATAAAGATGACATAAATAAAATAACATTACTAATGTAATATGCCCCAATTAAGGAGTAATGAGCCAATATTAGGGCTTAACATGGTTTTCCCTGAGTATTACTTCTGAAGCATGGTGGCTTAGTTCCCTTCTTCCTCTGATCCATCTTGAATTTATTTTTGTCTTCCCAAGATTTTTGGAAAGTTGGCCTTGCTTTTTGCTGATCATATATGCATTTAGCTCACCTTATGGCCTTGTCCAATGTCTTGGGATCATCATACTATATTTTGTCATTGATGAATGATGGCAATCCACTCAAATACCTCTGAATCTTAATTGTATCATTTTTTTATAAAGGAGACATACTTTAGTAGTTCTAAAAACCTTCTCTCATATTCATCTATGGTCATACTCCCAAGCTCAAGTTCAAATAACTCTTTCATTTTATTGTCATAGTATCTTTTTGTCAAGTATTTCTTCTCAAAATACTTCTTGAATTCCATCCAAGTAACACTTTTCTCTTTAATGTGTTGCACCTACACAAGTTGATCCCACCACATGGATTCCTTTCCCTTGAGTTGATAGATGAAAATTATTCCTTATGCATGCGAAGAATAGTTATGCAATTGAAAATACTTTCTCATGCCCAACAACCATGTCTTTGCATCTTCATCCTTTTTGTGCTCACCATCAAATGTATGAGGTTTGATTGTTCATTTCTCCTCGTAGCTCATCCACCCCAGACCTCCTATGCTTCCTGACATGAGATGGAATTGAGATGATGTTTTCCTTCTTATTGGAATTCCTCGAGGAGTGATGGTGATGTCTACTAACACTTCTTGTTATTATTTTCTCATCAGGAGGCCTGTGACTTCCTGATTTGCTTGAGCCACTCTCCTTATCCAATTTATTTTCTATTATGTTCAAGCTCTATATTAGCTTTATGTTGAAGTCCTCTTTTTGCTCCTTGTCTCTCATAATCCTTTCATTATCAGCTTTATGGCTTTGAACATCCCTCTACAAATTGTTATCACTGAAATTTCATCCGCAAATGGTTATAGGAATCTAGCATCTCCAAACACCTATTAGTTCATCCAATGCCTAAAAATTCTTTTCCAAAGGGCACAAACTATACAACTGGTTATAAAATCAACATGCGCTCATAATACAAAGGAAGTGCGTGCATGTGCGCCAGTTGAAAATGCAGGAAAATCACACATGTGCCCAATGCGCGAATGTGGACCCAAAAAGCCACACACACCTCAGAACGATGCATTCATGATTCTGGTCGGCCTCCCACCCACTTCTGGTTCAGATCACAAGTCGATTTGACCCTCAAATTCGAAGTGAATCTGAGTGGGGGGCTGGTCAAAGACCTAGAGGTGCCCTAAAGGGCTCCTTGTTCACACTAAAGACTGGTTGGATAATGCCTCAAATATTTTCTATAAAAAGAGGCCATGGGTGTACTATGTTTCCAAGAATCTATTTGTATTGTTATGATGCCTCTATTATCCTACAAGGAATCACTTTCCTCATTGGAGCATATAAACACCATTTCATTGGGTATTCACATCACCTCTTGAGTGAACGTGCTTGGGATTTCTTCACCATTTCCTTTTAGTTTGCTATTTGTAAGAAGATCTCTCTCATTGGGGGTTCAAGAGCCCTCCCTTGGAGGAATAGGGGAACCATAAGTCTCCCTTTCTCTTTGATGTTTTCATACTAATACAATCTATCCATTGGTGGTATGAATATTGCTTATTTTTGGTTCTACTTTCCTTATGCACTTTAGTTTAATTTCTTTAATTGTTAGTAGCTTATTTGTTTATTTGTTTCTTGTGCTTGATGTGTCTAAATCTTGCACTAACTTCTGTCCTGTTCAACTAACCCAACTGAACTTGCAAGTGTCCCTCTTTTGCTCATTCAGGTGACGAAAATGATACTTATATACAGTACTACCTGTCGCCCCGAGACCCGTACCATTCAGCTAGGACAAACCTGGGATGTCTCACTCAACAGATGGATTGATTGGTACCATGACAAACCACAATTCGTACATCCAACCACAACCTATGTATGGTACACCTCACTATCCACTGATATATGTGGGACCCCCTGGGTACCCTTCTTCCCATTGTCAGCAACCATACCCTGTTTGTTAGAAAAACAGGACCACAGAGCAATAAAATAAAACAAATGCAGAAACAAAACACAAAAGATACAAAATACAGGAGAGACACATATTTACATGGTTCACCCAATGTGGGCTACATCCACCAGAGAAATTTCTAGGTCCTTCCTTTTATTATTATCCAGCAAATGAAGGGATACAACCTACAACAAAACTCACTGTAACTTCCTCTTCTTTCTCTCACAGTCTCCTCTCTCAGAATACAATACTCACCATAATGCATAGCCACAATACATTTCCCTTATAACATAGGGTTGCCTTCTAGGGCAAAAAACCCTAACATAATTTCTACCGTTAGTGTTGCGCTTCTTTCACCACCTTAGTGAGAAAAATAGAGGTGCTTGTAGGCTTAGTTGGGTTTGCTAAGCAGGACAGCTGTAAGGAAAATGGTTAGAGAAAGAAATATAAAAGAACAACTAAGAATTAAACTAATAAATAAAACAACAACTAAATTAATGAGCATAGGGACATAAGGACAAAAGAAACAATTAGACCCATGTCACCAATGATAAGGCTGATATTAGTGAAAGAAAACACTGAGAAGAAAGAGGACTATGAGTCCCTTCTTCCTCCAAGGGAGGGCTCTTGGACCCCCACAAATAAGCTATTCTTACAACTTTGAAAATGAAAATGAAAATGGTGAAATAATTCTTTGCTAATCCACTCAAGGGGTGAGATGGATTGCCCAATGAAATGATGCTATTATACTCTTGGTAAGGATAGAGGATTCCTCAAGAGAATAATGGCAGCATAACTTTGCTATGAATTCCTTGAAAAATGAAGTGTATCCATGGCCTTTTTATAACATTCCTTTGAGGTATTGTCCAACTAGTTTGTAGTGTGTAAAGAGGCTAATTAGGGAATTTCTAGGTCTTTGACCAGCCACCCAGTCGAATCTAGTCCATATTTGAGTGTCAAATCAACTTGGAAGCTGAACCAGAAGTGGGTGGGAGGCCGACCACTCTCATAAATGCGCTATTTCGTAGGTGCATGGATTTTTGCGACAACAGTCGCGCATCGTGCACATGTGCACGAATCTTGCATTTCTGTTTTGTGCATGTGCGCGCGTGCCCTGTGACTTCATAGCGCCCTTTAATTTTGTCACTATTTGTATAGTTTTTGACCCTTTGGAAATGATTTTGTGTTAATTCAGGTCCATGGGTGACCTTATAACTGTTTGACGATGCTGAATTATTGTAACCATTTGCAGACGAAATTTCAGTGATAACAGATGCCCCCTGATGGATGAGGTTAGGAGCATACATATAGCCGAAATCCATCAATGTTTCTTCTACTGAGAGTGCTGTTGTAAGAGAGAGCGATAGTGAGATTGTCAAGAGTTACCCATTGGAGGGAGAAGGGAACCTGTAGAACCCGACCTTCCATAAGGTGTGTAAAAATAAACTGTGTACAAATGAGGCGGGCATGCCCCATGCTCGTGTCATGTAACTCAAAAGAGGAATAATGTGTTGATATAGACAACTACAACACTCTCGGGGGTGGTCGTGATAAAGGCAGAAGACAATTCTGCAGAGGAACATACTCTAAATGGTAGGTAGTGATGTCTGTAAGAAATGTCACGGATGTTGTAGGCATTGATAGCCTAGCCTAGTTTAGAGGTCTTCGACAAATATAAGAAATAACTGCAATAGTCGCAAAGTAAGACCCACTATAACATGAGAAAGTGTTGAAGTCAAATGTTATGGGGGTCAATGACAGCAGGGAGCAATTGTGGTTCTCCTTATGCCGTCCGAGATCTCTCATTGGATAGGTAATGAGAATCAAGATACTGTCGCCCTTCTGGAAAACTGTGCTGATGTCGACAAAAGGGGGATGCGACTCCCAGAAGCAAAGGGATTCATGAAATCTACTAGGTGAGGTTAGGAATTGGAGGAGGTACATGGTCGAAGTCAATATGTATGGAGGCTCAAGACTACCCTTGGTTGGGGGCATATGCAAAGTATAAGTGGCCACAACCATTCAACTAAGTCGAGTGTCAGGGGGACACCAAGACGTGGGATAAGTTGTGCCAGAGGCGGGACAAAGTGAAAAAACTTAGAGGGTAGAGGTAAGTGACCTGTGGGATACTCAGAGGATATGGATGATGTCAACAAGGGTAGATGATAAGGAGTGCCCCAACCAAGGGTGACATGAGTTGCATTTTCCAAAAAGGGAAGAAGGTCGCCAAAGGTGATGACAAAAAGGTAATGCAAATGATGGAGACAAAGGCGTTTGTACAATAAATAAAGAACAATGTGGGATGAGTGTACAAATACAGAAACGGGTGCCCCAATGTAATATGGTTGGCCTGGGTAGGGCACAATTTTCTTGGAGAACTAGTGGAGGGTGGGGGCCCCATGGGTGGGTTTTTGTATGAGGTAGGTGAAATGAAGGGAACTTTGCAGATGGGCAAACTGATTGTGGATAAAATGGAGGGTTCATGATACTGCGGAGGTGCAGTAAAAAATAGAACCTTGAAGAGATAATATGGGAGTCCGGTGGGAAAGCTAGCAAAATGAGGAGAATGAGTATGTGGATGATTCATGACATAATGTATGATGATCGGGACTCCCATCCCTAAAGGGTTGAAAAACAACATGAGTGTCAATGTGAAAAAGGGTGCTATGAATGGGACAACTCATGTGGGGGAGAGCACTACCGGGTGACAGTACCAGAGATGCAAATGGAGGTGTTGGTACTGCAGATATGGAGATGGGGATCCTAGAGGTAAATGTCAGAGGGTGTGACTGGAGATGAAAGTGAGATTCAGAGGGAATGATTACATGCCAGTTCTAATTATATACCTGAAGGGGTGGCGTTGATGTATGATGACCAAATACCTGCACACATGAAAATCAAATACCCGACGTGAACAATATCTAAAGAGAATCAAATCATACGAGCATTTATTTGATAACTTTGAACATGAGCATGCGTACCTGGATGGGGTATGAAAAAATGGCACCCCGGGGGCTAAGGATCAAAAGTGGCATAGGGACTGTCGTGATGTAGATGATGGGATGCTAATCTCGTGAATGAAGATGGATCGAAGAACGGATACTCAGAGCTCCCAGAATGGTGTTGGGAAGTTTGGTGGAAAGGCCTATATATAGCCGGAGGGCCCACATTGCCACCTCATTTGTACTTGCTGCCAGAGTGACTGGACAAGAGGTATTCAGAGGAGATTGGGAGATTCTAGGAGAATGAGGTAGTCAATCCAGGATTAACGAGCTTTAGGTTAGTAGTATGATCATCCTACATAGAATTAGGTTTTCCATTTTTGGGCAGGGGCTGTATGGAGGGTCGTACAGGGGGTTTTTAGGGATGTGGGCCCCCAAGTGCACGGGCAATCTGAAAATATGCGTGCACAAGTGCACTCCTACCGTCTGGATAGCCGCTCATGGGGGTGCCCATAAGGGGGACTAAGGCACACATTATGTGCATGCCTGTTGGCTACACAACTACACATGTGTGGGCAACTGTGTAGTGGACATGTGTGCTTTGATGCACGTCTGTGTTCTTGACAGGGGTGCATGGAGGCACCCCTATAGGGTGAGAAGGCACACATGTATGCGTTCCTATGAGATGGACAAGCACGCATGAGTGCACGCCTGTGGAGTGAACATGCACGCATATGTGCGCACCTATGGGGTGAACAGGCGTGCATGTGTGTGTGCCTATGGGTTAAACAACCGCGGCTTGGGGGCAAGGTCGGCGGGTGTAAAAATTATCTTTTTAATGTTTGTGATGGTCGAGGTGGCTGACCTCGGATTGTTTTATGTGGTTGCAGGTGATCATTGTGCATGATGCTAGTTGGTTGGCGAGAGAGGGATTGGTCCCAGTTGAGGGATGTCGTGGTGATTGAGGATCCGAGGGTATGTGCTACTTTGGCAGCTTGTGGGCTGCTGAAGTTCTTTGAGTGCCCGTTGATACAGGTGCAGAAGTATCTCCTGCTGTTCCTTATCCAGATGTGGAATCTAGACCTGCATTGTTTCATGGTGCGGGGAGAGTAGATTGCCTTCACTGTGGTGGAGGTCATATATTTTTTGACTGGGCTCCCGTTTCGGGGAACGCCCCTACCAGCGGAGCTGGTGTTACCTAGGGATGTGGCGCTAGTGATAGTGGGCTGGAGGTTCTGTTCAAGGGTGAACTTTATGTCAGGCTCTGTTGTGAGCATCAGGGCGATGGATGCTCTAGCGCATCGCTGTATAGCAACGATGATTGTGAGAGTGTATGGGTCTCTTGCGACTTGGTGGATCAGTGGTGGTCAGCTGAGTGTGATGGAGAGGGTACTGGCATGTGAGCACTTCACCTAGGGGCTTACACTGCATGCTAGGATGGTAGGGCAGCTGGACCATTTTCGGTCCACTGATACATGAGAGTTTTCCTTTGGGTTCATCCTGGTGGCCTGGTTTTTGGAGAGGGTGCCGATGTTGCACCCTAGGATTTTATTGGGCGCTCCTGGGGCGTGGGAGCCATGACTGAGGTGGTGTTCGACTATTTTTCTTCGCCACGGTGGTGGTGAGGGCAGCCACTTCTTTACGGCTGAGGTGACACAGGTGTGGCGGCAGATGTCGCATGTGATATTGTAGTTCCCATGTACTGGTGTTGACTTCCGGGATGATCCGGACATGGTGTTGCCTTCTGGGGAGGTTTTTGATCACTGAGGTATGTTTATGAGTTGTGATATATATTGTTTGTTTTTGATATAGCATGACATGTGTGTTTGGTATATAGATGCTGATACTATTTGTTGTTTGTTTGTATGTGCAGATGTGGCACCTCGCGGGCGCGAGGTTGAGTTGCCGAGGGCTCTCGCTAGCCAAGAGCTGGGGAGACAGCTGCGGGGAGGTCCACGGGAGGGAGAGAGACATCGGCATGAGGACACCGAGGCAAGACCAGCTAATCCTGAGAGAGCAATGAGGAGATGCCAGTTTGATGACCTAGGTGCCAGGCCATCACATGCTCCTCCAGCGGATGCCGAAGCAGATTTTGAGGATATACGCTGTCGGCTGGAGGTGGTGCTACAGGGTGTGCCTGAGGGCATGTGGTCACGTATCTAGGATGAGGGCATCCTGGAGCAGTGTGTGGGGATTCCGCTGCTGTGGCGGGCTGTGGTACGATGAGCAACAGTAGCAGGTGTTGCTATGACTGGACGGTTACCTCCTAGTTAGGAGGAACCAGTAGTGGGTGGGGGACCACCGCCTGAGGGAGGGGTAGGAGGTGGTGCTCTAGAGACACCTTGAGTGGTGCTCTATGTATTTTTTTTGTATTTTTTTATATAGGCTGGTGAACCCATTTTGTATTGAGGTGCTTCACTGGCCTGCGGATACTTGTATTTTTATATGTAAACATGTGGATGGCACTTTGGACCGTCTTATATATACATGAGTATACATTTGGAGATCTATGTGATGTTTACATGTGGTTTGTTAATGTGTTGATGATGTCTAATCTATATATGTTGTGACAGGTTGTTGATATGTTTATGTATGTGGAGAGGTATCTTGATGTGATATATGCCAGTCTAACACAATATTAGCTAAGTTATTTGTAATTTGATTCAATTGTCTTGGAATATGTGTAAATGTAATGGAATCAAAATGTCGAGATAAAAGTATAACCTGTAGGTATTTTTGAAAGAGGCAAGGATCGCATACGCGATACACATTGTTGATATGGAGAATGACTAGTTGAGAGTCGAGCAAGACATTAAGGTGACGAATACGATGATGCTGGGCATCGACGAGGAGGCCAATGACGACAGTGCATTTGGCTTGGTTGTTGGTGGCTGAACCCAAACATATGCCACTTGAATGGAGCATTTCATGTGAGGGGGTATATAGGGCCCAAGCTGCCGAAGCGAGATTTTACATCCAATGGTTGGCGCCGTCGGCATAACCGATGTGGTAGGCTGGTGGAGGAAGCATCTGTTAATAGCACAAATGATAGCTTAGACGTGAGGGATGGAAAAAAAGATTAAAAACACTATAAAAGAAATAACCTAAAGTAGAACTGCTACGTTTAGGCATAAAATTTCTTTAAGTAGAACTTGTTGACGGGTTCTTTGAGAGAGAGGCCATCGGGAAAGGCCAGGATGTATGCGCCTTTGGTGAGACAATGTTGGATAATGTATGGGCCATGCCATAGTGACTCGAATTTTCCATGACCAAATATATCATGAGCGATATCATAAGCAAGGATGAGATCGCCTTCGTGAAATGAGCGAAGGTTGACAGGTTGATCAAAGGTGGCCTTTGATCATTTTTTAGTTGCCTCATTGTTCTGTAATGAAGATCGACGATCTTCATCCAGGGACTCTAAATTTAGCAAGCACTACTCCAATGGAGTAGTGTTGGGTAATAGCTCAAATGCGGTGCGTAAGGCGGGAATTTCTCACTCGATGGGAAGAGTGCCTCAACCCCATGGACTAGATGAAATGGTGGAAACTAGTGGCTATTTTCACAGTTGTACAGTAAGCCCATAGCGCGGAAAATAACATATGATGCCAATTGGTCTTATGTTTGTTAACCGTGCATTGTAACATGGTCTTGAGGACCTTGTTAACTGCTTTGACCTATCTGTTAGATTGAGGGTAATATGGTGAGGCAAACTCATGGGAGAATCCTAATCGAGATGAGAGTTCGATGAAAATCTCATTTTCAAAGTGTTTCCCATGATCAGAAACTAATTGGAGTGGTACTCCAAAGAGGGATATGACGTGGTTAAAGAAAAAACGTGCTGCGGTGTCAGTGGTATTGTTGAAGGTGGGCATAGATTCCGCCCATTTTGTGAAGTAATTGACTGCGATGATAATGTATTTGTGGCCATTGCTGGAGGGGGGATTACAAGTCATGAAGTCGATGCCCCATTTACAAAAAGGGCTGGCAGTGATGACTGGATGAAGAAGAGCAGGTCGTGCTCGGGCTTTGTTGGCGTAAATTTGACACTTCTCGCACCGTTTCACAGCGTGAGTGCAATCGTGAAACAAGGTAGGCCAAAATTAACCTACTCAGATGATCTTCTGAGCAATGGACATTCCCGAAAGATGCCCCCCACATGCACTGCTATGGAAGTCGTTCAAGACTCTGTCGGCCTCGTCAATGGTCAGGCATCGATGAAGAATGGTGTCGACCCCTCACTGGTATAAGATGTCTTCGATGAGGAGGTAGCGGGGTGCCTAGTGGCAAATACGACGACGATCATCTCAGGAAAGGTGGTTACTGAAATTTTGAGTTCGGAGGTAGACGAGGAGGTCACTGTACCAAGGATCATCCAAAGTGATGTAAAAGAGGTGTTCATCGGGAAAGTCGGTATTGACGGGGGCATTGGTTGTGTCAGAGGGGAAGGTCGTGACAAGTTCGGCGAGGATGAGGTATTTCTTTCTCTTGGGTGTTGAGAATTCAAGATCGTACTCCTGAAGGATAATGATCCATCGGGAAAATTTGCCATTAATTTACCGACAACTGAGCAAGTATTGCATAGGGTTGGAATCTGCTATGACCTTAGTTGTGCGAAGCAGAATGTAATGACGCAGTTTTTGAACTGCGAGGATGACTGCAAGGGCTAGTTTCTCTTCGTGGTTATACTTCAGGGGTGTCCCTGAAAGGCTTTTACTAACGCAATAAATGACATGCTCACTATCATCATCACCGATTTGAACGAGAACTCCTGCTACTGAGACGACTAAGGCTGATATGTAGAGGATATAGTCGCGATTTTAGTCGAGTGCACTAATTAAAGGGGAATTGGAGAGTGCCATTTTAATATTGTCAAATTACTTTTGGGCATTTTCATCCCAGTAAAATGGGATGTCGTGGCGTAGTAAGCGAAGGAAACCGTGTGCGTGAGTGGCGTAGTCTGGGACAAATCACCGTAGAAAGTTAGCCTTTCCTTGTAGGCTCTGGAGTTGACATAAATTTCGGGGAGGTGGAATTTTGGTGATAGCTTGGAATTCGAGGGGGTCCATGGTAATACCACTTTGGGAAACGATGAATCTGAGGAGGCACCTCGCAGTGACGTAGAATACACACTTGAGGGGATTCAAGCGGATGTTGTACCGACGACACCGTTGGAAGATGATCCGTAAATCATCAAGATGTTGGGTTCACTTCTTGGATCGAGCTATGAGGTCATCCAAGTATGATAGAATGATATGATCTAGATTGTGAAAAATATATGTCATAGCCTGTTGGAAAGTAGCACCAGAATTCTTTAGGCCAAACGACATGAAACGATATGCAAAAGTACCCCTAGGGGTAGTAAATGCGGTTTTGTACTGATCGGTTGGGTGAATTTGGATTTGATTATAACCATAGAAACTGTCCATGAAGGATAGAGCCTCATGGCCTGCGCATTCGTCGATAATTTGATCGATGAAAGGCGTTGGAAAGTTGTCTTTGGGACATGCATGATTGAGATCGCAAAATTTCGTGCAGACGTGGATAGTGCCTTGTTTTTTATTAACAGGTACAAGGTTGGAAACGCATGAGGTATAGGCGATGGGGTAGATGAACCCAACCGCACATAATTTGTCAATCTCGACTTTGATGTCCATTGCTTTGGATGGGTGTAGAGGTCGCTGTTTTTGACGAACGGGTGTAATGTCAGGCTAGGTGTCGATGCAATGTTTGATGATAGAGGGATCAAGGTTAGGAATTTCTGTGTATGACCAGGCAAAAATATCCCGATATTTCTGGAAGAGGGCTTTATAGGCAGTGATTTCTTGAGGAGTGCAAGCGGCTCAAATAGTGATTTCCTCGACAATGCCATTTTTGATGGAAATGTCGATTTTGATGGTCGAGGAAATGTTGGCCATGTTGCCTTCTTCAAAAGCATCAGGGGCATGAATGGGGTTGTTGAACTAGTCGATATGACCTGATGGGATAAAATCCTTGGTTTTGACAATGTATATGGGGTGTTGGTTAGGAGGCATGGAGGCTTCCTGTGGAAAGAAGAGCGCTCGGTGGTGTAGCACGTCCCATGGGTAGTCGAGGGTGTTTAACACTTTGAGTATTTCCTCATCATAGTGGAATTGGTAGGAATACAAGGGGTCGTGAAGAGTGATATTGGTGACTGTTGTCATGTGTCTGCCCCCTAGTGATGAAGAAGCAGGGGGAACGTCGTAATGGAATTGCGATGGTTCGCTCGACATAAACCAAATATTGAAATACTGAGGAGTACCCATGGTAGTTGGATGTAAAATTTCCATAGGGAAATGAGAGGGAGAATTGGGGGGATTTGGGGGTGAATCCTAGGATAAGTCATCCATGAACCACATAGGTGTTGGGAGGGCCTCGGGTTTGGGAGAAATGAGATGAAGAATTTCTAGTGACGAGGTAAGGTCAACCATCGATTTTGTGGGTTGTTGAATCAAGGTCAATTGGTGTTGTTTGTATTCAATGATCATAAGACACTGGTATGTAAAATGATCTAAGGATTCACATAGAGAGCAAGGGCATCTCATAAGTTCATTGACTGAAGTTGTGACATAATGGATGTCAGTGATTTTTGGTAGGGATGATGTAGCTGGACTGGGTTTGCTCTGGAAGCTTTGGTGTACTGCAGCTAATGTCTGTCGAAAGCGTGGCAGTGTTGGGAAATGGTGTGTATAATGGCCATATTCTAAACATATAGCACAAGCGAATTTGGTTCACAACCCTTTACTACTTGAGTGAGGGGCGGTAACGATAGTACTTGCTACGATGGCGAGTGTTGATGGAGTTTGATTGAGTGGAATCAAGTTCTGTAACTCTGGTAGAGATGGGCAGTTGTTGGTTTGGTGTCCATATTTATCACATAGCGTGCAAGGGGGTTGGACGCGGGGGGGAAGTGGAGTTGTGGGCTCCTTCTTCTTTCTTCTACCCCCAACTGTAGTAGGGGGATTAATGAGTGGGGGTGGAGAGGGTATGGTGGGATTGAGTATGGGAATCGTCATTGGGATTCCTTCCAGTTTGGGGGGAAGGGATGGTCGAGGGACCATCTCTGGTGGATGTAAATACCAAACTGGAATTGCTAACACCATATTAGGGAGGGTAAGTGTTGTGGCTACTTGGAAAGCTTCAACGCCAAGTGGAGGGTAAAATAAGGGGATTTGAGTAATGGCTTGGGGAACTATCTCCCAAATTGGGATATGGCCTTGGGGAGAGGTGAAATCGTGGATTGGTGGGGTCGACGAGTTCGCAGGAGGCTCGTGAGGGGGGAGCTCTGCGACTAGTGGGACGTCAGATATGATAGAAGCCTCCTTAGGAGGAAGGGTATCTTCTATGTTAGTTCCATTAGATGATACGACACATACTTGATTGGAAGGATGAAGGAGCGGTGGTGTTCCATGGTAAGTTCCTAACAATGATGGATCTTTGAAAATTCTGGGACCCATTTCGATGAGTGGGTATGTTTCATGACTTGTGTGGATGAGAGGGAGAATGATATCGATGTTGGCAGATGGGTTAGGCTCGTAATGTGAGACTTGGTCAATGGTAACAATCTTCCCGTTGTGGGGGAACATCATTGTTCGAAAGACGAAAGAGGCAAATGCCTTCATAGTGTGCATGTAGCTATGACCGAACAAGATATTATAATCGAGTGGGGCATCGATAAATTCAATGTCGATGAGAATAGTCTTGCCCCCAATTTCTGCGGGGACATTTTGGAAGAGCCCTTTAGGAGATGATGGTCGTCCGTCATAAGCTCGTAAGGTAATGGAAGAGGGTATGAGTTCAGGGGAACCAGGTTTCTTCCATACATATTTGTACATAATGCATGTAGATGCACCTTCATCGATGATACACCGATGAAATGTAATGTTCCATATTTTCACTTGGATTTGGAAAGTGATCAAAGCAGGAAGGCGAGGTTCCCTGCTATTGAGATCAAATGTAACGAGTTGAGTATCTGTGGGGTCGACTACTCCCAAGGTGGAAAGTAATGATTTCCACTGAGTGGGACAAGTCTGAAGGACTTCTAATACTGACATGGCAGCTGGGGATTGTGCTAAGTCATCAACCAAACTGTAATTATGAGCTTCCCTAGCCTATGGGTTGTGGACATTCCTATGCAATGGGATGCGAGGGATGCACAGAGGTGGTTCTGTGTTAGGGTGAGGGATCACCAATGGGGGTCTTGTTTGTGTGGGAATTTTTTTTGGAGGAATGGGAGGAGACTTAGTGGGTGCATGATACTGACGATTACGTGTTTGCAATAGGATTTCTTCTTCACTGGTGAGGAGGATCATGCAATCTGTTGGATTGTTTGGATTAAGGTACTGTCTCACCTGGGGTGGGATAGACTGCGAATCTTGTTGGGTGTTTATCACACCTTGGGGTGGAATAGGATTCTCCATCACGGCTGGGGGGGTTGTTGCACATATTGTTGTGGGGCTTGCTGAGGGGTAAGCGGTACTGGAGGATGTGGTAGACTACCTGAGTCTTTCAGCCATTTAAAATCAACGATTTGGGGGCAATGATGAGTATAATGACCGAAGTCACCGCAAAGGGCACAAGGGAAATTGGTCTTGATAGTATTGTTATTTCTCCCTTGACGCCTGCTGTTATTTCCCCCCTGGGGGTTTTGATTCCCTTGGTTCTAGTTGCCCCCAGCTGGTTGGTTTTTTTGGGGTTGATTCCTGCCTTGGCCTGGGTTGTTATTGTTCCTGTTTCTTCCTTTATTTTTGGCATTATTAGACGGATGGGTCGGATTTTCCATATTCAACTGTTCAAAGTTTTGATATTGCTGAATGGGAGAGGGTTGAAAAAAATTCACCCCAGCATGAGGATGTGGGGGAGCCATGGGTTGTGGGGGACTGTTTTTGGGGAAAATCACCCTACGGACTAGCAAATAGAGTTCAAACTTTGCATGCAAATATGACCGAATAGAAATTACTTTCTACCTTCATCCCTAGATTTAAATCCCCTTTTCTTAGTAAATGCATGGAAATATCAACCTACCTTGTTCCCAACATTTGATGTCGATCCTCCATTATGCTTGATTACTTGTTCGCAATACTCCTTCCAAAGCTGACCTGCATCCAAGACAAGCAACAACTATGCATGCATACTACTTATATACTAACGGGTTAGAAATTTAAACATAAACTAATCAAACCATAAAAAGCTCATGAATTGGGATGGGAAAAGCATTCTCTTTATTACTTAGAATGAGTCAACTTACAAAATATGAGACCATCCACCACTCAAACCTGATCCTGGGCTCCTCTTCTTCTGTCCTTCAACTGGTTTGCTTTGAATCTTCTTTGGCATAAGGAAAGGCTAAAGGGTTGGGACAATGGGAATACATAAATGGGCAAAGTTTCTTTGCTATATTTTTCCTTTTCCAAATGGGACCCCTACCCCTTATTTTATAGGCTAGAAGGAGCTAGGTATTTGGATGAACCCTTAGCCATGCATGGCCAGGAGTTTCAGTTAACTCACCCATAGATTTTTTTTTTTCGTCGGCAACTTTCCTTTTTTCATGCTTTTGTTGGTCCACGCAGGCTGTTTTGGGTCAGACAACGTGTACATGTGTGCAGTATTGTATTAGGGCACATGGGCCTTTATACAAGAGGATTTTCAAAGAGTTGTTTAACAGTGTTTTGGCAAAGAAGGGATATTAGTTGCCCAGATGCCAGGTAAGCATGTGTGGTGCAATTTAGGGTTATAACAGGGACCAAGAAATGGAAAGTATAGATTCTATGGGGGTAATGATCCATAAGGTACATAGGAAGGTGTGACACTTTTGCTAGTACTATAAGCTGAGGTAGAGGGGGTATTAGAACTTGTTTAAATAGGTGGGTGTATGGGGGGTGCCGACGGTGGCCTACTGATGGGTGGAGGCATAGCAATAGGGTATGGTTGTTGATAAGGGGGTGGGGGGTAATAAGAGGTTCCCCCATATGTCCACAGATATTGAGGTGTGCCATACATTGGTGGTGGTTGGGGTTGAGGACTGTGGTGTGTGGTATTACCAATCAATCCGTCTGCTAAGTGAGACATCCCAGGTTTGTCTTGACCGAATGGCATGGGTTTGGGGAGGTCAGGAAGTACTGTGTATAAGTACCCTGACTGTGAATAGATGAGGTCATATTGTTGAGCCTTATTGATGGCTTCCTCTTCGGATTGAGGGAAGGTGGAAGCTACATCCTTACCGAGGAGAGAGACAAGTAATCGAAGAAACCAGTCAAGGCACTGTTGTTTGGTGGTTTCAACTTTTCATAAACTACGTCGTCTATGCCACTTGTGAATGCGATCAATGATATGTGTGGTTGAGGTTTGTTTGAAATTAGAGAGTAGTTCAAGACCATTGTCATGGCATATTGGTAAGTGGAAGAAGGTCAAAAATGCTTTGGCCAAGGACTCGAAAGTCGCATGGGACCCTGATTTTTCATCTACATACCATTTGGCTGATGGGCCAGTGAGTGTGCATTGAAATAATCGTAGTCTAATGGAATCATCCATGATGCTGTTGGAAGAGCACCA
>ML786865.1:262764-298299 GCA_009831015.1 Picea engelmannii | reverse complement strand
TATTACCAGTACATAAACACAATGTACTTACCTTATCTCCTTTTGCTATCACCAATGATCCTTTGATGATCTTCCATGTCTTATCTGTAAATATGGATACACAACCTTCACTTGCCAACTGCCCTGTTGAAATTAGATTTTTCCTTAAATCTGGAACATGTCTTACCTCTTTCAACAACCATTGGTTTCCATTGTGTTTCTTTATTTTTACCTTTTCCATTCCAACAATTTTGCATGGTGCATCATCACCCAAATGAACCTGTCCAAAATCACCTTGAACATAATCTAGAAAATGTTTCTTATGGAGTGTGACATGAAATGAAGCCCCTGAATCTACTACCCAAGACTCATAAATATTATCTACAGAAAGAATTAAAGCATCTTGTAACACATCACTTGTTACATTTGCTTCTTGATTTCTCTCCTGTTGTCCATCTCTTTGTTTCTTTGGAGCTCTGCAATCTTTCTTCAGATGTCCTTTCTTCCCGCAATTCCAACACTCTATCTTTCCAATTCTGGATTTGGATCTACCCTTCCTAGAATTCCCACGGTTCCCTGAGCCCTTTCCTCTATCCTTTTGTCTTCCCCTGTTCTCCATGTTTAATGCATTATGTGATGTCTCACCTGTGATTTTCTGTTGCATTTCCTCACTAAGGATAACACCAACAACATCATCAAATTTTAAAGTATTTGAACTAGAGACAGAGTTACTTATAGCCTTGACCAAGCCATTTCGGCTTTCTAGCAATGAGCACAAGATTAGAAGAGCCCTAACCTCATCATCAAAGTCCACTTTTATAGAAATTAGTTGATTAGTAACCATATTAAATTCATTTAAATGATCTGCAATAGACCCACCTTCTGACATCTTCATATTAAATAATCTCTTCATTAGAAATACCTTATTAGAAGACGAAGGTTTTTCATACAGTTTAGCAAATGCATCAATCAGATCCTTCATTGTCTTTTCTTTCAAAATATTGAAAGCCATCGATGCTTCCAAGCTCAACCGTATTGTTCCTAGAGCCTTTCTGTCAATAATATCCCATTCTTCATCCTTCATGGACGTCGGCTTCTTTTCTACTCTGCCCAATGGTAGGAATAGATCCTTCTGATATAAGTGATCTTCCATCTGCATCTTCCATAACTGGTAGTTTTTGCCGTTAAATTTCTCGACCCTAAACTTTCCATCTTCCGACATTTCTCCCACTCGAACCAGGAACCCTCTTTTCCTGTGAGCTACCTTTCGCTCTGATACCAGTTTTTAGAAAAATAGGACAACAGAGCAATACAATAAAAAAAATGTGGAAACAAAACACATAAGATACACAATACAAGAGAGACACATATTTACGTGGTTCACCCAGTGTGGGCTACGTCCACCAGAGAAATTTCCAGGTCCTTCCTTTTATGATTATCCAGCAAATGAAGGGATACAACCTACAAAAAACCCATTGTAGCTTCCTCTTGTTTCTCTCACAGTCTCATCTCTCAGAATACAATACTCGCCATAATGCATAGCCACAATACATTTCCCTCATAATAGAGGGTTGCCTTCTAGGGAAAAAAACCCTAACATAATTTATACCATTAGATATGCGACCTTATAATGAACGGTCTAGATTTACAATGAAATTACAATATACATTTACAAGGCAATTTTTCATTCGGGGGCTTTACCCATGAGCCCCCATTGGGGGATGCTGCCCTCGAACTGCCCAATAGGCCCCTCAGACCCCGCAAAGGGGTACCCCCCCTCTGCACTCCCCCACGTGGAAGAGTGTACATACTTCTAGGGTGTAAAGTCTTCATGGGGTATAAACACGGTTGAAAGCAAGGACCTCTAAATCAAGAACATAATCAGGCTCCACAACCAACACTGTTGTCCTTTCTCCACCCATGAGTGGACCCACATCGACACCCATGATGCACCCGATGACGCCACCAATTTCTGGTACCCCCTCTACCTCAACTTACACCCTAAGCACCAATGAAATCACTACGCCTTCCTATGTACCCTACAGATCATTGCCACAAAATAATCCATACTTTCCATTTCCTGGCCCTCCACAGCCCATGGCTCCACCACAAGGACACCCACATGGTGGGGTTAACTTTGTTCAACCCTCTGCCATTCAGAAATTTCAAATATTTAAACAACTGAATACAAAAAGTCCAACCCATCAGTCGAATAATGCCAAAAATAAAGGCAAAAACTGAAACAATAATAATCCAGGACTAGGGGAAATAATCCCCAACAAAACCAACCTGCCAGGGGCAACTAAAATCAAGGGAACTAGAACCCCCCTAGGGGAAATAACAACAAACACCAAGGGAAGAATAAAAACAACCTTCAGACAAACTTCCCTTGTGCCCTTTGCGATGAGTATGGCCATTATACTCACCATTTCCCCTAAATTTTTGACTTTAAATAGATGAAAGACTCTGTGAATGGACCACATCCCCTAACACCGCCTGCCCCTTAGCAGGCCCCACAAAAATATGTGTAACAACCACCCCTAGCTATGTTGAAAAACCCAATTCCATGCCAAGGGGTGATGAATAACCAACAAGAGATGCACCCTACCCCACCACAGATGGGACATTATCCAAACCTTGACACTCCCGTGGATCACACTATCCTCCTCACTAGAGAAGAATAAATTCTTCTGCAAACGCATAGTCATCAGTACAACACACCCCCTGTATATACTCCCACCACCTCAGAAGCATTTCTAGTTACAATGGGACCACCTCTGATTATTCCGCTCCCTAACACTGAAACACCCCTTTGTATTCCTTGCATCCCATTACGATGGAATGTCAACAACCCTTAGGCTAGGGAGACACACAATTACATCCTGGTCAACGACTTGGTGCAATCTCCTGTTGCCATGTTAGTCTCAGAAGTCCTTCAAACCTGTCCCACTCAACATAAGTCATTACTTTTCACCATGGGGGCAGTCGACTCTGTTGATACTAGACTTATCACATTTGATATGGATTGTGGGGAACCCTGTCTCCCTACTTTGGTATCTTTCCAGATACTAGTCAAAATTTGGAACATCATAGTTCATCGATGCATAATTGATGAAGGGGAATCCACATGCATCATGTCCAAATCTATATGGTAGAAACTCGGCTCCCCTGAGCTAATACCCTCTGCCATTACTTTGAGAGAATATGATGGACGACCATCCTCTCTTGAAGGGCTCTTTCAAAATGTCCCTGTTGAACTAAGGGGAAAAACCATCCTTATTGACATTGAGGTTATCAACACTCCACTCGATTACAATATCTTGTTCGGACGTAGCTACATGTACGCTATGAAGGCAATCACCTCTTCTTTGTTTCAAACGATGATGTTCCCACACAACATGAAGATCATCACCATCGATCAAGTTTCACATTACGAGCCTAACTCTTCCTCCAACATCGATAACATCTTACCTTTTGTCCACACTAATCCCAATGCCTACCCACTCATCGAGATGGGCCCTGAAATTTTCAAAGACCCATCCTTACTAGGGACATGCCATGGTGCACCACCACTCATACATCCCTCGACACAAGTGTGTGTCATATCTTTTGAAGGAATGGAAACTGGAGACACCATTCCTCCCAATGAGTCTTCTTCATCCTCTGACATCCCACCTCAGGAATCCCATAAGAACCTTATGACCCCACTTGTCCCAGATTTCACTCTCCCCCAGGGTCAAATCCCGGTTTGGGAAACAGTCCCCCAAGCCATTACAAAAATCCCCTTCTTCTACCCCCCACTAATCATACACTCTTTCCAAGTAGCCACAACTCTTACCCTTCCTAACATGGTGCTTTCCATTTCAGTATGGTATCTACATCCACCCACAAAGGTCCCTCAACCATTCCTCCCTCCCCAAATAGAAGGAATGTCGATGCAAATCTCAATACTTACTCCAACTGCACCACCCTCACCCCCACTTGCTAGCACCACCGCTACAACTGGCGGCAGATGGAAGAAGAAAGATCCCACTGCTCCACTTTCCCCCCCAAGATCAAGCTCCTTGTGCACTGTGAGAGAAATAAGGACACCCCACCAATAGATGTCCCTCTCTCCTTGAGATCCACAATTTAATTAAATTCCCTCGAGCAACCACAACGCTTGTCGCTTCATCCAACACACCTAGTACTACAACTACGTCCCCTACTACAGGTTTAAAAGGGTTGTGAACCAAATTTTCATGTGCCATCTTTTCAGAATATGGCCATTATACCCATCATTTCCTTGCGCTACCTCAGTTTCGACAGACGCTAACAATAGTACCGCAGAGATTTCAACAAGAACCCCCTCCATCCGCGTCATCACAAACCTAGGTCACTGACATCCACTATGTCATGACCTCAGTCAATGAATGGATGAGATTCCATTGCTCTCTCTGTGAATCACGTGATCATTTCACATACCAATGTCCTACAATCATTGAATACAGGCGTCGCCAAATGGCCCTTATTCAAAATCCTACACCTCCCCCACTGCCAGAGGTACCAATGATTACCGCTAATCCATCCCCTGATGTTGTTCATATTGTCTCTCCTGAGCCTAAGTCACTTCCCACTCCTCCATGGTTCATGGATAGCCTATATGAGGATTTTCCCCCAAATCCCCCCAATTCTCCAGTTCATTTCCCCACGAAAATCTTGCGCCTGACTACAATTTTTAACCCACAATATCTCGATATTTGGTTTATGTTGAGTGAACCATCACAAAATACTTGCATCACCCCCTCTACATATTCACCACTAGAAGACAACCACATGGTGACAACCACCAATGTTACTCCCCTATATCCCCTATATTCTCACCAGTTCCATTGCAACGAAGACATCCTCAAGGAATTAAATACCCCCGATTGCCCATGGAATGCGCTCCACCACAGAGTGCTATTTCTCTCATAGGAAGCCTTTGAGCCCCTAGCCAAGAATCCATATACACAATTGAAACCAAATATTTTATCCCATCAGAGAACATATACTGGTTGAACAACCCTATCGCTTCCCCCGATTCTTTTGAAGAAGGCAACATGGCCAACATTTCCCCCACTATCAAAATCAATATTTCCATCAAACCTAGAATCATAGAATAAATCACCATTGGCACCACATGCTCTCCTAAAGAAATTCTAGCTTACAAATCTCTTCTCCAAGAATACCAGGACATTTTTTCCTTGTCATACACTGAGATGCCCAGCCTTGATCCTTCTATTGTCGAACATTGTATAGACACATGGCCTGATGTCACACCTGTGTGACAAAATCAACGCCCACTACACCCATCCAAAGTAGCGGCCATCAAAGCCAAAATTGAAAAATTACGCGCTGTAGGGTTCATATACCCCATCACATATATGTCGTGGGTCTCCAACCCCGTCCTGATCAACCAAAAACAAGGCACTATTTGCGTCTATACTGACTTTCGTGATCTCAATCACGCCTGTCCCAAAGACAATTTCCCAACGCCTTTTATCGACCAAATTATCGATGATTGTGCTAGACACAAGGATTTATCCTTCATGGATGGATTCTCTGGCTACAATCAAATTCAAATTCACCCAACTGATCAGTATAAAACCACATTCACTACCCCATGGGGTACTTTTTCATATTGTGTCATGCCTTTTGGACTCAATAATGTTGGTGCATGTTTCCAACAGGCCATGACCTATGTTTTTCATGATCTTGCTTGCATCATCCTCACCTACTTAGATGACCTCACCACTCGATCTAAGAAACACACTCAACATCTAGATGAGTTACATGTCATCTTCCAATAGTGTCGTGAGTACAATATCCACTTGAACCCCCTAAAGTGTGTATTCTGCGTCACCACTGGGTGCCTCCTTGGGTTCATCGTTTCCCAACATGGCATCATCGTAGACCCCCTCAAAGTCCAAGAAATCATAGAAATTCCCCCCCCTCAGAATTTACACCAGCTACAGAGCTTAGAAGGAAAAGATAACTTTTTACGCCGCTTTGTCCTTGATTACGCCACTCGTGCACATGATTTCCTTCGCTTGGTGCATCATGATATCCCATTTCAATGGGATGAACATGCCAAAACCTCTTTTGATGATTTAAAAGTGACGCTGTCTAATGCCCCTTTGATTAGTCCACCCGACTATGATCGCGACTACATCCTCTACTTATTGGCCTCAACCATCTCAGTAGCAAGAGTTCTTGTCCAACTAGGGGATGATGGCCACGAGCATGTCATTTACTATATTAGTAAAAACCTTTCAGGGCCACCCCTAAAGTACAATCATGAAGAAAAACTCTTCCTTTAAGTTGTCCTCATAGTCCAAAAACTGTGCCATTATATCCTACTTCGCACCACCAAAGTTGTGGAAGATTCCAACCCCATGCAATACTTTCTTAGTCGCAGGAAAATTAATGGAAAATTTTCTCGATGGATCGTCATCCTTTAGGAGTACAACCTAGAGTTTTCCACTCCCAAAAGCAAGAAAGTGCTCATCATCGCCGAACTCATTACGACATTTCCCTCAGATGCTACCAGTTCCCTTGTTAATACGAACTTCCCTGATGAACACCTCTTCTACATCCCCTCAGATGATCCTTGGTATGACGAGCTTCTCATGAACCTTTGAACCCAGAAGTTTGGACCCCATATTTCCCAAGATGATCGTCAACACATTTTTCATCAAGCCCCTCGATATATCCTTATTGGTGACATATTATATCGCTGAGGGGTTGACACCGTCCTCTGTAGATGTTTGATCATTGACGAAGCCAACAAAGTCCTGAATGATTTCCACAACGATGCCTGCGGTGGCCACTTCTCAAGGATTTCCACCACCCATAAAATCATTCAAGTAGGTTTCTTCTAGCCCATGTTGTTTCATGACTGCATTCACGCAGTGAAGCGATGTGACAAATGCCAACTTCATGCCAAAAAAGCACGAGCTCCACCTGCTCTTCTACATCCCATCATCACTGTTGGACCCTTTTGCAAATGGGGCATTGACTTCATTACTTGAAACCCTCCATCGAGAAATGAGAACAAGTACATTATCATTGCAGTCAATTACTTCACCAAATGGGTTGAATCCATGCCCACCTTCAACAACACCGTTGAGACTGCAATGCATTTTTTCTTTAACCACGTCATTTCCTGCTTCAAAGTACCACTACATATAGTGTCCAATCATGGAAAACACTTTGAGAATGATCTCTTCGTCGAAATTTACTCAAATTTAGGATTCTCTCATGAGTTCGCCTCACCCTACTACCCCCAGTCCAACGGGAAGGTAGAGGCAGTCAACAAGGTCCTGAAAACTATGTTGCAGGGTACTGTAAAAAAACATAAGACCAATTGGCATCATATGTTATTTTCAGCACTATGGGATTATCACATGGTAGTTAAAACTGCCACTGGTTTTACATCGTTCTAGCTCGTCCATGGGATTGAAGCCACTCTCTCCATCGAGTGTGAAATTCCCACCTTACACACCACTATTGAGCTATTACCTAACACTGCTCCAATGGAGTAGTGCTTGCTGCACCTAGAGTCACTGGATGAAGACCACCGATCTTCATTACATAACAATGAGGTAGCTAAAAAATGGTCGAAGGCTACCTTTGACCACCATGTCAACCTTCTCTCCTTTAATGAAGGAGATCTCGTTCTTTCCTACAATATCGCTCACGACACATTCGGCCATGGAAAATTTTGGTCATTATGGCACAACCCTTACATCATCTAACATTTCCTCACTAAAGGCACATACAACCTAGCCTCTCCAAAAGGCTACCCTCTCAAAGAACCCGTCAATGGGTTGTACTTAAAGAAATTTTACGCCTTAGAGTAGTCATTCTACACTAGGATTTTTCTTTTTTGTAACATTTTATAGAGTTTTTAGTCTTATTTTTCTCCATGCCTTACGTCTGATCTACCATTTGTGTTATTGATAGATGCCTCCTCCATCGGCCTACCACATCGGTTAACGCTGACGAAGCTATCCGATGGAAACAAAATCTCTCTTCTGCCGCTTGGGCCCTCTATACCCCCTCACATGAACTGCTCCACTCCAACGACATATCTCTGGGCTC
Organism: Picea engelmannii; assembly: GCA_009831015.1. Lineage (NCBI taxonomy): Eukaryota > Viridiplantae > Streptophyta > Pinopsida > Pinales > Pinaceae > Picea > Picea engelmannii. The sequence continues at coordinate 290,196 of ML786865.1, read as the reverse complement.
AACAACCAATGACCAAGATGAATACATAGCAATCATTGGAATCCTTGCTGAGGCTAGTCACCTCCATATTCATCACCTTAGCATCTTACTAGATTCCCAACTCATCGTCCTTTAGCTAAACAATGTGTACCATGTCTGCAATCCTTGCCTCTTCTGCAAATACCTCAAAGTTAGACTTTTATCTCGATATTTTGATTTAATCACATTTACACATATTCCATGACAATTTAATCAAATAGTAGATAATATGGCTAACCTAGTGTTAGATTGGCATTTATCACATCAACACACCATTACACATACATAAATTCTCAAAATATGTCACAACAAACATATTATACATTATAAAAATCACCACCCTATACAACATGGGCTTGCAGGCATACATAAATACAAAAATACATATACGTCAAGCACTCATGGTGCCGCTAGAGAACCACCACTAGGTCCCCTGTCAGGAGGAGGTGCCCCACCAGCTGGGGGTCCTCTCGATCCAGGTGGCAGTCGCCCATTCATCACTCCTGCTGCCACCTTTTCTCTGAGGATTAGGGTATGCAACTCTGCTGGTCCTCCCATGCACCTCTCCAAGACTTCGTTGTCCTATATCTGAGTCCACATGCCCTCATGCACTCCCTATAGCATCGCCTCCAATCGGCGACGAAATTTCTCTAGAAATCCGCTAGCCTTTGTCGGAGGAGCATGTGAAGTCCCCACACCAGGGTCATCATATCGACGCCTCCTACTAGCTCTATCAGCATCAACTGGTCTCCCACCAATCTCGTCCCTCTGGTGTATCTCTCCTTCCTATGACGGTCTCTCAGGCCCCTAACAAGCTGACACTCTAACCAAATTAAATCAACCTCTTGTCCACGTGGCCCTACATCTGCACACACAACAAACAAATGATAACATCAACATCCATCCATACACAAAACATATGCTATAACTATCCAAAACACAAAACACCAAAGACATCAACATACCTTGGTGGTCCCAAACCTCTCCAGGAGGTAAGACCATGTCGGGATCCCGATGATAGTCCATCCCACCATATAGGTATTGCAGGATGATATGTGGAATATAACACACACACATGCTAGCTCCTGTACTTTGAATAGGTGCGTATTCATGTGCCCCTGTACTTTGAAAAGGAACCCATTCATGCATGCCTGTTCGCTACATAGTTGCACACACATGCACAACTATTAGAGAAACAATCGTGCACAAGTGTGCAACTGTACTTCGAATTGGCACGCACCCAATGTGCGCTATTTTTCCCATTCAGGCACCCCCATGCATGACTATCCCAATCATATCCGTGCACCCAAGCATGAGAATCCGTCGATTGCCTATGCACTGGGGGGCCCATCCTCACAAAACCCCACCATACGACCATCTATACGACCCTGCCCAAAATAGGAATCCTAATTACTATGGAGGATACAACCACTAACCTGACACTTGCTAATCCTGGATCGACTGACTTGATCTCCCAGAATCTTCAAATCTCCTCTAAAACCTCTCGTCCACTCACTATGGTAGTAGGTACAAATGAGGTGGCATTGTGGGCCATAAAACTATATATAGTCCTTTTGCCAACGTTCCATTTTCAATTACAGGAGCTCAGAGCCTCCATTTTTCGATCCATCTTTAGCCACAGGATCAGGATCTCTCCCCCTACAAAGTCACATTCCTTGGGTCACCATCCACCCTCGACCTCGGGGGATCATTTTTCTCACATCACGCCCAGGTATGCATGCTCATATTCAAAATTATCGAATAAATGTTATATGTTCTTTATGTTTAGATATTGTTCACGTCAGGTATTCAGTTTTTATATGTGCAAGTACTTGGTCATCACTCACGAACACATCCTCTTCAGGTATATGATCGACACTGGCATGTAATCATTCTCTCTGAATATTAATTGCATCTCCTAGTCACACCCTCCGACATTTTCCTCTAGGATCCTGACACCCGGATTTGCAGTATTATCACCTCCGCTACATTTCTAGTACTGTCACCCAGTAGTATTTCCCCCCACATGAGTTGTCCCATTTATAGTCCCCTTTGGAACTCCGACACTCATGCTTCTTTCACCCCCTAGGGATGGGAGTCCCAATAGTTGTATGCATGTTCGAGAATCAACCACATACTTCTTCTCCTCATTTTGCTAACCTCTCTAATGGACTCCCATGATATCTCATCACGGTTTCACTTTAACTACACCCCCACAGTATCATTAACCTTCCATTTCATCCAATATCAATTTTCCGACCTGCATATTGCTCTCCATTCATGTACCTCATACAGAAATCCACCTATGGGCCCCCTACCCTCCACCAGTTCTCCATGCCACTTGTGCCCTCACAAGACAATCCATCTTGCACTGGGGAAACCATTTCTGTATCTGCAAACTCATTCCAAATTATTCTTTATTCATTTGGTAATTGTACAAAGACTTTGTTTCCTGCATTTACATAGCTTTTGTTATCTCTTTTAGCACCCTTCTTTTTCCAGCACCGTAACCTGTGTCACCCTTGGTTGGTGAATTCTTTACCTTCTACTCTTATTGACATCATCCATCCAAACCCTGAGTATCCCATAGTCTATGTACTCTTGATCTCTGAGTTTTTCCACTTTGTCACGCCTCTGGCACAATTTAAACCCCAGTCTAGTCGTCCCCTTGACACTAGATCCAATTTCACGGTTGCTGCCACTCACACTTCACCTATATCCCCAACCAAGGGTAGTATTGAGTCTCACCGCATATTGACTTCCTCCATGTACCTCATCAGTTCCTAATCTCATCCAATGGATTTCATGAAGCCCTTTTCTTCTTGGAGTCGCGTCTACCTTTCTGTCGACCTCAACACAGTTTCCAGAAGGGCGACAATATCTTGACTCTCATTCCCTTTACAATGAGGAGTCTCGGATGACATAGGGAAAACCACCGTCGTTCTCTGCTGTTGTTGACCCCCATAACATTCGACTTCAACACTTTCTCATGTTTCGGTGGGTCTTACTTCACAATTATTTCACTTCTTTTTATATTTTCCGAAGACCTATGAAATTTGTTAGGCTATCAATGCTCGCGACTTATCGACACTTCTTACAGGTGTCTTCACCTCTTTTTAGAGTTTGTTCACCATCAAAATTTTCCTCTGCCATTATCAAACTGCCTCGGAGGGTACTGCAGTTATCTACGCCAACACATGGTTTCAGTTACTGTCTTACACATTTTTGATTTACATTACATGAGCATGGGTCATGCCCACCTTGTTTGTACACAGTTTTATTTTTCCACACCTAGCGAAAGGTTTGGGTCCCACAGGTTCCCCTTTCCCTCCAATGTGTCGCTCTTCCAATTCCTCTCAACACTCTTTCTTACAATCGTACTCTCAGTAGAAGAACCATTGATGTATTTTGGCTATACGTATGCTCCTAACCTCACACATTAGGGGGCATCTGTTATCACTGAAATTTCATCCGCAAATGGTTATAGGAATCCAACATCTCCAAACACATATTAGTTCATCCATGGACCAAAAATTCATTTCCAAAGGGCACAAACTATACAACTGGTTATAAAATCAGCATGTGCTCAGAACACAAAGGAAGTGCGCGCATGTGCGCCAGTCGAAAATGCAGGAAAAGCGCACATGCACCCGATGCACGACTATGGATGCAAAAATCCATGCACACCTTAGAATGATGCATTTATGATTTTGGTTGGCCTCCCACCCACTTCTAGTTCATCTTCCAAGTCGATTTGACCCTCAAATCCAAACTAAATCTGAGTGGGGGGCTGGTCAAAGACCTAGAGGTGCCTTAAAGAGATCCTTGTTCACACTAAAGACCGGTTCGATAATGCCTCAAAGATTTTCTATAAAAAGAGGCCACGGGTGCACTATATTTCCAAGAATCCATTTGTATTTTTATTCTACCTCTATTCTCCTACAAGGAACCTCTTTCCTCATTGTAGCATATAAGCACCATTTCATTGAGCTATTCACATCGCCTCTTGAGTGAATGAGCCTTGGATTTCTTCACCATTTCCTTTTAGTTTGGTATTTGTAATAATATCTCTCTCATTGGGGGTTCAAGAGCCCTCCCTTGGAGGAAGAGGGGACCCATAAGTCTCCCTTTCTCTTTGGTGTTGTCCCACTAATATAATCTATCCATTGGTGGCATGAATATTGGTTATTTTTGGTTCTACTTTCCTTATGCACTTTATTTTAATTTCTTTAATTGTTAGTATCTTAGTTGTTTATTTGTTTCTTATGTTTGATGTGTCTAACTCTTGAAATAAATTATGTCTTGTTCATCTAACCCAACCGAACTTGAAAGTGTCCCTCTTTTTCTCATTCAGGTGACGAAAAGGATAGAACACAAATTTTTAATGGTCTCTACCATATTCGTGTTTTCATCCCTTCCTTCTCCATGTCCATTAGAGTTTTTTCCTTCAATGCCCAAATGGACATCCATCCCGTTGATCTCATATTACCGGCTGTAAGTCCCTTGTGCATATTCCATTCTTATGGACTCTGTGTTGATCCTGATCTGATCTAGTTTTTGTTAACTCTGCAAAAATGTGTAGCCAACAAAACTTTGTCTGGATAATTGACTCAACAATTTCATGAAAAATATGAACCATTCTGGTTCAATAATATATCAGAATTCTTTCTTCTGATTTCCTGGAAACTTGAATTCATAGATCAATTTTCTGGGTGAATAAATATATTCTATTTTCTGATACCTTTCCAACACCTGCTTCCATGCTTAATTATGAGTCTTGAGTAGAAAGTTATTTTTATTTGAAAATTGCCCATTAATTTTTCTGTTCACACATCAACTTGGCGCAACTCTGTGATGTAATTATGCATTTTTGCACCTACTCCATTGGATTTTTCATAGGATCTCAATTGGGTTTCTTCATATACATATTATAGACATTCTGTCCAAGTTTCACCTTTTTTTGGGTTCCGAGCTGCTAGTTACAACTTGTGGAATTTCTAGGCCAGTTCATGTTTTTGGTCTGGAATGCTACAGGAACCTTCCTTGCCATATTAAACATTTTTAGCATCCCCCAAAATCTAATTCATCTCTAGTAATATCTTCTATGGATTAATATCTTTCCATTTACTGCTCGTGCACCTCAATCTGATTCTGGAGCAGAAATTTATGGCTCTTCTAAGTTAGTTGGGTCTTAAAATTTACCCTCCACTATTTGTGTTGTAACTTTCTCATAAAAGCTCAGTTTGACGAACGATTTACACCATTAGAAATATCTCTCCGAGATCTTTTATTTGAGATATAGAGACTAAGTGTACCTTTCTACACTCTATTCTCATGGTTTTTGAGTAGCTAAAAACAACGTTAAAGGCCTAAAAAACGCACTGCAAAAAGATGGCGTTCAAATGATATGAAACTTCGCAAAAAATCGTTAGTTTTCTGCTGTTGTTCACCCTCCAAAAGACTTCCCGCACACAAATTTCAACCCGTACACCCATATTTAGCATGCGCAACAACACCATAAGGTAAATCATGCTCCACACACCTATAACCACTGTGCATCATTTCTCAGTCGCGCCAATAACTGACGCGCACTACTTTTGTGTCGCGTGCCAATATTCACTGCATGCAGTTTTGGTTCTTGCACTATTACCTGTTGCACACAATTTTTATATCACACCCTGATATTCCAGGCACATTTCACTCTACGCGTTACACCATGCCAAAGTTTAGTACGTCCCCACTGCGCGCCAATAGTCTGCGCACACCATTAACTAAAATATTGCGTGACAACATATACTCATATTGCGCGTGCACCAACCAAACTCCTTTGCGCTCTGCCAATATTGCGCACACCACACGTGCCATTATTATGTGTGCATACCACGCACACCTTTTTATGCATATGCACACCACACAATACTAAATTTAGCATGCACACCAACATTTTTCCACGTGATGCCAAATTTAGCGCGCGCACCAACACGCTGACATTTTTCCGTGCGGTGCTAAAATTTAGTGCGCACACTAGCACACCAATATTTTTCTGCGCGACACCCAATTTTTACATATGACAAGATTTTTACTATGCATCATCCTTTGTTCCTTCACCTTTGGGAGAGTGGCAGGAATGAGTTTTTCTCGAAGGTTCTTGATCTCCTACCTGTATTGATCAATTGTTTTCACAATCTGATCAATTTTTTGTGTTGTTGTGGGCTCTGTGATTTGCATTCTCTTTGGAATTTTGTCATAGGCTACAAACAATCCTTGCTCAAGCCTATATTCATGATATTTATCATCTTTGGTCTCAAGCTTGACTTTCTCGAGCACCAACTCCAACTCATATTTTCTATCCTTTGTGTGTTGCAACTTTGTTGCGTCTGTTCGTGCATGCGACTGCACCTCCTACGCGACACTTGCAGTTTATATTGCTCTTTGGTTGGTCTCTAATTCATTACCAATTGTATATGTGCCAAATATTTCAAGGGTGTCTAGACTACAATCTCATCCATGCGCAGCATGCTAGGTGTAAAGTGGAAGGTCAGGCTCGCCTGTGGTGTTGTCTGGATCATCTCATGTTCGCTCGGCGCGGCCCCGACTGCTGCTTCTAATGCTGCGAGGAATGAATCCATTGTCATGCCTACCCTCTATGCTTCTCTAATTTTTGTCCCTTTTCTAATACCTTTCCAACACCCGCTTACATGCTTAATTCTGAGTCTTGAGCATAAAGTTATTTTTATTTGAAAATTTCCCATTAATTTTTCTGTTCACACATCAACTTGGCACAAATTTGAGCTGTAATTATGAATTTTTGCACCTAATCCATTGGATTTTTTGTAGGAGATCAATTGAGTTTCTTCATATACATATTCTGGACACTTTGTCCAAGCTTCACCTTTTTCTAGGTTCCGAGCTGCTAGTTACAACTTGCTGAAGTTCTAGGCCAATACATGTTTTTGGTTTGGAATGCTACAGGTACCTTCCTTGACATATTAAACATTTTAAACATCCCCCAAAATCTAATTCATCTCTAGTAATATCTTCTATGGATTAATATCTCTCCATTGACTTCTCGTGTGCCTCAATCTGATTCTAGAGAAGAAAGTTATGGCTCTTCTAAGTTAGTTGGGTCTTAAAATTTACCCTCCACTATTTGTGTTGTAACTTTCTCATAAAAGCTTTGTTTGACGAACAATTTACACCATTAGAAATATCTCTCCGAGATATTTTATTTGAGATATAGAGACTAAGTGTACCTTGCTACACTCTATTCTCATGGTTTTTGAGTAGCCAAAAATGACGTTAAGGGCCTAAAAAACGCACTGCAAAAAGATGACGTTCAAATGATATAAAACGTCGCAGAAAATCGTTGGTTTTTTGTTGTTGTTCACCCTCCAAATGACTTCCTGTGCATAAATTTCAACTTGTACACCCATATTTAGCATGAAAAGAAACACCATAAGGTAAATCATGATCCGCGCACCTATAACCACTGTGCATCATTTCTATGTCGCGCCAATAACTGGCGCACACTACTTTTGTGTTGTGCACCAATATCCACCGCACACAGTTTTGGTTCTTGCACTATTACCTATTTCACACAATTTTTATATCGCGCCCTGATATTCCATGCACATTTCACTCTATGTGATGCATCATGCAAAAGTTTAGTACACCCCCACTGCGCACCAATAGTCTGCGCACACCATTAACTAAAATATCGTGTGACAACATATACTCATTGCATGCGCACCAACCAAACTCCTTTGCGCTCTACCAATACTGCGCACACCACGTGTGCAATTATTATGTGTGTGAAAACTGCACTAACCCATATTTAGCATGAAAAGAAACACCATAAGGTAAATCATTCTCCGCGCACCTATAACCACCGTGCATCATTTCTATGTTGCGCCAATAACTGGCGCACACTACTTTTGTGTTGCGCACCAATATCCACCACACACAGTTTTGGTTCTTGCACTATTACCTGTTGCACACAATTTTTATATCGCGCCCTGATATTCCATGCACATTTCACTCTATGTGATGCATCATGCAAAAGTTTAGTACACCCCCACTGCGCACCAATAGTCTGCGCACACCATTAACTAAAATATCATGTGACAACATATACTCATTGCATGCGCACCAACCAAACTCCTTTGCGCTTTGCCAATACTGCGCACACCATGTGTGCCATTATTATGTGTGTGAAAACTGCACACACCTTTTTATGCATATGCACACCACGCAATACTAAATTTAGCATGCACACCTGCACACCAACATTTTTCCGTGCGGTGCCAAAATTTAGCGCGCGCACCAGCTTACCAACATTTTTCTGTGCGGTGCCAAAATTTAGTGCGCGCACCAGCACACCAATATTTTTCCGCGTGACACCCAATTTTTACATGTCACAAGATTTTTACTGCGCATCATGCATTTTTAGTGCGCCCACCTGTGCACATTCATTTTTATGCGCATCAATTTCTAGTGAATTCCGCTGTAGAAATTGGGCCTTTTGCTTAAATTTTTCCCAATTTCTACCATAGAAATTATGAAACTATGAAAATTTTTCAATTTCACCTCGATAACACAATTTCAACCTCTGCAACAACAAATTGCAATGGTTTGACATGTATGGAACATTTTTTCCCAAACTCAAGTCACGAATTGAGAATTTTAATTACTAATCTCGCTTCAACTGTCATGGCTTCACCGTAACTTCAAATTCGACCAATTCCAGGTTTGAATTTTCTAGAATAGATATTAAATCAATAATCTCTCACCACATGGCCAAATTTCTCAATTTTCTCATGAATTTTCTGTGTCGTTGCTTCTAAATTTTACCATGGATGCTCTGCAACCTTAAATTTGGCCACTTAGAAATCAATCCTCTATAAAATTTTGCTTCAAATCAACTTGCTCGGCCCATCCAGGCTTAGTTTTGAAAATTGAAGCTCTGATACCATATTGTAACATCCCCGACCACCCATGTAGGGCCATGCTATTCCAGAAAACTCTCTCATTCTCTGATACCATGCTGTAACCTACCTAGTATCCAACTGAGCTATGCCACATAAATTTTTCAAGATGCATGCAATTAAAACATATACACACAGAACTCTTGCGGAAATTTATATATAAAATGTAAACAAACAAATACATACTGTAAATACATAGATTCATACGAAAATGACAGTAAACATATACATGAAACATATGCATGTAATACCCATAAATATAAATATAGTTATAAACCACACAGGATAAACCCATAAAAATAAACACGTAAATAATAATGTAGCATGTAAATTTATCACACAATTGACACTTATCTTGTTAAGAATATCACCAACTACGTGCAGACCTTCCACAAACCTCCCATCCTTAGACCACACTGCTGATCACTCTCAGTATCGGGTCACCCCCGAGCTAGGACTAAACTCCACCCGGGTAAAGGGATTCCTAACTAGGCTATTGGGTCATAGACAACAGGAAAGACTCTGTCACATGTGCCAACTCAAATTAACATCTTACAATCCCTCATTCCCCACTTTCTTGTCCCACCCCAGGAAGTGTGTCCCACTTCCTTTCCGGGCTTCAACAACAGGATAGACATGAAGTCTTAGAGTCCTTTAGTTGCATTTTAGCACCTTTAGGAAATCAATTCCCAAAAATTATCTCACCCAGAGAGATTTATCATGGGTCTGACAACCCGCCTCTTCAATATCTCACGGGATTGACAACCCACTTCTTCAGTCCAACTCCCAATCTAACCAACTACACAAATAGGTATGGCTATGGATATAGGTTCAGATACAATGATAGGAAAGTATGGAAGATAACTGACTGCGTGAGTGAAAGATCATGGTATGGCTGAATGGATGACCACAATTATGGAAGGATTCCATGAAAATGAACTAAGTCCCAACAATATGTATGCATGTTCCCAACTTGAAACTTATCATGTCGGGAGCTACTTTGGCCCACTTGCTCCCATATTTAGAACTTAGGATAAAATAATTATTCATACTTTATACTTTAAGAAATATTAATATAGTATTCATTTTTGGCTTAAGCTCCCTAGGTTAGCCCCTTTTACTTAACTTTTAGCCCCCCCTTTCCCTAACTAGTGGAGTTTATTCCCCCATACTCTTTTATCATGGTCGGTCTGCGCGCAACGATGGATTTTATATTAATTATGAGACATATACAAAAATAGGCGCATTGGCCTTTAACATCTAGGATTTATGGCCTAATACAAACATAAGCCTCCTAGATTATAATAACTGGCTCACCATCCTATAAAACACAACATATACACAAAGGTTCCCTAGCCTCAAAATCATGCGCGCTTAATTTGTTGCGTGCGGTATCCTGGAATGTGCACATTTCCTCATTTTACTGCGCAGTACATGCACGCACTATGCCATGGAAGGTTCATACAAAAATGATGTCAAACAAATCACCATATTAAGTACATTTGTATTTAAATTTACAATTGGGTTCAGCCTAGGGATATTATAGGTGATATCAATTTGGGCCTTAGAGTTTGAATCTATAGGAAAAGGATTTCTAGGGTGCAAGCACTTTTGGTCGCTAGAAACCTTTTCTCCATTCTTGTAGCTTCAAATAGGTAAAAATTAAGAAGTCTAGGACTAAAATCCTAAAGTGCTAGCACTTTAGGGATTTAGGAGTCTAACCTTAGCAAGGATTACTTCACAAATTTTGGAAAAAATTAACCTTCTGAGAGGAGGATTCACTTATGCTCCTCTCTTACTGTTTCACTAAGAAAGACATCTCTAAGCATGAAAAAGTAAAATTACCATGAAACATTAATATCATGTTCAAGATAAAATTATCATGAAACATTAATAGCATGAATATAAGATTTCAAAAATTTCACTTACTTCACCAATATGCCATGAGATGAAACACTAATTGCATAAATTTCATCCAAAAATAAGTAAACAGCATCCACAACTTGACCTTCCAAATATTGCAATAAGGTATAAGAGTTGGATAGCCCAATAGGGAAACAATTTCATAAGTAAGTCTCTCACAAATAGTGAGTGATGATGATAAAAATTGAAAGGAGAGGGTGAACTATTTATATGAGGCCACCCTAAACCAATTTTTCCACATAAATTTGTCAACTACAAATTATAAGAGGGATGGCCATTTCATTTTCCTCTACAATATTCCAAAATGGAAAATACATAAAGTAAAACCCTAGAAAGAGTCATGTCATGCCCTATAAAGGTGATGTAGTGCTAAAACATGATGAGTTCAAGTCTCAAGGAGTGGATCATTGGTCCTCAAAAGGCCATGTGTCATGATCCAATGTGCAAAAGTGTGATGCAAGGTGTCTCCTCAAGTCAAACCACCTCCAGAACCAAACCATCCATCAAACCCTAACCTCCAAGGTGACATCAAGAGTTATAGGGTGACATCATAGGCCTCCAAAGGCCACATCCGAGTGCAAGGGGGGTGCAATATCATCCTCCAGTGATGCTAAGTTGCCTCCAAATTCAATGTCCTCCATCCTCTGTTCATAATAGCTTTGGGTTTCTCTACGTAGCCTATGGGATTTCATTCCATGTATGTGGCATAATGACCAACCTGCTCAAAACCAAGCCCATTTTTCCATAGTCCAAGGTTCCAAGGGTGTGAGAGACACTATTTGAGGGTTTTGAGTCATTAAATGACTCAACTATATAAATCACATGTGCCAAAGTCTTACAATAAGGCACAACATCCTGGGAACAACCCAAGATGTCCTTCAAAGAACCTTGTCAAGACCATTCAAAACAAAGAAGAATATAAGAGAAAGTAAAACAATGTTCATGAGACACATTAGTTCTTAAATCATGCAAATCAATTTGATGCTTAATATATAAATAATGTAAAAAATTCACCCCAATATCCCTTTCAAGTATCACCCAATCCCAAGACCTTGTGAGGTTTACCAAGTTTAATTATGGGAGGGCCTTCATCCATCCCTATTAGGTGTGCCACTTTTGGATCTCTAATCTACTTTATCAGTTACCTACTCCTATATTATTGTCATATATGGACCCAAGTTCAAGTTTAACAAGCTTCCAACAAAATCCCTCTAGAACTATTGCCCCCTGGTAAACCAGAAGGAAATGTAGCACACAGGGTGTACTACACAGTCTCACCCGAGATAGCTCTATGGGTGGATACAATACTCAGGTGTTTGCATTCGAGGAATGAGTGGAGATATGTGGTTCTACCTTGTGATATGTATTTATTTAGTCTAACCTTTTTGTTATCACTTAAATTTCATCTGCAACATTGCACACAAATGGTTACAAAAATACAACAATGCTTCCCCAGTATGGTCGACAATTTGTTGTGCCCATTTCGTCACTTGGGTAAGAAAAATAATGGAACTTGCATGCCTAGTTGGGCCTGCTAGACAAGACAAAATTTCATGAGTGGGTTAAACAAGACAAACACATGTAATAAACAAATAAACAAACTAAAACAACTAAGAAAATAAAAACTACAATGCATAAGAAACTTTAGAACCATAAACAATCAACCAATGGCCAAGATTATGCCACCAATGGATAACTATATTAGTTGGAAAAACACCGTAGAGAAAAATGAAGACTTATGGGTCCTCTCTTCCTCCTTTGGAGGGATCTTGAGTTCCCTAATGGAGAGCTCTTCTTAGAATGGAAGAAAAATGGCAAATGATGAAGAAAATCAATGATTATTCCCTCAAGAGGTGAGTGGAATGGCCTATTGCAATGATGCTTGAATACTCCAAGGAGAAAAGAGGATTCTCAAGGGATGATTGAGGCAACATAACAATACTATGAAGATATTGGTTTATTAGTGCACCCATGGCTTTCATTTATAGCATTTCTTCAAGGTAAAACATAATTGGTTCTTGGTGTGAACAGGGGGCCTTTTAGGGCACCCTTTGGTCCTTGAACAACCCCCCATTTGTATTTTTCTCAGATATGGAGGTCAAATTAGGTTGGGAGCTTGTCCATAAGTGGTTGGGGGCCCGAAAAGAACCATAAATGCATTGTTCATAGTAGTGTGTGGATTTTCTCGTACACAGTCGTGCATTTGGCACATTGTGCACTTTGAGGGCTTTGTTGGCCCGCGTGCCATGCACACACTTCCTTTAGTGATTTTGCGCATGTAATTTTTTTCCCAATTGTATAGTTTTTTCCTTTTGAAATGAATTTTAGTGTTGCTGGTGAACTAATTGTTGTTGGCATTGTTGTATTTTTGTAACCATTTGTGTGCAATGTTGTGGATGAAATTTTAGTGATAACATTCTTGATTAAAACAATCCTTCTTATTCATGCATTTAGAGTATAATATCTAACTAATTTATTCATTCATTTATCTAGCATTCGATACTTAAAAACAATAGAAATGCATACATTCAATCACACAACACAAGTGTTACCATGGTTCACCCCCTCATGGGATACGTCCACAAAGATCTGGCTCTCAAGCTTCTTATTATGTCTCAACAATATTTAACATCACGCGTGTTTACAGTCTTGAATATTACAATATCTGCAGGCTTCCCGATCCTTGTGAGGCTGACTAGATCGCACTAGGATCCTTAACCTACGATCTAACCCTCGGGACCAAGTTTCTCATTTCCTCTCTATCTCACCAGCTTACAAAATAGTATAGTTCTTACAAACCTTACAACTTTCTGGACTCTCCCTTTGTCCTTTTCTTTCTATGGTCTCCCTCTGATCTATCCTCCCCTCTCTGATTCCCCTAAGTACTAATTATATATATTCTTGGCTCATCATCCATTACAATAAATTGCAAAAACCCTAACCCTAACGTCATTAGGTATCCCTTGCATGCACGCTTCACATGATTCCCTCCCACGTGCTACTTTTCCCTCCAGCTGTCCTTTCTTCCCTTTGTGCTTCTCTTCCCAGAAAAAGCCTTGTCCCCAAAATGGGTCTGCGTCCAAAAACCCCCCAACAATGACATGTGGCTCATCCCAAGCCACCTATGTTGTGTGTGGCTCTTCAAGATATCCTGTGAGAGTATGGAACTTTTCTGTGAGTTCTCTTGCTTGTGTTTGAGCCTGTGTGGTGTTTTATTTGAGCGCATCCAACACTTGCACTGTGATATCCTCCATGATCATTTATGTGCACTCTTCTTTTATTTGTGCCATGTTTTTCTTGGCCTCCTCTTCTTGTGAAATGAGCTCCACTGCTAGCTTTTAGAGAGGTTCCATTTGAGCTTGTTGGTCCTTCTTCTACATCTTCACAACTTCTAGCTCTACTTGAATATTCTTCATGTCTTGAATTACTTTGAGGCTCTTGGTGATATTCATCATTTTCTGCCTTTGTTTAAGGTCCTAGATGGTTGCCCTTATCTTTTCCTCTTCTTGGTCCCAGTGCTGGACCTGTTGATCTTCCTCTATCTTTTTCCATAGCTGTGCTTCCCTATCAAACAAGTCGACAACTGCGTTGAATTGTCACTCCATTTCATCCATATGTATGGCTACTTCCTGCTTCCTTTGTTCCTTCACCTCCAGGCGAGTGGTAGGAATGAGTTGTTACTGAAGGTTCTCAATCTCCTGCCTGTATTGATCAATTGTTTTCACAATCTGATCAAATTTTTGTGTTGTTGTGGGCTCTATGATTTGCATGCTCTCTGGAATTTTATCCATAGGCCGAAACATTGAAGAAGAGGAAGGTTTATCCATAGAAGCCCTCATCAAGAAAGAAGACGTGTGCTAGTAAGCCCAAGATGAAGGCTATGCTCACAGAGGATGACATCGATATAATCATTGTAGCCATGGAGGATGCTTCAAAGGATATCTTGCAGTGATACGGAGCAGGGCAGGAGATGCTGTATGAAAGAATCGAGAAGGAGCTAACGGAGATACAACAATCCATCCATTCGATCCATGCAATACCTACTGCACCTTATTCATCGAAGATTGCAGAATTGGGGGATGAGCCTGCCCAATTAGGAAGGCTAGTAGATGCAACATAGGCTCAACTTTGTTGAGTCCACGAAGAGAAGGATAAGGCTACAAAATCCTTGAAGAAATAAAAGGAGGAGGTCATGGAGAAACTACGATTTGTGCAGTCCTGTGTAACCGCCTATGAGAAGGAGAAAGATGAAATTTGGGTGATTTTTGAGGAGGACAATGCGAAGATACAAAAAGAAAAAGACTAGTTGCTCACAGAGCAGACTGCAGTCAAAGAAGCGGTGACTAAAGAACTTCACTCTCTGTCAAGTTTGGCACAGGAGGAACCAAATTCAGTCGAGATGCAAGTGGGGAAGCTCGTCGAGGCCATTCAACAACTTCAAGCAAGGATAACAGAGTTAGAGATCTAATTAGTGATGAGCACTCCGCAAGAAGTGCGCAATCAGAGGGAGGAAGCTGCCAAGAGTGTAGTTGGAAGGATCAAGACCCTCGCCTTAAAATGTAAGAAGTTGAGTGATCGAAGTGTGTTGTTGAAGCATCTACCCCTGTGCCAACACTAATCTACTCTAGGACCTACCTTAAGTGGGCTACCTCATCCTGAATTCGGTCCCTTTTGTGTTGGGATTCTTCAAAATCCTTCACTTCCCGGTCCTAGAATCTTTCAACCACAAGGGTCATGTTTTCCTCTGTGATTGTATATTCTGGCAGCTTCTTATGTGCCTTGGCCTTTTTTCACGCACCCCTAGTGTGTATGATAGACCTCTTAGTCTGGCCTTGTTCTTGTGGCATAGCACTTGATGTGGTTCCTTGTGATATCTTAGCCTCATTTTCCTGTTATTTCGGTGCCTGGGTGGTGTCCTTTGCCCCGGCCCGGGTACCTTTCTTTGGTACACCCCCCTTCTTTTATTTTGTCGACTTCTGACTTGGATTTTGCTTCTTAGGAACAAATTTTTCTCCGATAGGTGTCCGATCCTACTCTGCATCAACCTCCTTACCTGTAGGCATCTCTCAAATCAAAAATAAGATTCTTCAGTCATATTGCCAATCCTTGATGGCCATATCTACGTATTCTTCCTTGACGCAATATTGCAATTGTATCCATTCCTTCTTGGGATCCCTTTGCGCTTGGATCCATATAGTATGCCTGGTCACTTTGAAGTTGGCAATGTCCCTATATTGCACGATCACTTCTGGAGTAATTCTCCAAGTGTTGGCAATGATTTCTTGGAGGTCGTTGTAATACCCTACGAACATGCTTGCATTTGTACTTCTGAATTTGGGGTCCGAAGTTCTCCCCAATGATGTGTACCGTGCTACGCGACAACAACTAGCCCGCTCACAAAAGTATGTGTACTGGGGCTCCCTCCATCTGATCAAGTTGATAAATATGAGTATCTAAGAGTAATGAAACTCTATCCCCAGATCCTATGCATCTCGACAGTCCTTAAGAAACAAGTTTAATAAGTACGGGGCCCAATTGAGCATAGTTCTCTCTACACACTATGTTGCAACTGCGACAACCCGGGCATGGACTTCCTCCTTACGAAATTTCTTGAGAAAATTAAGCCATGATTTTGGTGGCCAACCTCATTGTTGCATCACTAATGGGCTTGATGATTATTCCATGTGACCCTTTCTCTATGCCATATGTCTTCTTCATATATTTTTCCAACATGTTCTCCTTTGTTTTGTCATTGAGGTACTGTGCGGGATTCTCCCCCTGAGATGGAAGCCCTTTAATATAAGAAATGAGCTCTACGTATATCGAGACAAGCTCTTCCACCCATATATACCCTCCATGAGTGACTTCCATCAGCTACTTAATGCAATTGTTTACGTCGAGACCCCTTCCAAAATGTGGGATATCTAATAGGTTCAGAATGTCGGTGTTGACCAATCTGGATGCCCATTGTTTTGGTTGCAAAATTGGATTGTTGAAGGGTCCTATACCCACGTTGTCAAGGTAGACCTGTCTTGCGAATTCAGGAAAATTTTCCACATCGACAACATCATTTTTTAAGTACCGTAGTTTTTCCACGCAACCCAAAAAGTTAGTCGTTGTATGCACCCCTTCTGGAATGCGTGGCAAGACTATGGTTGTTGCAGCCTGTTTGTGCGATGATATTGCTATGGGTTGTTTTCCATTTTTTTGTGGTGGTTGACTTGAGGTTCCATCCTCCATTGTTCCATCATCTGCATATGCCTCTGGCTGGTCGGTAACATATTCTGCTATCCCCTCATGTTGTTTCTCTAGCTCTGTTGTGTGTGACCGTCCTGGTGTGTCAGCATCTGTCTAGTTTGGGGATGTTCCATTTTCCCTTGGGGCCTGTTAAAATTGTTTTGGGAGCAAAGGATTTCATGTGTCCTTTGCCTGCTGGCCCTGACCCATTTTCTTCATATCAATGTCCATGCCAACCGTTTTTGTTTGTTGGGTTTCCTCCACCACGGGTGTGGAGCTCACTGGTTCCATGTTGAGTGAGGGAATTTCATCCAAGTTGACAAATTCAGTAGTCTGTGTATGTTCTTGTTCTATTCACTGTGGTTGTTGTGGTGCTCTGTTATGGCTTCGAGGTATTCTACAGGCATGGCGTGACGCGCCTAGCTTGGGTGGTGCCATGGGGGTTCAGGTTGATCTCTACCGAGCTAGTTCACTCTGTATCTCTTTATAGCTTTCTCTGTTTCACTTTCTTTGTATATGCTCTCGATCCGTGCCTTCACAATTTCAAAATAACCCTTCTGTTACTTGAGTTCTTTCATTATATAAAAAGTGGCATGAAACTTCTCAGAGAAGTTATCCTAGCTGTGGTTTAAATGAATCCGTGCTTCTCGTGTACATGTTATTCAATTCCCTTGACGCCTCCAGTTGGTGTGATTAATGTGACATCACTTCGAAAGTTCTTGTCACTCAATTTTGATAGATGTCTCCAATTGGCGCCTATTTTTCATACCCACCTTTTTTCCAATTTCCACCTTTTTCTGACCATTCGTCCTTTTTCCGGTGCACTAGGTTTTCCAAGTGCATGATATGTTGGTTTGTCAGTGTGCATGAAAATTTTATTTTTGTCACGCTAACTCTATTTCTATGTGTTTTCTTCTAGTGTCTGGCGTGGTAACCCCCCTATTGTTGAGCACATTCCTTTGTTGACTAGCGTAGTCTTCTTCTTCTTCTTTTAACTTTCTAATTTCTAGGAGGTCAATTGTCCCTATACAGTTTCAATCGACTCCCATTGATCATTCCTATGAGTTTTGTTCGTCCCAAATCCTTCAAATGTACAAATCCCCCATCTATGAAAATATTTACTTCATATGGTCCCAACCAATGCATTCTGAGTTTTCCTAGGTGC
Organism: Picea engelmannii; assembly: GCA_009831015.1. NCBI lineage: Eukaryota > Viridiplantae > Streptophyta > Pinopsida > Pinales > Pinaceae > Picea > Picea engelmannii. The sequence continues at coordinate 271,869 of ML786865.1, read as the reverse complement.
TGAAGAGATTTATTGTCATACATCAAGACTAGGTCTCCCTCCTTGAAATTTTTCCTTTTAATATGTTTATCATGGAAATCTTTTTCCCTTGCTTTCTGTACCTCTTGGTGAAACCCTGCTAGACTTCTATATTCTTCCATGAGAATCAGTTGACTTAGCCTTTATTGTACTACACCTCGCTCTGTCATGTTATTAATTGCTGCTACACATAGACTAGGTACCACAAATTCTAATGGCACAACTATTTCTTGTCCATACACCAATATGAATGGTGTCTATCCTATCAATTGTTTACATGCAGTCTTGTATTCCCATAGTACTACTGGTATCTTCAAGTCCCAATCCTCCCTTTTGACACTGGAGATATTTGTCAGTGCATTTTCTAAGATCTTATTAAAGGCTTCCATTATTCCATTTGCTTGAGGATGATATGGTGTACTATTTTGATGATAAACTTCAAACTCCTTAGTCATAGCCTTAATAGTTTTGTTAATGAAGTGAGTGCCTTGGTCACTCATCAAAATCCTTGGGCATCCAAACCTAGTGATCACTTTCTCAAACAAGAAGTGTGTTGATTTATCTACATTGCAATATTTTATTGGTGCTTCTTCTGCCCATCTTGTTAAGTACTCTGTTGCAGTAATAATATACCTTGCTCTTGACCTCTTTGTTGGTGGGTTAATTGGTCCCAAAAAGTCTATTTCCCATTTGTCAAATACCTGTAAGGCTACTTGTGGATTTAGGGGCATCTCATCCCATCTATTAGGTTTACCAACTCTATGATATACATCACATCAATGACAATAGTCCTTTGAATATCTGTGAACATTCGGCCACCATAGTCCTGCGCGCAATACCTTTTGCACGACATCTTTTCTTGCATAATGTCCTCCCACTATTCCCTCGTGGGACTCTGCTAAAATCCTAGGTCTTTCATGTTCTAGTACACATATTCTCAACATGTTTTCTGTGCCCATATTGTATAAGTGTCTTGCAATCAATTGATAGTCTGCAACTCTGACTCCTCAATTTTTCTTCTGCGCAATGTTGAATTCTCGTGGTGCATTCCCTGTACTCAAGTATTGAATGATGTCAGAAAAATACTCATCGGCTACTTGGAATGAAAATAATTGTGCATTGGGGAAGTTGTCCTCTAGATCCGTAGGTTCTTCTCCATTGGTGATCCTTGACAGGTGATCAGGTCCTGCATTCAACTTCCCTAGTTTGACTATCACTTGAAAGTCAAAATCCTAGAACAATAGTAACCATCTACGAATTCTCCCTGACAACATTGGATTGTTGACTAGGTATTTGAGAGCTGATTGATTTCTAAACATCTTAAAATGTTTACCCAATAAGTAATGTTTGAAATTTTGAAGTGCATAGACCACAACTAGGCCTTCTCTTTCTATGGTATTGTAATTCTGCTCTGACTCTGACAGTTTTCTGCTAGCAAATGCTATAGGATGGTCCAATTCCCCTATTCCTGGTTGTGCAAGAATAGCTCCAAGTGATATAGATAATTCATCTACATGAACATGCAATTCCTTTTCCTAATATGGGAATACTAGTATTGGTGTGGTTACCATCTTCTCTTTTAGAGTATCCTATCCTCGCTAACAATCCTCATTCCGCTGAAACTTGCTATATTTTCTCAACAGTATCTCCATTGGCTCAGTGATCTCTACATATCCTTTTATGAATTTACTATAGTATCATGTGTGTTCCAATGTTTCTCTTAAGTGACGTACTGATTTGGGTGGTGGTATATTAACAATTACCACAATCTTGGCAAGATCTACTAGCAAACCTTGTTTGCACACTATATGGCCCAACAATATCCCAAAAGGTGTTTCAAATATGTATTTCTTAATTTTTAGCGATATTTGACACTTCTTTCATCTTTCTAACATCATCCTCAACACCTCTACATGGTATTTCAACAAACTATAGACTGTCCAATCATCTAGATATACCTTAAGAAACTGGTGGATGAATTTCTTAAATGCAGCTATGACTGTGGAAAATATTCCTGGTCCATTCTTCAGTCCAAAAGGCATGACTGTGTACTATTAAGACCCCCATTCTGTGGAAAAATTGGTCTTGTACCTTTCTTCTGGGTCTATCTTAATCTGATGGTAGCTTGATAATCCATCGGTGAGTGAGTAAGCTTCTTGGCCTCCTACATTCTCCAACACCTTGTCTGTGAAAGGGGTAGGGAAAGGGTCATGTAGGCAAGAATAATTCAACTTCCTTATTTTGACACATATCCTTATCCCTCCTTGTTTATTCTCCTGAAATACCATAGGGCTTACCCATTCAGATTCCTCCACTAGTTCTATGATTCCAACCTCCAACATCCTGTCAATTTCATCTTTAACTTTTTTTCTTATATATTGGGTTTAGTCTATAGGGTCTTTGTTTGACTGGTCTTGCCTCAGGTCTGATAGGTATCTTCATTTCATCTAGCTCTCCTTATATGCCTTTCATTTCCATGAACATTGTTGGGAACATGTCACTATACTCGCACAATAACTCTATTATGATTTCTATTGTTTTCTCATCCCAATAGCCTCCAATGCTGGCCATTTTGGGATTTTCAGCGGTCCCAATGTTGAATTTATTCACCTTGATTGGAACAACAAATAATTCTGATTCTATAGGTGGAACTTCCACCTCTCTTTAACCTTCAACTTCTGTTATCTGAATGTTGCGTGGGTCATGTTCATCTAGTGCTTCTTTCTGCATGTGGTTGTATGACAATAGTTCTTTTATTATCTGTCTGTTATGTTGGTCTTTTTTCACAAGTTCAACTTCTGGTTCCTTAATGAATATCACCCCTCTGATTTGTTTGAGTGTTGAGTCTATGTTTAGGTTGTCATTTGAAAATGAGAAAGTGACTGTAAAATTTTGTTGTAATGTTTTCCAGTCTATAGTTCCTCTGTGCAATTCCTAGTCTATATACCAGTTTGTTGGGATCCCTTCTAATGTGTGAATAAAGTGATGAAGCCATTCCTATGATGGTGTTGTTGGAACACATATTTTTCTAAACTTTAGACTTTAATAAATTTTATTCTCTTTTAATAAGAACAAAACACACTTGATTTTCACCATTGATAAAGTTTTCCATATGATCGAATGATTTGAAATATTTCAGATTTGTGGAGCTGCCAAATGATTAATGAGTCAAATCATTGAAAGTTTCTTTGGAGTTTCATGTTTTGGATATTTCATTATGTCTTAACATTCAAAATCCTGATACCCGAAAGATGTCCATTTTCACTATTCTTGAAACTTTTAAAGACCAGAGTCATGATGTACGCATGCGTCTTGAGTCTTCTCCTATTAGACAAGCGACACTTTTTCTGAACTTTCCATCTAAGGGTTCACACGATTCAAATCAACATGTGGCACCTCTAGGATGACTCATTCTTGACACATCATTGCAGGTAATGGCCTTTTGGAGATATAACAAAGTGTCAACTCGCAAACCTATGAAACGATAAAATGCCAAAAGATTAAATCTCGATTAATTAAATCAAACTAAGTGAAATATAATTAATCATTTCACGTTTCGGGAATCGGGGGTTTACCATTCATCACATCCAAAAAATCTCGAAACCCGATTTCCCGAAGGCATTGAGTTTTAAACATAATTAATTAACATCTTAAAAGGAAATTAACAGTGTAAATTAATATTTTACGCATTCGCGTTTCAGGATATTTTAATTTTGTTCCATCCAAAGCTCTCGATCATGAATCACCAATATTTAGTAACATTTATTATGGATCAATGTAAATGATTTCTAGCGTAGAGTGCATATCGCTAGATGTATCTTCCTCATTAAATCCAATAAATTCATTGTCCGTAAAAGCATGCTCGAATTAATGCAAAGTGAGCGTAAATAAAAGTATTCTATTTTGAATTTCATTTTTACCTTCAACAAAGCAATGAGTTTTATCCAAGGAAAGCTTACGAATTCTCCCCTATAACAAGTATTCGCGTTCTATTTCTGACATCATGGCACCCAGGAAAACGTCGAAGAAGAATGATGATACGGTGAAGGTTTGAATCTGAATGTAGATGTTCTGTCTGATACTACGCCACATGCTGTAGACTCAATTAGATACTGGACGCAGATTTTTGAAATCTTGGAGCACGAAGTTATAAATTGCCCAGATGATTATGGAGATGAAACAAACGACATTCACAGAACTAAACTCAGAACCATAGTAGAATCCCAGCTTCATGTTCTTGCAGTTTGTGGTTTTTCGTCTAAGTCTGTTATTTTTCTTGTCTTTTCCCCTTTTGCAGACCCGATCATAGTTTTATTTTCCCTCTCGACGTGTATTTTTATTTTATTGCATTCATCCTTTTCGATCGACCAGTTTTCCCTGTCAATATTGTCTAAAAAATATCAGCCCTGAGTATCTCTATCTCTTCCAAAGGGAGATCACTTCTCCCTTTACCTCCATCACTGAGCCTTTGTTATCCCAAACCCCAGTCATGTCGTCCAAGTATTCATTTTCATAGTCCGCAGCACTGAGAGTGGTCAAATAGTGACACAAATCAAGCGAGTGAGCAAAGATTAGTTTTCAACGATGAGGATCCATCCGATGGAGAAAATCGAGAGTCATCGGGTAGTCGGGGCTGTGAAGTTGCTCGAAGTTTAGTGTCAGGGTAGAGGCCCTAGGTCAAAGGTTAAGCAAAGAATTAATCTAGGCCATAGATATTGCGTAGACAGCTGGCAGTCATCTGAATTTTTGCAGAAATGACTATCGAGAGTTTTGAAATGAGGCAAGGGTTTATCCTCGATGGCTGAGGTCATGAATAGATCTAGTCCATCCATCAGGGAGGACACATGGCATAGGATTCAGGCCAAAGAAAGGTCTTACCAGGAGTATCGATGGTAGGAGGTCCCATAATGAATATTTGATCTAGGCCATCCAAAGAAGAGGGGCACGTGGCAATAGATAATGCGGAATTGCAATTTCTCATATTGGAGGTTTCAGCACATAACAAGACTAATATTCCCGATAGGAGAAATTGCGAAGCGCCCAAGGATTTAGCCTAGGTTCATAGCCCATGGTTAGGTGGAGGGTGGTGCCAAGTGGAAAGCGCTCATCACTAGAAACCTTAGTCATCAGATGTAAGACATATTCAACTATCGATCTGAATAGACCATTTTGTGATTTTGAGCATCGCAGTGTTGTGAGTCAAGGGGAGTGAAAACTCCCGAAACATGAAGCCCTGAGATTTCGCATCGGATAAGCACACGGTCATAGCCCCAGGGTCATATGGAAAGTGGGTCCAAATAAGGTGAGGGACACATGGCTAGGGTTGTTCAACAGGATTATCGTGGCCGTCGTCAGTTTCTAGACAAATCTGACCATTGATCTGGAGGAGCCATTTCGAAAGATTATGCATTGGGACTTCTGAAAATAAGGGGAGTGAGAAATCCCGATATGCGAAGTACCAAAGTTCAATTTGGTTAAGCATGAGTTCATGACCTATGGTTTCATGGGGAGAAAGGAAGAGCTATGTGAAAGGCTGGAGCGCCCGAATTGGTCACAGGAGAATAACTGTGTATCCTCGAAGCATCAGGATTGACCGAGGGGGATTGTGAAATCACCCAGAACATTCATGGGCATCGGGCCTTGTCTTGATCCTCGTAAAGGAAATTAATGAGAATAAAGCAGGTGGTTGAAACCTCATTTCACCACATAAATGGAAGGCATGGGGTTCTGGAGTGGTCAGCCTGTGGTACCTCTGCGGACGAATTTCCCTGCCAGAGCCATACTGATCCAATATTTCATCTGACAGAAGAATGTAAGTGCAGCCTAATAGGAGAAGAATGAAATGTCATGCCTTGAATACAATGACCAGAGTGTGCTTCTGTAGGGAGCCAGTTCCAAGTATATGTAGGCATTTTTTCCATTTTTGTAAGGGGTCGATGGTAGAGGTACGCTCCCAATTGTAATGTTTTAACAAGGCATTTGGTTCTCTGGTTATGAACTGTTATTTGCGACTTCTTGTTTAATGGTAGCCAAATTCTCCTTTCATTTCTTTTCTTATGACTCTGAAATCTCGGGCATGGATGATCCAATCGGGTGTTGTGACTGTAGTATAGTGTAGGTTTGACTATATTTGTCATTGCAACGTTTTCAATTTCTTGAAGTTTTCAGATCTAAGAGGATCTTATATCTGAGACTTTTCCTCCATAGGCTACTGGAAGACTGGATGTCCAGAGAAGATATTTATACTTTTCTCATGTTTCTTTTTCCTACTCACCACTATACAAACTTATTAGCTTAAGTTAGATCAAGACCTCACTTATCTATGCATCTCCAACCTAGTTTTATGAGCTAAAGAAATATTTTCTTGAGTATACATCCATTCAACCACCCTTAAATTTATTCATTGTGACATATAAACTGATGGGTACTGGGCTTACCTCTACAACAATCTAGAGGTGACTTCCAGTGCTAACATTTCTGGTGCCATTGCTGGGGATGAAATTGAATATTTTCCCTGGGATTGAACGAAAACGTTTACTAGTTCTGAAGGTGCATTAGAACTTAGTACTTAAAATACTGCAACTGTGCACCTGGTGACTCCATTGAGGTGATTCTATTGTCTCGGTTTTTCTGTTTCAGTGTTACTACTTCCGGCTACACCTAGTAGCCCTCGGGATAACACAACGATCATATCTAGCCTTTGATGGTGAACAAAGGCCAAACACACTCATTCTGCATATCATTCACTTGGCGACTCCATGGTTGAGGGATCATTTTGTGACTCCACTAGTTCGAAATGGACAAAATCCCAGCTTAGAGGTTTTCTCCTTTTAATTTTTCTATTGTTCCTGGTTTTCCTAATGTTGTCCCTAGTGTGGATGAATGGGGTCATTATTTTCCCATATTTAGAGGGCACGTAGAGAACAACCCTGCTCAACATCTCTGTGAGTTTCATGAACTCATGCATCAATGGGATATACATAATGAGGATGTATTATTAAAAATGTTCATGTTCTCATTAGCAAGGGATGCTTATGAATGGTATCATTCTTTACCTCCTGCTAGCATCTCCTCCCCGAGAGAGTTTCATGCAACCTTCAGTAGGCACTGTCAAAGGCATTATTCCTCTGAGTTAATCTGTCATAATTGTTGTGAAGAATATGAAGGCCATGATCAAGATGTGGTTGTGTCTTATGAAATCTATGAGGATGAGGACCATGAAGAGGAGGATGCTCTGGGAAAGTTGACAGAGTTGGTAGAATATCTCTCTATAGAGATAGAAGAGTTGAAGGGAGATCATGACTCCTCCCTTTTTGAAGAAAATACAGGGGATTTTCCAGTTCTTGAAGCTGTTGTTTTTGGAGGCCCTACTGATGAGGGTAGTATTGAAGATTCAATGGTGGTAGAGAGATTAGTTTTTTCCCTGCATAATCCTACTTTCTTGGTTTTAAAGGAACGAGCCATTGTGGAGGAGGATTCTTCTCTTTTTCTTCATGATATTTCCCCTGATGTGTTTACATTTGGGACTGAAAATAAGGATCGAGAGATCATTCCACTTTGGCCTGTTGTCCATGCCTTTGATGATTATTCAGACGAAGAGAAACATAGCCCCACATCATAGTTCACCGACCAAATAAGCAACCAACCTGTATATGACAGTTACAAATCAAGTTCTGAGCTGAATGTGCAGGATTTCCAAGAACAGACTGTTGGGCCTTATCCTCTGTTCATTAAGAAAGAATATCTTAAGGAAATCATCCCTCCTAGACCTATCAAAGAAACTGAGCAACAAGATGAAGAGAATATATTTCCCATGGGTCTTGTTTATGATGATTATGAATCTAACCATTGGGAGAGCCAAGAAGAAGAACCAGAGAGCAACAAAAGGAATAATTTATTTCCTATCCAGAGCCTGTAGGTGAGAATCCTTCGCTTGAGATCAGTCAACCTGCATCAACTTCTCATACACTTATTCCTACCAGTCATATTCATTCCTATATGAGTAGTTGTGGAACATAGTAGGTTTTCTGCTACCCATTTTCCAGCCTTTGCCACTCAGTCTATGAGCTTGTCAATGATTATATGGAGTGACATTTCCTTCATATATTGGAGCCGCCCTATTTTATCTCAACTTCAACCCTTGGAGATAAGATGAAGGGTGTAAATGTATTGCTGTCATGGTTGTAGCATCTGCTAATGGTCACTGACAGAGTAGAAGAACTTCCAGTCAGAAAGTTACTTGAATGGCTATGGTGGAAGTTTTCTTTCACCTAGCATTTTGTGAAAATTTATTAGCCTAGGATTGTACATAAATAAGCTCCGACGGAGCCCATATGTGTTTTTTTTTTAAGTAGAGTAGTGTGTACATATTTCCCTATTTTCTTCAATGAAAGTCTTGAGCTAGACTCCATAACCCAACAACTAAGTGTAAATTCTAACCTTGTACAATATCTACTGCAAACTAATATTCAGAAAAGAACAGAAAAGATACAATGGCATATACAAACATTACACAGAGGTTTTTCACATGGAAACCCAAACCGGGAAAACCAACATATATTATATTCATACAATTGTGTTACATTGTTTACAATACAATATACATATAGGAGCCAACGACATCCAAAACCCTAACCCAATGACCTGGATTAGTCCAAAACCCTAATTCCTTAATCGGAAATAGAAAACCATCAGCAAAAAACCATGTGCTGAAAACCACCTGATATCATGTGGTCCCGGAAATATGTCGTCCCGGAAATATGTCGGCCCGGCGAAAATATGTCGGCCCGAAACCGACGAAAATATGTCGGCCCAATTTTTTTTTTTTTTTTCAGGGGGCGCTGCCCCCGAACCCCCGCGCGGGGGGATCCGCCCCCCTGCACCCCCCAAGGGGGGGCTTAGCGGCCCCCCCTCTTACCCCCCTACTCGTGCAAAGAATATAACCCATACCCAACATTCTCCCACTTGTTGTTTTCTTTGCACATAGGGGGTTACAGGGTTACATAGTCAACAATCCAGGGCAACAATGCCCATGGATCCTCTACACCAAGAGAACTTCTCAGTGCTCACAGATTTTGTTAATGAATC